>CM022877.1:19841619-19876190 GCA_012654025.1 Pachypsylla venusta
GTAGCTGAAATCGGCAATGTAAGCTGTGGCGTATAATATACTCTTGGTAGCTACCGCATTTTTTTGACTTGGCGGGGCGGAGCGCTACCGCGCTCCTTAATAATAATAATGTAAATAATATGTAAATAAAATAATATGTGTATAGGTCATATGCATAACTTTATATAATAATATATATATATAGTTATTACTTAAGAAACTTGAAATATTTACCCCCCACCCTACCACCTACCTATTATCCATATCTATATCATACCATACTCTGCATCTATCTTTGATTTTGATTTAGTTCACCAGACGATGTCGTAACGGACGAAAGCGCCCGTGACTCATTTTTTTATTTGTAGTTTGATACAAATTTTTTTTTTTTGAAATTTATATTTCACAATGACTACAAACATCCTAAATATTTTATCTAATTTAGTTTAATTTTGTCTTATGTGAGCCATGAGACTCATACAAGTATTCCTGGTATTTGAATATGCTATATGCTAGACATGAACAACTACCCGGATTACTTTCACTAATTAAGTTAGTTTAATTCTGTCTATGTGAGCCATGAGACTCTTACAAATATTCCTGGCATTTGAATATGCTAGACATGAACAACTACCCGGATTACTTTCACTAATTAAGTTAGTTTAATTCTGTCTATGTGAGCCACGAGACACAAGTATTCCTGGTATTTGAATATGCTAGACATGAACAACTACTCGGATCTCGGATTACTTTCACTATTAATTTACTTTAATTTTCTCTATGTGAGCTGTGAGACTGTTACAAGTACCTATATTATCCTGGCCAAATGATGTTTTCCTTTTACTTGCAGATGGTCGCCAGGATAATGTTATAGATGTTGAGGATGTCATCAACAAAGTTAAAGTTCACCGCTTTACAGTGTCCAGCAAAATCAAATTACGCCCAACTAAAGAAGATGACTTTGCCGAGTATACTTGTGAAGCTGGCCATGAAGCCTTACCATCAGATATGCCTCTTCGAACTACCGTACAGCTGAGTGTTCTTTGTAAGTAATATTGCTGATACAATTAAATGGAAGTTATAATAATAAATGGATTAAAAGTGAAGGAGTAGGAAAAAAATGAAAGATATTATAAAGAACCCTCAAATAACTGTAGACTTTTTACAGGACTTTTGTTGAGCGACCATGGCGCAAATTAAGAACTCGAGTTAACATAGTATTTGGATATTTTTTGTATACCAAGCTACCAAAAGAATAAGAAAGAAATGGAAAGATATTATCTCACAAAAAAATTATCTTGAAAAAAGGCCAAGTTCCACCCAATCTTCCAAAAAAATCAGCCTATAAAAGTAGTGATATCTATTATTGGGGCCAAGTTTATTGTTGCTGCTGTATATCCCGCAATTAAATTTATTATTGCACGTACTTTTGTCTCAATTCTCTTAAAGTAATACCGACTTTACACTTGGTCAGTTTTTTCTAAGGGGATTCGTAAAATACTACCTTTTTTCAAACTATATGTAACTGATTATTTGCCGTTTTTCCTTTATTTTTTCTTCTTCTTTTCGATTACACAACATATCGGAAACCAGGTAATCTCTGTGTAAAGCGGACCCAAATGTCCAATAAGATCTAACACCAAAGTATAATAATGTAATATACGCTACAAAGCAAATAAAAACAGTAATCTACGTATATTGATAGTGTATCTTCTTCCCTGTAGTTATAGCACTGAGAGTTAAGGAGTTTCAATTTTGACATTTGCGGGTTTAATTGATTTTAAGTCTCTCTACCTTCATGCAAGATTTCAGCGTCTTAGCAGTTGAAACAGGATTTCGTGCATTTTCTTCCCTGAAGCAGAACTGCTTTGGAGCACTAGTAGTAAAAGAGTGAATATATTTATTTTTTCGTTTAATTGCATGTAAATATTTTCCTTCATGCAAGATTTCAGAGTCTTACCAGTTTAAACTAGTTTTCAACCATCTCCTTCCCTAAAGCGGAACCCTTTTTGGAGCACAGGTAGTGAAAGAGTTTAACTACAAATTATTTCCTGCCAAATTGCATGTAAATATCTAACCATATGCAAGATTTCAGTGTTTTATCAGTTAAAACTACATTAAAATACGTTGTATTGTCTTCCCTAAATCTACACAGTTTTGGAGCACTTAAAGTAAAAAAGTTCAAATTTTCGGATTTTTTCCTTTACTTGGATGTCAATTGCTAACTTTATGCAAAATTTCAGCGTTCTACGTATACGGGAAGTGCCTCAAACTTTCGATGATGAGTGAATCAGTCAGTCAGTCAGAGAGTATCTAAAAGTGCAAACTTTGAAATCACCTATCTCATGTCCGGGTTATAACTTTTGAGTTTTATCCTGTAGTATTATACTATACTACGGAATGTATGTTCAAAATTTCAATGACCTATCCCATGTAGAACCGGATATATGACGGTGTGAAAAACCTGATGAATTGCTTCGTGTAAAGATACACTGGTGCTTTCCTGAACTTGGCCGGGAGCACTGCCGTGCGCTCAGATAAAAAACCCTAAAATAACTGCAGACGTTTTACAGGACTTTTGATGAGAGACCGTGGCGACCATAAAAAAAATACTCGCGTTAACATAGTATTTGGATATTTTTTGTATAGGTACCAAAAGAATAGAAGTAAATCAGTGAGAATAAGAGAATCGAGCTATAACAATTTGAAAAACATCGTCTATGAAGTTGTAAATCAAGACTCTTTAACCCATTTGTTGTAATCAGAAAAAAACTTAGCCTAGTTATTGTTTTTCTCAAGTACCTATATGATTTTAAATATTTAATGAGCCTTTAAAATCGAACACGAAATTTTTATCAAACATTTTTGTTTTACATTTCAAGCTAGGTATAATTTAAAAATCGAATAAAAATAATCCGTTCGTTAATTAGCGTTGACCGAATTTGACAAATGTAGGCCTCGTTTACGTTTTAAATGTGCACCAAAACTTTTTGTCACTGTTACTAGATTAATCGATTAGAAAAATATCAAATTTTGAAGGAGGGGGGATTTTTCTTTCGTGACGATTCCAAAGGTTCATTATTGAAAATAATCCAAAATACCTACTTATATATTTTTTATTCGAATCTTGGATTCTACGTTCCTTGAATCGTAAAATGTGGTATTATTTTCTTATATCCCCGTTTGTTTTTTTATATTATATCATTACATTTTCAGATCCACCTGATCCACCCTACATTGAGGGGTACACTGAAGGAGAAACTATCAAAAGAGGCCAAACAGTTGAATTGGTCTGCAGATCACGAGGAGGAAATCCGCCCGCTCAGTTGACTTGGTACAAAAATAATGATCAGAAACTTATGGTGTACAGGTAATTATTTTAATTATACAATCTAAAGGAGTTTAAGTGAAAGTGAGAAATGACCCTGTTTGGATTATCCATGAGGATAATTAAACGTTTGTAAGGGTGTCTTCGGATAGCTGCATACTTCCTTATCCCATTACTTCCTTTTTTTAAGAGACCCAGTCCTTGTAGAAAAATGGGTCATTAAAAAAAATCAAAATGAAGTTATATTGTTTATTGTTCTAATTGCTTTAAAAAATATATCCTCCTAAATTTTGGACTTAAATTGGTTATTTTTTGGGAAGTTAGCGAAGTTTCATTTTATTGATTGAAGCAGCTTTGTGGAACATCCTATTTTAAAACTAGGTTCAACTAATACAGCCTCCCATATCGTTTCGCTAATTTCAATAAGAGTGCGTTACTCAATTGTCTCCCTGAAAAGTCAGCAACGCGTGGTGTCAAAAATACAATTTTTGAAGTTAGATATAAACTGTCTGATCGAGGCTTGCTCACTATGAGCATAGCGAATAGAGCAGAAAGTGAGGAAACTTGTTTAATTTAATCCTTGCGGCAGAGGAACGGTGGTATTCTTACGCTAGTGTGCAAGTGTACAATGTACATAGTACATACACATAACGAATAGAACAGAAAGTGAGAAAACTTGATTAATTTAACCCATGCGGCGGGGGGACGGTGATAGGTACTCTACCGCTAGTATTAATAGAGCAACTTGGAATCAGGGAAATATTTCCCCGATTGCTATCGGCGTATTAGCTGATTGAGAATGCACACCAACATCGTTAGTGTTCCACGATAACGACAAATTAAATCTTGTTTGGTATGCATACTGTTATCTTACCATCGGTAATAATAATTGTGTTGTTGTTTGGTGTTCATAGTCTTAATGTTACCCAAGTGTGATATGGCGCAGTCTAGAAGCTGTCCACTTGTAACTGCATGAGTTTCCAATTTTTTATTCTATTCGATTTGCTATGAGGTTTTCAGTCAAATCACTAACTATAACCTGATCCATAATTTTGTCTTTCAGAACTTCTAATAGAATGTCCGAGAGTATTTTAAGTTTCACTGCAGAAGCAAGTGACAATAAAGCAAAATTTCGTTGTGAAGCAAGCAACGTAATGAGTCATTCTCCACTCAAAGCTGAAGTTACACTGGCAGTTTTATGTAAGTATTACACGTTCGATTTGTTTTTCCTTGGTGTTGCAATACTAGAGTTTTGCTCAATACTCGTATGTTAATCATGGACAAATCTAATTCATAGATTAAACTAATTGTAAATTGATTATGTCTATCGTTATGATAACATTTCTTACGATTCTGAAAGGCTCTGGACATTTTTCAATAATGGACTTCTCACAATAGGTGTGAACCTTAGTCTTATGATGCGAGCAGTAGTCAATTCTACCGATTGTTGTTATTGTCAACATTGTTTTTAAATTTTTTTTTACTAAAGATACATTATTACCTATTCAACTTCATTTTAGACATTTTATTGGTAACGTGAAAAACCTTGCGTTATTTATGGCGAGGATTAAAGTACAGAGTTATCTATGCATGCTGTATTTTGCACGTTAAGAAAAAAATATTTTTTATTCCAGTCGCTCCCGCCAGTGTGACCATATCTGGACCAACAGAAGCTCGTGTAGGTGATATAATTCCCCTAACTTGCACAACAGCTCCTAGTAATCCACCTGCACAGATTACTTGGCAAATTGGTGGTAAAAAAGAACGTAATGCAACTCAACGTACAGTGGTATCATCAGAAGGAGGTTGGACATCCATATCAAACACAAGTGTACAAATAACAGCAGATATGAGAAACTTGTATGTCGTATGCTATGGACACAACAAACAACTGACGGAACATGCTACGGACACTCATACTATCAGTGTCCTATGTAAGTACCTACATGATTCTGATCGATTTTGTCGAACAGTTCGTTGTTGTGTCTTTTCTTGAATTCCTCGTCTTCCTTGACAGACCCTCATATTTTCTTCAACCTTTATCTATCTTTTAATTTGAGTTTCCTGAGTCTTTTCAATAGTTTATCGAGATCTGTCACGACACTAGACTTCGAAGACGAAAAAAAGACCCTTTATTCTTAGTTCTGATAATAAATAAGAATCGTTTAAAATTAAAATAGTTTAAAATAGCAAAAGACTTTCAATAGCACCCAGGCATCATGAGACCATAGGTGTTGACTTCATCTCAAACTACCGAATCTTTGTCTTTTTAAAATATTTTAAACCCCAGTCGACACATGGAAATTTATCCTCATGAATTTGAAATATTTACCACATAATAATAGCACTCAGTTTTAAAAGT
This sequence comes from Pachypsylla venusta, assembly GCA_012654025.1. Classification (NCBI taxonomy): domain Eukaryota; kingdom Metazoa; phylum Arthropoda; class Insecta; order Hemiptera; family Aphalaridae; genus Pachypsylla; species Pachypsylla venusta. Next base: position 19,847,289 of record CM022877.1, read on the forward strand.
AAAAACTTTTTATAAGGACTCTTTAGTCTTAGTGGGGATAATAAATAAGATATATTGTTTATATAATATTGAAATAACGGGAATAGTTTATTTAAAGAGGAACACCAGAACGAAAACAACGAGCATACACGTGAATATTTCGCTTTGTAACTCAAAATGGTAATCCCAGGAAATTTCTCTTTTAGTTATTTACTTTATTCCAAATACTAGAGTTTTTTTTCTTCAATGAAAGAAATACTTTAACAATAAAGTCCTGAAAGTGAGTTTCACATAGAGTGAAAAAAAATTGGTTCTTAAAGTATTTTTTTTTTTTTTCATTTCGTCGATTTTTTTTTTCTCTCTCTAAGGAGAAGACTTTTTAACTTTTTGATATTTGTTTTGAAAAAAAAAAGGGTTTAAGTTTTTGGTAGGTAGGTAAATATTTTATACTTTAAAATTTTTTTAAGAGTTTATTTATGATGAAAAAAATTAAAAATAAAATAACAATATAAAAGTTTTAACACTAAAGTTTAAAATTGTTGAATATTTTTGGAAGCAAAAAGTTTGATGCTAACACGTAAAGATACGGGGGGACTAGAACTTGCAATGGAATTTTCCCATGGAAAAAATAACGTTAGATGAGGGCTGTTATTAAGGGTCGTCACTGTTCAGATATTGTTGTAGCGGTGTTCCTTTTAAAATAACTGATATCCCCATTCTTGGATTCAAGTGCCTCAAATATTAATAAAATAAATTTTGTAGAATTCTAAATGTAGATTTTCCTTTTGGTAAGGTCCAACGACCTCTTCCAGGGCCGGATTAACAATTGTAGTACTTGTAGCACGTGCAAAAGGGCCCCGCGCTTTGACAAATTACACTAGATATTTTTACATTTTTGCGTTGACAATTGAAGTAACTATAATCCATTTTTGTACTGGCTCCAAAAAGTAGACGGTTCCGGCGGAGGGTGGAGAGGGCTCCGCTCTGTTAAAGTGCTACGGGCCCCACATAAGGTTAATTCGGCCCTAACCTCTTCAAATTTTTTGTGGGTATCACAGCATTGCTAAGAGCCTCCTCTGGTCTACTCACAAGTCTGAGTATACCCCGAAATCACAAGCACTAAGTCGAACATTTACCGACGCCGCTGGAATAAAACCCGAGTTAATTTCCCTTTTCTAAGAAGCAGGAGTTTGAACCCTGGTTCACACTGGTATTGTGTTTACTAGACCAGAAGAACAGCTTAATTAATTTGTACCGATAATCTGTTACCTCCCTGATATAATCCAGGTGAAATACTAACTTTTCCAAAGGTGATGTAGGCGTCAGTGTGATGTAGGCGTCTTTGTGGTATTAAAATTGTGTTTGAAGTTGAAAGATTGTGTTTATAAATTCATATTGGGTTGAGTGCAAATATAAGAGATACTATTTTTTTTTTTGTGGGNGGGGGGGGGGGGGTGAAGGTGTGGTGAAGATCTTTGTAATTGTTGTTTCAAAGAACTCGTCAAGTGAGTCAATTAGAGTTAAACAAACTTGTGGTTTTCTTGTAATTGAAACTGGAACTTCAAATAAAATATTTTCAATCTTCAATCACTCTTGAGAATTCTATACAGGATATTGCGAACACACCACAAAACAGACCAAAATATATGTTTTAGTAATGGAGCCATTCCACATTTGAGAACTCTTCTTTGTAATACGAAAATAAATAAAGAGAAAACATTTGAATTTCACTCTCATTCTTAGTTAGAATTGTGACTTGCCTATCTATGACAGTAATTTCCCCCTCTCTTGAGTATGCTTATAATTTTACCTACATGTCTACATAATAATTATATGTACACACATGTAATAAAAAGTTCATTTCTCCAGCCACTTTTTATTTACAACTTTTCTTTCCTCGTTCTTTAAAAAAATTTAAAGTGGATTTGAGTAGGTACATGTATAAATTAAAGTAAGTTGCGGTGTTGTGAGGATGAGTGCGGAGAAGTGGGCTATTATAATGATATGAACATGTACTACTTGAATATGTTGTATACAATTAATGTGGTAACATGTGTTTTATTAGATACTTGAATATGTTGTATACAATTAATGTGGTAACATGTGTTTTATTTTTGACGTATTCTTGTTGATAATAGGAGCAGAAGTTGTCTTTAATTATTAATTACGTAAATTATTATTTATATTTGTTAAAGTTGACAAATTATTCCACTTTTTGTTGTTTTTGAAAACAAATACATCTTCACCTGTAGAGGGAGATCAAGGCTTAAACTCTGAATATATCACCATGAAAAAATGAATGAGAGAGAAACAATTTTAAATTTAATTAAAAATGCAAATGTGATGCCGCCAAAATGTTTGTTGGTTGTCATGAAAGCACAGCATACCAAACAATTCGTTTGGACATTTTTTTCTTGCTTATTATTTTTTTCTTTTTATGATATCTAGGTATAGATATGATGTTGAATGATCCTCACTCCATCTGAAATTATTGACTGACTAAAGTGAATCAGTCATTTTTTTCATATTAATGAAAGAAAACTTATGCTTACGGCGACCTTAATCAAGTCTTCATTAAGGTCGACTTAGATAATTCTACCATTCCAGATAATTCTACCAATATGAAAATAATGAATGATTTTTCTTGTTCGCCAAATCTGGGGAGCGATCTCCCCTTCCCCTGTATCCGTTCCTGATCTACACAGTGAATTTATGATACTTCTCTATCTTGGGCCAGGGTTTTACATTCTTCTATGGTCGAAATTTGTAGCGATGTTCTTCTTAAAATCAATTGTTCTGCCCATTTGTCTAGATTCAGATATTAGAAAAATGGTAGAAATAGATTAATATAAGTTTAGCAAGAAGGATTTGATAGGCTTTTGACAGGAACCGTGGTGGTATGCGTTCCAGTCCTAGACATTTTTCTAATGAATGTGAACAATATCCTAACGCCTCTCAAATCAGGTCTGGGAATTACAAACATTACAACAAAATAATTATTTCACTGAGTGATGTGTGCGCAAAATGTTTTCCTTTGTTTTGCTCCCACTCTCAATTTACACTTGACTAGGGATGTTAATATAATATCAATATTTTGAATATCAATATTAGACAGTCGATAAAACGATATTCCATATCGATACTAAGGTTCCGATATTATCGATAATATCAAAAGAAAAATTGCTGCGTTGAGGGGATATTGAATCTGAATTTTTTTGTGTATGGAATTTCTCTATTTCATGAATAGGTAAAATAAAATGCTTTTTCTTTGGTTTGTTTTGTTTGACAATTTTGACAATGTCATCCATTGAATTACATTATTTGTTACCGCCGTAATTATTTTTCTCTTTGACATTGAATTACATTATTTTGTTACCGCCGTATTTATTTTTCTCTTTGACATTAAATTAGATTATTTTGTTATGTCCTATTTATTTTTGTCTTTGACATTGAATTACATTATTTTGTTACCGTCCTATATATTTTCTCATTGACATTGAATTACATTATTTTGTTACCGCCGTATTTATTTTTCTCTTTAACATTGAATTACATTATTTTGTTACCGCCGTATTTATTTTTCTCTTTGACATTGAATTACATTATTTTGGTACCGCCGTATTTATTTTTGTCTTTGACATTGTATGACATTATTTTGTTACCGCCATATTTATTTTTCTCTTTGGCATTGAATTATATTATTTTGTTACCGTCCTATATATTTTTCTCTTTGACATTGAATTAGATTATTTTGTTACCGTCCTATTATTTTGATACCGTCCTATTTATTTTTGTCTTTGACATTGAATGACGTTATTTTGTTACCATCCTATTTATTTTTGTCTTTGACATTGAATTAGATTATTTTGTTACCGTCCTATTTATTTTTGTCTTTGACATTAAATGACATTATTTTGTCACCGTCCTATTTATTTTTGTCTTTGGCATTGAATTACATTATTTTGTTACCGTCCTATATATTTTTCTCTTTGACATTGAATTAGATTATTTTGTTACCGCCATATTTATTTTTCTCGTTTGCCTCCTTTGACCCTGTCAGGTAGAATCGACATTCGTTCGGTAAATTAACTTAATGTCATTTAATTTTAATGTAGGTACACCCTAATCAATATTTTCTATGTTTCAGATGCTCCTGGACCCCCTGTCATCACAGGATATGAGGTTGGCAATCATCTGATTGCTGGAAATGTCCACAAAATATCTTGTGTATCTACTGGAGGAAATCCTTTGGCTAATCTTGTCTGGTACAAGAACGATAAAAAGGTATGAACAGTTATTCGATATTATCTCATATCGCGTTTACACATATTTATGTACGAGAAGGTATCTGAGGATAGAGTAGAGAACTCTTAGATGAGTTTTTGATGCACCCTGTATGATTACTACCCACTACAATGTTTTGCTACAAAGGTGACGACCAAATGTGAGGAGCATGTTGATATTATCAGAGAGATCATTAATAAAGATCTCGACATGTTTCAATACTCATCACAAGAACCAACCAGGTTGAGATTAAATTAAAGTAATGTTTACGAGTTATGATGCAGTAGCTTCTCCTTGCTTTCTGCATGGGTAATGGAAAAGATATGTTGTTGTTGTTGTGGCGACGTTCCTCTCAAAATCTTTTTTTTTTTTTCATTTTTACGTTTAGGCTTGGTATAATGGTAGAAAAATTATGAATTAAGAGGTAACCGAAGGGGGTTTGATGGCCCTTGTCTGGAACTGTGATGGTGTGCATTCCAGGTCGTCCTGGTACGTAGAACCGGTCTTCGTGAGGACGATGGAAAAGATATCATTTCCGACCCTGCACTTAGTCGCCTTTTCCGACCGACATGTGCTTGGGTGACTTGGAAGTATTCCTTTTAAGTCCCACTATCCACAGGGGACTTTGTTTATATGAAAGGAAATAAATACTCATGTTCTTATGGGAGTTCGCAGTTTCATAAGAACATGTCTATTAGTAAGCACAGTGAAATGTGTGTTGTCCAATCATATAAGTAAGCATGCAGCTGTCTGCGAGCACACTCACGCAAAGAAATGATTCATATTATAATAGTTTGATCTTTCGGTCTTTTCAGATAAACTCTGTAACCAAATCCAGTGATAAGGACACCGTTTCGGCCGAACTTACTCTGCTTATCAATGTGACTGACAATGAAGCTATCTATAAATGTGAAGCCTCCAATGCGGCTACTGATATACCGCTCTTCGACAGCGTCAAAATGAGCGTTCATTGTAAGTAGTTTTTTTAAAAAAACAATTTTAACATTTTATTTTTACAGTAAAAGTACATACATACCCCTCCCCCTCCCCCCAGGTTACTCTTTTAGATGAACTCAACGACTTACCGGGTTCCATTCCAAAAAAAAAAAAAACATTTTATGTACCTATCTAGAATAATAATAAAATTTTGGGGGAGTGAGTCAATTTCAAAGGTACATTATTGACATTTCACTCATCGTATCCGATTATAGCCAGATTTATGAGACAACAGCCAGCAGCTCTAGACAATTTGTATTCTACTGCTAAGGTTTTAATTATCATCATACATCTGTTCTTGGAGGCTGATAATTGACATGGGCTTCCAAAACCATGACAATCACTACGATTAAATTATAGTTTGTAACTATAGTAACAATGTAGTTACAAACTTAATGATATTACAGAGTTGTTTTCTTTGTTATTTTACACCATCAGCTCAGGTGGACTCGGTCCATGAGGATGTCACACTTAAGTAACTTCTCACAATCTCAAGTATGATTTCAAGTCATAAATAAATTGGAAGAAATTACGCCTCCGGTAACAATAAAACAAAATCAAGTTTAAATGGTCCCGTCATATGAAACAAACAGGATTGTCTTAGAAGAATATGGTCGGACGTGTACTTGGCGGGTTATTATGGGAAAAAGAAATTGCACTTGACAATGTTGTAACAGGCTAAAGCGCTCGTGACTAAAAAAGGAGAATTTTTAGTTGACTGTCCACAATATTGCATAAGCCCCAATGGTACGTTCTTAAGATCACTGAAGTTATGAAATATCCAGCGATCTTCAACTTGGTGGGTGACCACTTATATTCGATCCTTCGTGATACTGTTTTTTTTTTAATGGGGGATAATACCCTCATCTTGAGTGAACATAAACGTTTAAAAGTCGTTAAGCTAAAAAATAAAGTATAAATATTTATTTATCTAAAATTACAGTTCTTCCCGATCTTGTCCATATAACAAAAGAACCAGAAAATTTCCGTGATGGTACTCAAGCAACATTAACATGTGACGCAAGTAGCAGTAACCCACCTGCACAAATGAGTTGGTATAGAGCAGGTATACCTGTCTTGGAAGGTATCAAAAATTTTACAAAACCTGGTCTCTATGGAGGAACCATATCCAGCATTGTTCTGGGACTGAATATCACGCATGATGTGAACGGAGTGTTGTATACGTGTCAAGCAACTAACAATGCTCTTCAGCGGAGTATTAGCGATGTCGTTCAACTTAACGTCATGTGTAAGTATAACTCAGAATCCATAATATCAATGCTCTTCAGCGGAGTAATAGCGATGTCGTTCAACTTAACGTCATGTGTAAGGTGTAAGTATAACTCAGAATCCATAATATCAATGCTCTTCAGCGGAGTAATAGCGATGTCGTTCAACTTAATGCCATGTGTAAGTATAACTCAGGAGCCATAATATCAATGCTCTTCAGCGGAGTATTAGCGATGTCGTTCAAATTAATGTCATGTGTAAGTATATCTCAGGATCCATAATATCTATGCTCTTCAGCGGGGTATTCGCGATGTCGTTCAACTAAATGTCATATGTAAGTATAACTCAGGATCCATAATATCGGAAGCCTAGCGGGGTGGCGAGAACAAACATCGATTTCTGTCGATTACATTTTGCCGAAATTTTACATAACTATTATTAATTGTAATTTTTGAATTTTTCTCAAGGTTTCTGGCTGAATTGAATAGCCGCTATTCATGAGTGTTGTTTTTTTAGGCTTCCAGGTTCGTGGCTAACTGGCAAAGACCTTAGAATTTAAGTAACTCTACAGAAAGAAAATTGGCATCGTAAAATTAGGCGATTGCGCAGAATAGTTTTTGTTCCCCGGACGCATGATAACTAAAAACAAATTCGCAAATTATTACGACGGATTCTCTTTACATCGAAAAAATAAATCCTCGGAATAGGGATGGGCCACCCTGTATATACACATTTTCCCTATTCTTTTAATAAATCCTCTGAATAGAGATGGGCAACCCTGTATATAGGTACACATTTTTCCTATTCTTTTAATAAATCCTCTGAACAGAGATGGGCCACCCTGTATATAAACATTTTTCCTATTCTTTTAATAAATTCTCTGAATAGAGATGGACCACCCTGTATAAACACTTTTTTCCTATTCTTTTAACCCAATTGTGACAAACACTGTCCCATCATAAAATATCTTACTTGTTTGTTTTTAGACAAGCCTGTTTTCGAAGAAGAGCTCCAAACGCAATATACTGGAGTAGAGGGTAGTAGTCTGATCATTAATCTACCCGCTCGAGGACACCCATCCAAAATAAGTTACACATGGACTAAGGATAGATCTCCTCTTTTAACGAAACATCATCTGATTGTTGAAGGCAGTACATTAAATTTTACTTCGTTGAATAGAAGTGATGCTGGATCGTACTCCGTAGAGGCTGTCAATATAGAGGGAGCGGCCATGCTGCTCTTCAACATTTCCGTACACTGTAAGTGATCATTTCTTTTTGAACCTTTAGTTCACATTTTAAAAGTTGAGACACAGCAGAAATACACTTACAAATATAGGTAGGAAGAGGGACAACTTTGTCGTTGTTACTTTTCAATACATGGCAGGACGTATTGCTATCATCATGTATCGGCAAAACTTTTTGGTAACTTCGCTGTCTCAACTCTCGCAATTTAAACTATTTCGGAGATTGTTCTTTGATGTGTTTATTTTGAAATCAGATAAATGCTTCATGTTCTGCAAAAATTAAAGACCGAAGATTTTTCATATAGCTCTCTTATCAGTTAAAATAAAACTTAGAAATTTAGTGAACACCTTTAGCCAACGATCATACCACGTTGAATACACCAGTTCCCGTCAGATCACTGAAGTTAAGCAACATCAGGCGTGGTCAATACTTAGATGGGTGACCGCCTGGGAACACCACGCATCGTTGGCTCTTTTTACCGGCCGAACCCAGACTGGTGTGAGGTCAATGTGGGTAGCTGGTTTGCAAGTTTCCAGCGAATGGAGGGTAAAAACCCCGTCTTGAATGACCAATAGCTGTTAAAGAGACGTTAATCCAAATTTAAAAAAAAAGTGAACACCTATAAATTGCTACAATTATTTCGCTAAAAAGGAAAAGGGAAGTTTATTTTAGAATTAAAGAATGCGAATTCTCTTTTGGGAAGAGAATTTGCTGCCACGACAACTGATTTAGTAGATTGAGGTGGTTTAGTCATATAGAGAGAAGGAATGAAAGTTACATTGGGAAGAAAGTGGAGTTACTAGAAATAGAGGGGAGAAAGAAGAGAGACCAAAATTGTTATGGATAGATATGGTGGAGGACTAGAGAAAAAAGATGGAAAAGAGAAGAGGCACGGAACAGAAGGTTGTGGCATAGTAGAATTAAGGAAGGCAACGCTGAATCTAATTAGCATTGGGAAAAGGTGAAGTTAAAGAAGAAGAAGTAGAAAGTAAAATTAATTACGGATGTAGGATATTCCTCATCTTTATGTTGTTTTGGCAGCAATCATGATCCAAAGATGACTAAAATCAACGATATTTTCATTACAGCAAATCATCACCATCGAAAAAAATTGGGATGATCGCTGTGAGACTATGTGGGTCGTCGTTTGTTTTGCATTGCTATATGATGGTGTTTGGGTTACCCTGGTACATAGAACTAACCATCTGAGGACATTATTATCTTTCGGGTGCTACTAGCGTTCTTTTCACAATAACCACATCAGTCGTTGCTTAACATAATACCAGGTTTGGTCCTATACTTATCATTTCTCAGGGTGAACGTTTCCTTTACTCCAATATTCTTTTCTTATTTATTTTCTAGATCCTGCTCGAATCTCAAACAAATCTGAAACGATTGTTGTGGACTCTGGTGACGATGCTGAACTTTGGTGTCAACTTGATGGTAACCCCATCCTTCCTGAGCATGTCTCATGGCGACGACAAGGATTCCGTTATTTCGAGGAACGAACTATTATTTCATTTAAGAATAATATTGCCTATCTGACGGTTTCTAAAGTTGACAAAAAAGATATTGGTCCATTTGAATGTTCTGTGAATAATGGGCTTGGCAATAGAACATCCGCATCGCCCTATCTAATAATTAAACGTAAGTTGTTCGCTTCAAACTGGTTCGCTATGACATATTTAAATAAAATCGATGTATGAGATTGCAACGTTTGTTGCACAAACCTATTAGTATTACAGAGTTGCTTTCTGTGTTGTTTTAAACTCAGATGAACTCGGACTTAGAGGATGCCACCCTCAAACAATTTCTCTCAATCTCAAGTATGATTTACTTCTCCTTATGGAAAGTTAGTAAATGGATGGCAAGAAATTACTCCATCAAAACATACGTACGTATATATTGTAAAAAAAAAAAAAAAATGAGGAATTGTAATTCATCATTTTTATTTTTGGCAAATATTTTGTTTTGTCATTTCTTGTGAACTTTTCTTTCTTTACAGATGAACCCGACATGATTCTTATACCCCAACTTATGAAAGCGGCAAGTAACCGAGGGGACAATGCCAGGTTGACATGCAGAGCATCAGGAGCACCAAAGATAAATTTCAAATGGTCTCGGGAGGGGACACTGATACCTGTCAATAGCACACTTAAAAAATACTCTATACAATTTAATCAGGTAAGAAGTTTTAAGCTTATGGGACGTTGATGTAAGAAAACCCTGTCGACTTAGTACATGGGTTTATTATAAACCCATATACAGAGTAAAAGTATTTGGTTTGGTAGAAGATTTAAGATCACATAGTATATGAGGCTCTTAGTAGTGCTGCGATACCACAAAGAGGATCTACATTTACATACATGCTGTCAATATTATTGATCTTCTAATGTCTGATTAGCTGAGGGAAGTCTACAGTTAACATAATTATCTATTAGTTAATAATGATATATTTTCCTCTTTGTTTTCAGCTGAGCCCTGTAGAATACGAAACAATACTCACCATTAATAAAGTTGAAAACAGTGACTACGGCTCTTACGTTTGTACGGCTCGTAATCCTCTTGGCTACAACACTACAGAAATTCAACTGAGTATAACTTCACGCCCCGATCCACCTACTAGTGTATCTGTCCTCAATATGACACACAACACAGTGACCATTGCTTGGGTTCCGGCTTTTGATGGTGGGGAACCCATCAATTATCATGTAAAATATCGTATTGTAGGATCATCCAATCAGCAGTACTTTTCAGTTCGAACAGAAAATGCAACGGATGTTACCATTGGTGGATTGCAGTTAGGAACAAATTATGAGTTCAGTGTTGTGGCGGCCAATAAGATTGGAGATAGTGATTACTCGGAGTCTGTACAGGCGTCTACTGCAAGTAAGTGATGAATGCTTTTTTAGATCATGGAATTTTACTTATTTATTGTATGGCTTTTCATAATACATCAAAGAGAGTATTCGTGAGCTAAATTCCTCTTAAGGGCTATGAAAGCTTCTGCATCTAAGCTTCATCTGAGCTTTAAGTACATGGAAAGTAGCTTGTACAACTAATTAGCTAAGGGCAAAGATCTGAGCAAGCTTGGTTTTGACTATTCGTGAATATCAAGAAGAGTAAAAAATACTGAATAATATACAGTATGTCCCAGAAGTCCTGCCCGGTGCCCATAACTTTTGAACCACTTGGAATTTTGGAATTCTGTTTGTTTCTAGGGATAGAATAGGGCCCATGGCCATTCGAATGGTAATATCAGTATCCAGGTTCGAATCCCGGAAGTGGCTTTTTTTGACACAAAGAGTCGATTTCTCGGGAAATTTAAATGGAATGGTACAAATATTTTTTTGAAAAATAAAAGTGCCAATAAAATAAGGAATATTCCCATTTTTGTTTTTTCAAAAAAATAATCAGGGGCGGAGCCAGTGGGGTTCAAAACCAAAAATTGTTACACCCTGTATAACGAAAACTGAATATTATTTTGATAAAAAAATTCGTTAAGAGTGGCTTAAAAAAGGTTTCCCATCTACATAAGTAATAAAAATAACAAATTTTAAGTTTTATCAGAGCCGTACGGATTTATGCATACTACTCAATATATCACTTGTTTCATTTTCTAACTTACTAACTGCATGAAGTCTAACGCTTTTTATACTATTCATATATCTTGCTTAACTAATTTTATTCTCCTCAACTAACACTAACTTTATTTTTGGTGATGGTAACTTTTCTAGATGAAACGCCTTCTTTGCCTTCTCAATCTGATAGTAACGACTCTTCCTCATTAGAAGATGAAGATAACAGAATGGTGTTGGTGATTGGTGGAGCTGTTGGAATTGTTCTCGTGTTGCTTAACATTTTGGTTGTGGGTTGCTGTTTACGTCGAAGATCCAAGAAAAGAGTTTCAGGTAACCAAATATGTTCCCATTGTTTCTTTTGATTTTAGGTTTACCAGAAGCGATTCTCATGAAAGCGGATGTGTCATTGTCCGTTGTGTTAGGCATTGCTTTATCTGGGGCATTGCTTGTTTTATTAAATATTTGTTTGATTGCTGTTTGTATTCATAGGAAACGACTTCGACAAGGTATTTTTTTTTTAATTGAAACCATTTTTTTGGGCCGCAGTACAGTAAAAATTTAAGTAGGTACTGGACACAGCCTCTGATGGGGTAGGGGTTGTCTGTTCCAATAATACAGCCCAAACTGTAGGATATAGCGAAAAATTGATGGGAATGGACCCCCCCATTTCCATTGTGTTTGAAAAACAAAAATAGCAATATAAAAATCGTAGCGAAGCAACAAACAGCTGGTTAATCATAAAATAAGTTTCCTATCGCCCGTGTTCAAATCAATTGTGTGTGCAAGTCGACAACATACTGTGAATTCCACAGGATCTTCCGGTACTCCATTTTCATAACTTAAGAGATGTTCATTAATTACTAAGTAAACGTTGGATACACCAGTACTTGTTAGATCACTGAAGTTAAGCAATGTTGATTATGGTGTGTACTCGGATGGGTGGCTTTTTATCGGGGTGTACGTAGTGCAGCCTAGTGAGGATAACCGAGTAGCTATTGTTGTTTACAACTGAGTTATACCTTAGTTAATCAGGGTAACCTAGGAGTAAAAGGGTAGCCTTTCCACAGTTGCTCGTTAGTTATTGTTAATATTTGACCGCCAATATCACTTTTACTTTATTTTATTGCAGTGGCGGATTTACCGTACCAGCAACATAGGCCTTGGCCTAGGGCAACATAGGCCTTGGCCTAACTTAAATATGGAAAAAAAAATTTTGGATTTATTTACTCAAACGAACATGTCACATTAATACTGAATTTAGTTGCTATGTTTAAAGAGACGTTAAGCCAATTTTTTTTTTTTTTTTTTTAAAAAAAAAAGTTGCTATGTAAAGAACGATTCCTATCTTATCACCGCAATCGAAACCAGAGTTTATATATTTTTTTTATCAAAACAAGTTCTGGACAAGGCTCACAGTTGCTCATTGATTTTTAAGAAATTTCCTTATGACAATTTTTGAAGAGTGCCTACTCGGAACTACTTGTCCAACTCTATTTTTTTGTATAAAAAAGAAAAAATATTTAATAGAGGTGCATACTATAGCGCCTATTTCATCCCGAAAATCGAAGAGAGAAAAAAAGTCAACTTATCCGAGAACATTTTCTTCGTTTAAATTCAAATATTATTTTGTAAAACATAGTTCTAATTTTCATCACTATTTTGAATTTTCAGGAACAAGCGATCAATCAAGCAAGACGGCTACAATTGAAATGTACGCTCCAAGCAGCTTCAATGAAACAGTTACCGGTGAAACACTAAGCTCCGTATCAGAGAAAAGTGAAACATATTCAGAACATAACCAGGACTATGGGGTAAGCTATCATCTGTCGCAGGAAATTTGAAAAAAATGGAATATCGCGCGCGGTGATCAGCACGATTTTTTTTACAAAGTTACTGAATATTTTAAAAAAATCAATTGAAAAAGTCGTAAGATAACTATAAAAAAATGAAATATTTAAAAAATACTTCAAACAAAATATTGATATTAGTCATCAAAGACGTGAAAACAAAACAAGATTTGGAAAGACTCGACTATTGATTTATAATGTAAAATGAAAATATTGAAGAGTTTAATTCATAATTTAAGTTAGTGAGATTTCAACAGTATTCAAACTGTCATAATCAGACAGAGCATTCAAGTACTGTTGAACGCTCACCAACCGAAATCAATATTTTTACCAAAAAAAATTAGTCAATCTCAATTATTGTCATTTTTTACATGACAAAATTCTCAAGACATTTAGAAAAATAGACAAAAACATATTATACGACTTATGGTTAGATGATAGAGGTGTTGAAGTTCAAGTGGATTTCACCGGATACTTTTTTTTTTTTTTATATATATATATATCGATTCTTCTGGGGAACTTGGGATTATACCCCGAACAAAGATCTTCATTGCTTTATACAGTTTTAATAAAACTTGATGAAGACGTTCATTATTTTTCACCAAATTAGCTTAATAGTTTTTAGACCACCCGGGATCAAATAGTGGCCCAATATTACGGAACAAGTAGATTTAACCATACTGCCACAATGCTAGATTGCATAAAGAGCAGGTAGTAGGTACCTAAAATGTTGTTCTTCAATAATAAATGACTTGTATAACTATGTTAACAGGAAGATAACCGGAAAACTGCTGCCAGTACATATTTGATCGAACAAATGGACTATCCTTTTCAATACCCGGGCTACGATATTCAACCTCATCAAATCAAAGATAACCACATGCACCCGGACCCAAATATGACATTACATCGCAACAATTATGTCACTCATAATGGAGGTACGCAAAATCAAAACATGAGAATATCTTATCATTAGGGAGTGGGTTTGTAGGGGGTGGGTTCAAACCCAGCCATAACTACTGGAGTAAAGGAACTCCTTAGTCTTATTCGACTGGCTTAAATAAGGACTTATATAGCCCAGTCAAATTAGATCAAAAAAGAGCCTAGAATAAATTCGTAAAAAGCGGGAGATGATTTTATTTCACGTTGGGAATCTCGAATAATAGTAATCTAAGCGACGGTTTCTCAGGTGAGCAAAATTTTTTAAGTGGCCAAAAGCCTTTTAATTTTAGTGTTTAGCATATAACATTCAAACGATGCATTTTATGAAAAAAATGCTCTATTTAAACTTAATGAGAATTGAATTTGACGTCGAATAACATATTTAAACGTTTTAAAAACGATTAAACGAAGCTTAGATAAATAAAGATATAAATATTATTTTAAAAAACATTCTTTTGCCTAACGTCTCTTTAACATCAATGTTCATTTTACCCTCCAATCGCTAGGAACTCAAACCAGCTACCCACTTCGACTCACCTAGCCTGAGTTGGGCAGGGAATAGTAAAATCTCGCTGGACATTGATTGACTTCAGTGATCCCACATGAACTGGTGTGTGTATTCAACGTGTCATTATCATAAAAATGTCATCAGAATTGAAATTATTTTTGAAAACCTATTTTGAATTGCAGTAGAAGTGCTCTTTTACAGTTGAAATTGATATGATACCATTTTGGGGCCTACCCTCGCAATCTCTTGGCACACATTTTGGGACCTACTCTCGCAATCTCTTGGCACACATTTTGAGACTATCCTCAAAATCTCTTGGCACACATTTTGGGACCTATCCTTGCAATCTCTTGCCACATACTTTGAAACCTACCCTCGCAATCTCTTGGCACAAATTTTGGGACCTACCCTGGCAATCTCTTGCCACACACTTTGGGACCTACCCTCGCAATCTCTTGGGATATATAATGGGATTTACTCTCGTACATTCATTTTGGGACCTATCCTCGCAATCTCTTGGCACACATTTTTTTCTACCAAATTTATAATTTGGGCACAACTTGATTTCTATTTTTTTTTTTTTTTTCTTGCAGGACTTCAAGGAGGTGACAGCAACGGATATTATAATGGCCCAGATCCTCGCTACGTAGCATACCCACCTCCTGTACAGTTTGCTCAACCTCCATTAATTCCTCAACCACCTATTCGTGGTAACGTTCCACCTCCAGATGTGACTGTTTTAACAGCACCCGGGCCTCTTCTTTCAACATTTAGTTATAATAATATGGAAACAGAAGGCCATCTTGTGTGATATACACTTCCGCGGCGAAATAAGGCCGCACACCAGGCAGTCAATCTGGTGTAAAAAATAAACCAACAAGAAAAGTGTCCCATTATGTTTGTGTGATAATAACTACTAAGTGATACGAATTACATAGTTTTTGAATTGTGACAACTATGGACAATGTTACCTCGTCGGGCATAAACTTGACGTTGATTCTTTAGGGTTAAAGGATAATATTGCTGATGAGTTTTAATTAAAATGACTTTAATATTTTATTGTCTTTGGTGATTCGATATTTTTATGTATTCAGATTTTCAATTTTCGCAAAATTTTAAAATTATAGAAATCTTAAAACAAAATGTATATAAATCAGAAATGTGTTACCTAGTTCTATTACTAAGCTGAATATACCTCGTGGCTGACATTGTGCCATTCCCAATAATTTCAATAACTTTTTATCAATTATCAGCCAGCAACGATATTTTGTCCCCGACAGACAGGTACTGTTATCTAAGAGATTTTTCATACTTTTCTATAAAGAAGCCTTCCAACCGAAAAATGAGATTTTTGAAATGGAAAATATTTTTTCATAATGAACTTTTTTTATTTAAGGAATAGATGATAGGTGGTAATTTTCCTAATTTTATAAGTGTCCTCAGATGTTTGATTTCACGTACCAGGATAATCCAAGCATTAAAAAATATTTGGCCACAGACCATCAATACAGCAATGCAAACCAAAAGGGGAATCACATCATCTCACAGCGATCATCATTTTCCTGATGGTGATGATTTGCTGTGACGGTGGATTTTGTTTTACAAATATATTTTCCAAGCATCGAGCTTGTAATTGTTGCTACAACAAAGCGACCTCGATCTTATATTACAAAAAAATACCGTGGCGTGTTCCTCTTAGAATCAACGCCCATTCTGCCTATATTTTTAAAGTTATTTATTCAGGTTTGGAAAATTGGTAGAACTAAGTTGATATGGGATAACTGAAAAGGTTTTAATGACCCTTGATTGGATCTGTGATGGTATGCGTTCCAGGTCGTCCTGATGCGTAGAACTGGCATTTATGAGGACGATTGAACGTGGGTAAGTCGTTAGCTAAATTCAAGTTTGAAAAAATTAAGCAAAATTGATACAAGGTAACCGTAAAAGTTATGCGTACGCGTTTCAGATCGTCCATTGTTTAGAATCGGCCAATTTGAGGACAGACGACACCGATGGAAGGATGTCCCTTATATCTTTGTGGAAATACAAACCCCATTTCGAAATGTTTCAAATTTAAAACTTGCTAAAAGTTATCTAGTCATTAATTTTTAAGTCGCTCTCCTTTTTTCGTTTTCCTTATTTCTACTTATTAAAATCATTTTCTTTAAAGGAGATTTTCCAGCGATTTTGTGTGTACTTGTCGCAATCCTCTGACAAACTTGATAAATATTTGAAACTAAAAACCTTTTGTATTATATCTACTTTTATTTTATTATTAATTGTCCAATATTATTAATGTCCAAAGTTTTCCATTAATTTGTAAATAATAATTATTATTATTATGATTATATTTTTTATTAATTATTTAATTTAATTGTTAACATAAATGTTCAATATGTATTTTATTTTTATTTACTTTTAAAATCAGTTCTGTAAAATAAAAAAGGGCTGTGTTTTATTATATTTTTATTTTATAGACTTGGCGGTGCGCTGAACGTTCATGCAATTATTGTCGACTTATTTGCCATTAGAGTATTTTAGAAGACTCCGTTAAGTTTAATGAATTTTTCGTTTAAAATTGTTTTTTCTTAGCCAATTGTTGTTTCTCACACCAGTTCCCGTCAGATCACTGAAGTTAAGCAACGTCGGACGTAGTTAGTACTTGGATGGGTGACCGCTTGGAACACCACGTATCGTTGGCTCTTTTTTCGGGTCCAACCCAGGCTGGGTGAGGTCAATGTGGGTAGGTGGTTTGCAAGTTTCCAGCGAATGTAGGGTAAAACCTCCGTCTTGAATGACCAATAGATGTTAAAGAGACGTTAAGCCAAATTAAAAACAAAAAATTGTTGTTTCTTGCTTAACGTCCTTTTAACATTTTGGCTAGTAATAAAGAAAAATGTACTATTTGGTAAAAAACAAATTGTCCGCCATCTTGTATAAAATTGTTTCCTCTTAAAATCAACTATTTTCCCAATTTTTATATCCAGGTTTGGAATAATTGTAGAAATAGCTTGCTAACCGAAAAGGTTTTTGATGCTCATTGGCTGAAACTGTGTTGGTGTGCGTTTCAGGTTGTTGTGTTTCGTAGAATCGGTCATCGTGATGACGTGTACTTGAAACCTCCCTCGTGATACACCACGTACTTATTGAGCAGCATTAAGCAACGGGGTCTGCTAATTTTACCAAGTAAGCCGTTATTTAGTTTTTATTATTTTAAGGACAAAACAGGGGTCTGCTTGTAAATATTTATTTCATTTATGTTCCAGTTTTACGCTCAATTAATTTTGTAAAGTATTTAATTTTAAATTGTATAGTGTACAGAGTGTACATAATTAGTCATTATGAATTTGTAAAATAATTACTTGTAGTTTTCTGAGCAGGTAGAATATATTTTCTCCGGAATGCTGATAAATAAATAATCTTAGAGGGCGGGTAAATATTGACAGACTGTGGCGGCCATATTGTTTCGGTGGCGTCTGCCTAATCTCTTGTTTATATCTAAGCTATTATATTACACATGTCAAATCACCATAACAAGATACACGATTGAGCTGCACGTCCAAAATGATAAAATTTTATTCTCGTTACGATGGAAATATCTGAATGAAAGATTTGAGGGCTCACGCAGAAGTGATGTGAATTGGCTACCAACATTGTGCGCGTTTATTCTGCTAGACTTTTCTTATGTGGTTTCCCAAAATTGCAGGTCCATACCAATAAACTCTTGAAGTCATCACCTAACTTTATCTAAATCTATGCGACAAAGTCATTGAAAATTGAACCACTTGAATCCGAACATCCATCGAGGTAATAAAAAAGTTATCTTTACTACATGCTACTCAAGCGTGTAACTTGTCATGGTGGTATCTGTGTTTTTTTTATGTAGAATTTTAGACCCTTCATCCACCCCTGGTAGTTGATTGGCTTTTACCTCAATCCTCCGAAGACCAAATCGTACAAAAATCAAATTTTGAACCTATGGCTTCCAAATTTATCAGTAAGTCCTGATTTACAATTTATTATTCGCATTATTCTGTTTGATCAGAGAGCTCATCATTTGGCGATCTAAACGTCTGTTTTTTTGTGACTGGGTTGAACAAGAAAAATTGGCAGTAAGTACTGGCAGCAAGACTTGAAATTTTGATAGTCTGTTTTGGACGCGTCACAAATTGAATTCATGTCGGATGTACCGTTGGCTGTTTTACATGTTTCTATCAATCCCGAATACTGGAACTCGATAATTGTGACCTGGGGACCTCAAAAAACACAACATTCAAAATTTCACCCCTTTACAATAATTTCTTCTTTTTTTATAGATACGGAAAATCGTTTGATGTTCACAACAGATTTTAGTTGTTCAATCAAATCACTCTAGGTGTTCAATCATAGAACAACTGGAGGGCTTAATAAAAGTAATAGCACTACAATGGATCCCAGCACATTCTGGGATAAACTGTAACGAAGTGGATGTCACCTTAGCAAACAAGGGACAAAGATTACTAACACCGCCATGAGAAATATTCCATTCCACTTCGCCAAACTATTAATTAAAAATAGAAATAACCAGAAATATAAAGTTTGGATCAAAAACGAAGGAGTCGCAAAGAAATTGGAAGAATTACTGGAGAAACCCGACACGGGAGCTGCCCCGAAAAGCGGTAATAGCCAGTCTACGACGTTTGACGGGACATGATTGTTAGGAGCACCATCTCCACAGAGTGGGCTGTACGGGCTCCTCCATCTATCCTCTATGAACAAAACAGGCAGTGATGAACACCGAACACCTGATTGTTAGGAGCACCATCTCCACAGGGTGGGCTGTACGGGCTCCTCCATCTATCCTCTATGAACAAAACAGGCAGTGATGAACACCGAACACCTGGCTGTTTGAACATGACAATTTAGTAGGGAAATTTTGGGACGCAAGAAGGAAAATGGCTTAATTGTCAAATAATTAGAAAACAACAACAAATCATAGAATTTCATTTTGTATAAACTTATCCCTGAGGGGACCGTCCTGATTTTTGTTGTTTTGCATGAATCCCTCAGTATTTACGATTGGGCATAGGAAATTAAAAATATGAAAGTTTTTCTAGTGATAACTTCGACAACATGGCACTAGTTTGGCCATGCTGTGCAAATAAACGTTTGTCAGCATCACGAGGGATCAAACCTACATGGTCACTCACCAAGAAAAACCTCGCTGGATGTTGTGTAACTTCAGTTATCTACCGGGAACACGCTAGTTTATGTATTCATTTAAATTGAAATTATTTTATTCCCAGTCACAAAAAACAGTGTTTTATAGAACGCAGAGTGGAAAATAAAAGATAAATTTTATATAACTTTAGGATATAAATAAATGTGGAAGTACCAAAAAATTTGTTATTTTTGTGTAAACAAAATGTGATCTCATATTGTATTTATTTTTATGATAAAAAAATAGTTTTTTGTTTTGGAATGATCAAGAACTTTTGTGAACTGTACACCTCACTCAAATTTAATTGGCGTATGGAGTTTTACAATACATCACAGAGAATGATGTACAATGGACCTGGAGATCAAGAGGCAATTTTTTATTGACATCAAACAGAGCAAACCAGATTTTTTTTTTCAGAACAGACCAAGTAAACCAAGCAACTCATTACTTAGGGTATACCTGGTGCCTAAAAAATGCATGATACGATTAATTAAAATCCGAGAGTTGTCGTGGTACAATCAGCAGACTCTCTTATAGATATAGACTCATAGAAATGATCAGTTGATCATGCATGTGGATTTCGTATCAGTGGTCGGCGGTTCAGGCGCAGATAATGACAGATTTTTCTTAATTGAAAATTGATGGGTTCTCTCATTGTAACAACGTTTCTTAAGTCAGCGCAAATATAATTCGTTATTATGATCTTTAAGCTCCTAACGAATCTCTCTTGACACTTGAACAAATAAGGTTGTGATGGTTATAACTTTCCATTAGATCACTGGAAAGTGTTTATGATTTTTAAAACAGCTGTGGAAGGTACCTCTACGTGGTTCAACGAAAATTACTTTGGTATAGCTTCCCTGATAAAAAACGAAGAACTATTTTGCTTAATTTAAATCAAACATATATAGTGCCATGACTTTCTCTAACATCGAAATGGACTGAATAGGAATCATAACTCATAAAAAATAGGAAATCCTCAATAGTAACCGATTCTGTTACATATTTCTGTCTATTATCACAAGTAGTTCTGTGATCTGTAGTACTTAAAATGGCTATCGTGAGGTTCCGAGCCCAAAAACTAATCTTGAAATCCCATGAACATAATTAATATTCAATTATTATTAATTAATGTTCATACCAAGTTATATTATAATCAAAAGCCTCAATAGATCAGTTGATTGTGGCAGTGGAAAGGTGACCAGGAAGCTATGGGTTGTAGAAAGATCGCAGTGATAATTGCAATTATTCTCAATAGAAGCCTCTAACCATTTCTATTAATTATATTGTAATTAGACAAGGCATCCTACCAAATAGAAATATTTTTTAAAAAAAATATCGCGATTTCCTTAATAGCATTAAAGCTATCAGAATGATTCTTGATTTTTCTTGGAGCGGCTGCGGGTGGAACCTATTTTTACAAGGTTCAACAAAGTTTTAGCTAGGTCAAAATGTTTTAACACTTCTACCGTTTCGGTGAATCAAAATCTGCTACTCAATTGTTCTTACAAAACTTTGTGCAACAGTTAATAACACTTGATATAATCAAGCAATCTCCCATTTGAGTACTGACCATATCCCACGTTGATTGAATTCATTGGTTTGACAGGAATTGGTATATTAAGAAGCATGGTAAGATCATTATAATGTTATTGTAACATGCTTCTTTTAAAATTAACTGTTCTTCCCATTTCTAGATTTTGGTTTAAAAAAATGCTAGAAACAAGTTGATAAGGTACCGAAAAAGGTCTGATGGTCCTTGGCTGTAACTGTGATAGCATGCGTTCCAGGTCATCCTGGTGCGTAGGACCGGCAATCGCATGGTGAAAATGAGGTCGTTATGTCGTTATAATAATTATGTATGATTTATTTTCTATTTTTATATTCGATGTAAATTTTTGTACTTAATGTAAAATTTAATTGTCAAATAGGTAAATAATTATTTAATTACTATTAATTTCTATGTTGTTAAAAATATTACTGCAAATAATAAATCAACTTATTAACTGTGAAATAATTTTAAAAAAAAATCCTTATTCATAAAGCAGGGCAATGTATTGTAATGGTCTAAACATTTCAATTTTTTTCTTTTAAAATTTTGACAGATCACACGTCTTTCTTATTCATAAAGCACGGCAATGTATTGTAATGGTCTTTTATTTTAAAAGAAATAAACATTTCCATTTATTTCTTTTAAAATTTTGACAGATCACACGTCTTTCTTATTTATAAAGCACGGCAATGTATTGTAATGGTCTTTTATTTTAAAAGAAATAAACATTTATATTTATTTCTTTTAAAATTTTGACAGATCACACGCCTTCCTTATTCATAAAGCAGGGCAAAGTATTGTAATGGTCTAAAACTTTCAATGTCGAATTTTCAATGCTAAAACACGTTTTGAGGTCCCCAGAGCCTGGTAAGCCTTGACTTTTATCGTTCTCTCTCTCGGGCGAGATTTGGGAAAACCGCAAGCGATACATGGAACATCAACCAAAAGTTGCGCATTCAATGCGTAAATTGTTATGATTAAGGTTTAGGTCTTGCCGTTCTCTTTTGGGGCAGTATTCGTGAAATATTTTTAAAGAGTCAAAAATATTTACAAAGAAGAATCGTAAAAATTGAAATAATTAATAAGTAATATAATTCGACAATATCGATTTAGATTGATTATAAAGGTGGCGAGCTTTTAATAATACACAGACTATCATCAGCACACCAATGTTGACTATACCAAGTTCAAAGTAGAATTGAGGGTATCAGAGTATGTAATTAATAGAGCAACCAAAGTGATGTAGGAAACAACACAAGAATATATCAGAACCTGCTCGATCTTCACAAGTGATGATTATACCCTCACTTCTATTTTAAACACTGTAGAGTTAGCATCGGACTGACGATGATAGTCTGAGTACAATTGAAAGTTTGCCCCATTTATAATTAATCTGAATCGATATTATCTCATTATTTAACTTATTCAAAATTTTGTATATTGCACCGGTAGGTGATGATTGCACAATATATCGAATGCAACGTGTAACATCATCGTATCCGATAGTAGCCAGTAGCTTTGAATAAGTTAAGTTGTTGCTTTTAATTTCCCTCATACATATAATCTTTTGAAGGTCAATAATTGACATGGGCCACCAGAACCATGTCTATTTCTACACCATCACCTCAGGTGGACTCGGCTCGTGAGAATGTCAACTTGAAGTAATATCTCCCAATCTCAAGTATGACCTATTTTCACTTAGAAAGTTAGTAAGCCATGATTGGATTGGAAGAAATTACGCCTCCAGAATTTCTTCCGAAATTTACTCTTAGCTGCAGTAGCAATGACTAATATCCATTTCTAGCTTTTTAACAGTTTGTAGGCATCATAGCATTATAAGGTATTTTTAACAATCTCTTCAATACCTCTAAGGCTAAGCTACACTTAACAATTATCTTATAATGCTACCACTTGTTGCTATTACCATAACTACTCAATTGTCCTCAGAAGGCTGAGTTACTCAATTGAAGTAATGCGAAAGCGGTTAAATTTTTTTTTAAAAAAAATCGATTCGACCAGGAATCGAAACCGGTACCTCCTTGGTGCAAGCCGGGGGCAATACACTCTCTGCCACGTAGACGTCAGACAAAGTTATATCTCCCCAGTTACTCAGTTTGTCTTACGAGATGTTAGTCCCAGCGTTTCTTAACTTCAGAGATCTGACGGGAATTGGTATATTGAACGTGGTAAAGTTCTTGGCTCGTGGTAAACTCTTTGGCTAAACTTATTAAATTATTGACTCACTGATTTCAACTAGGAATACCTGGTCCCAACACTCCATATGATTCAAATTTCTTCACGTTCTCATGGACAAAGCAAACTTTGGGGAATCCTAACCTCACAACAAATCTTGCAAATTTCGACTGTCGAGTAGAATCATCATCTCCGACTATCACAATAATGCTTCCTTTGTTGTTGAACAGAATGTTTAGCTCCGGCGAGGACTCAAGGTAACTGACATCTGTTGAGTTGAAGTCTTGAATTTTGTCAAATGAAATATTGATACTGCCTATGATAGATTCGTCAACGTAGTCTTCGTTATCGCGTATATCGATTACGAGAGCTTTGGGTTTCTTGAACTTTGTGTTAATCAAATCCAACAGATCCTCCATGAACAAACTCGAACAGAACTCAGTCAATCCTCTATTGTGCAAAGCCAGTCGATCTACGGGAAGATGAATTTTGTCAGACTCGTGAACTCGGAATGTTATGCTTTTCGGCGTGACACAGTAGATATCAAAGGAATCTTGGACAACGTGTTCAATGTCGACTTCTGGTAGGTCTGAGAATAGCAGAATACACTCGTTGAACCCTGAGCTCATGAGTGTATCACGCAGTTGTTGAAGAATGGATATGCCAATGAAGAGAGGGAAGGATGCATCTCCGAGGATAAGTTTGTCCCACAAGTGGAATATCTTATGGAGTGGTAACACGTGGGAGAACATTGTGAGAAACCATGGAATTGCAAATAATTCTGGGATGAAGTTTATTTCGTTTAAATGATTCGCCAACTCTCCATCATGGAATGCAATCAAATGGGAAAACTTTGCCAAATATTCTCGAACAACGGCAGAATTATCCTTGAGAAAAAAGTCATGTAGATATTTAGGAATAAATCTTGAAAAACAAGCATAGGCCATTGCTTCATCATTGAAATTCAAATAAAGAAATGGGGCACACAAAGAGTCCAGGCCTTGCCAGTATACATACTGGGGATGACTGGCCACCCAAGCTTTGAGAATCCTTTTTAGTTTCAAATGTCCTGATGCAGAGGAGAGAAGCTCGTTGTACTGATGGCACCTAGGAATATCAACCTCTATCTGTCTGTCTGTGGGAGTCGATGTATCTTTGTCAATTCTGATATAGATATCTTCTATATCTCCTCTTACGTTGAGGAGGATGGCCCATATTTTGTTTCGGAAGAAAGGCGGAATATCTATTTTGGCTTCCTTCGATATTTTACCAATGATTTTATTATAAGGGTAAGCTTCGATAAGTCGACTAAACAGAACAATCCTATGGAACTGGTACTCAGTATCTCTTTCCCTTATAATCAAGGGCAGTGTGTTCAAAACCTCTTTATTTTTGTCCAAGAATTTTCTCACTGGATACCCGCTTTCATATAAAGGAAAATAGGCAGACGCTGGAAGATGTGAAAGTCTCTCGATGAGTGTGTCCAAAGACAAACTAACGACCCGGGAGTCGTAACGCATGTTATCATCTCTAGTCTCTCCCAACCACTGGCCATCTATTTTGACGATTTTCAAAGTTGTCAAAAAGGGAGGTTGAAACCGGTTCATTCCTTCCTTTTTCATTTCTTTTTGTACATCACCTCCAGCGAGTTGCCAGAGATAGTAAATTTCATTCAAGGGCCGAGAATTCAACATGAGGGTTTTACTTCTGGCGCTATTCACATTAGAGGTATTTTGAATGTATTTCTGAAGGATGAATGGATGTTTTAAAAGTTCCTCTGGCAAGGGTCGAGACTTAAGGTCAATTTTCAAACATTGATTGATAAAATCTTTCAAATCTTCAGGAAGAGTTTTGTATATTTTCAAATCATTTTCTCGGGCAATTCTTTCAAACACATTCTGAGGGTCTCCTCGAAATGATAATATTTTCCGAAATATCTGACTTAAATTGAGCTCTTTCCACAGAACTTTACTTAACACAAGTTCTACTAATATGATTCCAAGAGACCAAACATCAACCTTTGGTCCAGATACATAATCTTTACTGATACCTTGAACAAGAACTTCGGGTGCCATATATTTTGGAGTTCCTATTGGAAAAGCTACCTCTTTGCCATAATTTGTAATATAATAAAGACCATAATTATAAAGTTTCACATTTTTCACATTTTTATCGAGAAGAATATTTTCTGGAGACAAACACCTGTGTACAATGTCTCTTTTGTTCAAATAAACTAGTGCAGACAGAACTTGACTGACAATTCTCCCAACATCTGACAGACTAACATTATCTAAATTGTTGCTCAGAGAGTAATTCCAGTATTCGAAAACTAAAATCAACTTCTCATGTTTCCCTCTTATAACATCTAAATGTTGTGCTAAGTTTTCATGCTTGAATGTTTTCAAAGTTTGAGATCTACCTAGAATAGAGATTGAGTTTGGGGTTAGAGGAAGTCCATTGGTTCCACACGTTTCATCTTTGTGTTGTAGTGCAAAGAACATTGTGGCACCTATGCGAGGTTTCTGAGCATAAGTAAATTGTTTCTCTGAGGAACTAAGTTCGAGTTCTTGAAATAAAGCTTCATACTTCTCACAGACCTTCGTCATTGTTCAAGATCAAGCTGTCAATATAAATGCAAGTGAATCTGAAATAAAATAAAATATCTCACTATAATAATATTTACTTGAATTAGTTACTGACCAAAATTAGCTCAGTTGATTAAGCTTCGTGGCAAGGGTCGACGGTTCGAGCCTACAGTAATGTCAGACTCGCAGGAATGTCGGATTTTTCTGAAATAAAAATGGATTATTTCTATCATTGAGACGCTTTTACGTTAGCACATCGAAATGCTGAAATTTGAAACAAAGATGTTCCGCAGTACAAAAATAACATCCTTGAGTAAAATATTGATTTTCTAAGTAAATAGGAGCCGTTTTTACTCTAGGGTAGGTACGAACAAAAGTCCAAAATTGAGAAGTACACTTCGGGATAAGGTAGGAAGCTGAAATTTGAAATAAAATATTCCGCAGTTCAAAAATAACATCCTTGAGTAAATTACTGATTTTCTAAGTAAATATGAGCCGTTTTCACTCTAGGGTAGGTAAGAACAAAAGTCTAAAATTGAGAAGTACACTTCGGGATAAGGTAGAAAGCTGAAATTTGAAACAAAGATGTTCCGCAGTACATAAATAACATCTTTGAGTGAATTACTGATTTTCTAAGTAAATATGAGCCGTTTTTACTCTAGGGTATGTACTATGTACGAACAAAAGTCCAATATTGAGAGACTTCGGGATAAGGTAGAAATCTGAAATTTGGTTCAGAGATGTACCGCAGTACAAAAATAACATCCTTGTCTAAAATAATGATTTTCTAAGTAAATAGGAGATAAAAGACCCATATGGGTCCATTTTTTAAAAAAGAATAGGGTTATTGGGTTGTGTGGTTTGGATTTTCGAGATTCGGTCTCAAAAAAACCGTTCGGGGCCCTAGAGGCTCCGCTGGGCACGATATCAAGAAAAAGAAAAATATAGTTCAGGCTTTTTTCCAATAGATTTAGGTTTAAAAATACACACGATTCCGTACTTAGGTCGGATATATATCGGTCATATCGGGGTTTTGTACCCCATGGCTCCAAATATTTTTAAACTTAAAAAATGACCCGAAATAGTGAAAATATGGTCCAAAAGCAATAGGAAATGACATATTTGATCTTTGTTTTGTGTTTCGGGTTAACGATTTTTTAGGCCAAAAAATGTCCAAATTTTCTGCACGATTACAATACTTTATCTTCTATAGAAGAGAAAGTAAAAAAAAAAAAAATACTGATGTGGTGGCTGGAGTTCAGTTGGCTTTAGTGTTTTAACACACGGCTGTAGGTAGTAGGTATCAGGGAACCTTATTCAAGGTGGATTGGCCGTGTGAGTTTCACATAACCCTGGTATTTGTGGGGACTTCTGGGGGAAGTTTTTTTATCCTTTCTGAATTTCTTACACTTCCAAAACCCCGGGGTATCTCGTAAGATTTCCAACTTCACTCCGGTTGTTACTTTGTCACTAATATGACAGAAATAGGTAAAAATAAAGATTATCTTATAAAAACAATGAAAAAAGAAAAAAACAAGAGTGAAGAGAGTGAGGAAATCGGACTAAAATTCTGAAATCGTTTGGGGTGGGGTCAGAATTTAAACTCATTCGGTATTTCGAAGTAAGGAAGAGTGGATAGCGGGGCCCAAAATAGATTTCACAAATTTTTTTGGGTGATGACATGGCGGGGAATTTTTATAGCACGCAGCGGTATTTTTTGGGGGATCTCATAATTTTTTGTATCAAGAAAATATGTATTTACGAAATGGTAAAAGAACAGAGAACTTACACAAGTATCATATCTGAATTATAACCAGTTATCTTCAAACTATACCCCAGACAACGAGCAGTGGAGAAACCAAGGACCAATCGATCATTTCCTTGTGGGACGCTGGACGTTTTTTGGCCTGTACTTTCAGATTTGCAAAAGAAATTTTTGGTCAAAATTTGGAGAAAAAATTTAAGTATCCCTAAGAACAGTTTTGACACCCCAAATGATACCAATAATGCACACTCTTTCAATAATACACATCAAGTTATCAGTAAATTTCAAAATTTACCCCAGGTACCTATGGCAGAGCCTAACGGCGGAACCAAGTTCCTCTCAATGATTTCCTTGAGAGCGCTAAGCATTTTCAGATTCACGAAATAATTTTTTTAGTCAAAATTGATGAAAATTAATCTATCATCAACTATCATTACAATGTGTTACACTCAGTATAAATAATTGAATGTTAAAATAATATTACCTATATGTAGGTGTCATGCGAGGAAATCCTAACTATAAAGAAAAAGAAATATTTGAACTTGTTAGTAATATATTTGTTTCATATAACACCCTGTATATGAGATTTTTTTTTTTTTAAACAAAATACTTTTATTTATTTACATTCAAAATAGATATAGTACAAGAAATAAACAATATACAGAAAATAATAATTTAGGAAAAGAGAAGTGTTTAGACCCGTACTAAGATGGGTAGAAAGAAAGTTAATAAAATGCTTTAGCCCAAGGTTGGGCTGTGGCGCATTTATGTTTTTATTTTCCCTCTTTTTTTTTTTTTTTTTTTTTTTTTAATTTCCTCCTTTTTTGTTAAAATAAATAATATATACATACTATATATCCATACTAATATTATAAATGCGAAAGTAACTCTGTCTGTCTCTCTGTCTGTCTGTATGTTACGCTTTCACGCTTAAATTACTGAACCGATTTTGATGAAATTTGGTATGGGGATAGACTAAACTTTAGGAAAGGA
>CM022877.1:19878044-19914872 GCA_012654025.1 Pachypsylla venusta
AATGTTTCCATTTCTTCTTGAATCGCTTTTTTCACTGCTGATTGAATAACCAGCGTCATTTTATCTTCTAATAATTTCATCTGATCTTCATTAAATTCCATCAAATTTTTCTTATTTTTTGTGGTCATTTTATCTTAATGGGTTAATTTTTATAATTGTACACAAACAAAATGGGTTAAGATCTCCTTGGTTACTGGATAAGATTTCTATGGTAACGGTTTTATATTTCCTTAGGAAGGAGAAGTTGTGATATGAGGATAGCTATGTTCTCAATAATTGTAATTGTTTAGATGTGAAGTTAGCTATAATCAACTATTTTTTTTTTCACTTTTTATCAAATTCCAAAACTCAAAAACCTTTAAAAAAGGCTTGAACAAACAGAATTCTTTGAAACCAATACTTTAACTAGTAAAAAAGGTCTTTTAAAATTAACTATGTTAAAAATTTTACACTAAAAACTGCTATAAACACTATAAAATGATTTTTTTTGAAGAGCAAAAGAAGAACGTGCACTTAATACTTATCGGAGGGAAAAAAAAAAAAAAAATTATAAATTATATATTTTCGGTACTAGTTAGGTATGTAACTGTGCTTGATTTGGTGATTAGAATTATACCTCATACGTCCATATCGGTTCATAGGTTCGGAAAATATGTTACATGTCTAAAATTCTGAAATCGATTGGGGTGGGTTAGGAAACTCATTAGATATTTCCAGTTGAGAGAGAGAAATGATTTCATATCTTTTTTGGGGTGATGACTTGGTGGAATTTTTTTTATAGCACACTGGTATTTTTGGGGCGATACCCAATATCATTCGTACCTAATGAGTTTTTATTTTTTCAACTCTATCCTTTAGGATTAGGAAATTTCCATTTTCAATATATTGATGCTGTGGAACTTTGTGATTGGTTCATAACGCTTATGGATTACGTGTATTTAATTGTACTGGTTGGACTGATGAGCGCGGCAGCGCTCCGCCCGCCAAGTCAATGAGCCTTGCACAAGTGATATATTACTTCACGTTACAAAGTGCACTTTTCAGGTCTCTCTACAGCCACGTTGAAAATATGTGGAGTGACTTTTGTTGAATATTTCATAATGGGATAGGTAGATGATGAGATAAAATCAAGAGTTTGAAAAAAAAGTTACGGGAGATAAATATTGATTTTATAAATAAACAGGAGCTGTTTTCACTGTAGGATAGGTACGAACAAATGTCGAAAAATGAGAAGTACACTTCAGGATAAGGTAGAAAGCTGAAATTTGAAACAAAAAAGTTCCGCGATACAAAAATAACATCCTTGAGAAAAAAAATATATTGATTTTCTAAATAAATAGGAATCGTTTTCACTCTAGGGTACGTACGAACAAAATTCCAAATTTTGAGAAGTAGGTACTCTTCGGGATATGGTAGAAAGCTGAAATTTGAAACAAAGATATTCCACAGTACAAAAATAACATCCTTGATTTACATCTAGTTACCTATATCACACAATCTCTAATTTTATTACACTTTGTTTGAAGTTACGACGAACACATAAATTGACCACTTTCAAAAAAATGAAATCCCCCCAAAAAAACCCTTCGCGGTAAAAAGTTCCCGGCAAGTCATTAGTCACAAAAAGCACTGAAATCAAAACAGTGCCCGCCTCAATTGTATATCTTTTTTCTCCCTTTTTAAACCTTCCTTTTTTACATTAATCACACTAATTTTAAAAATCTCACAAATCTCGCAAACCTCCTTTTTTACGCCCTTTTTTCGCACCTTTTGTCACTTTAGAAATTCACTTTCACACGTTTGGCGGTGTGCCTTTTTAACAACTGTAACTCATTAAGTGGGCACACCGCCAAAGGTGTGAAAGTGAGTTTCTAAAGTGCGAAAAGTTGCGAAAAAAGGGCGTAAAAGAGAGGTTTGCGAGATTTGTGAGATTTTTAAAATTAATGTAAAAAAGGAAGTTTTAAAAAGGGAGAAAAAAGATATACAATTGAGGCTGTAAAGATTTCAGTGCTTTTTGTGACTAATGACTTGGCGGGAACTTTTTACCGCGAAGTGGTTTTTGGGGGTAATAATTATGGTTCGCAGGTTATAAAAGAGTTTATTCATTGTTTATTGAGTACTACTGGTGACATATCATCTGCCGACATTCAACACTTTGTGAGATCATCATGAGTTCCTTTACGAGGAGAGTTTGCTGTTCTCTTCTACTCCTAACTGTCCTCAGTCATCTCAGTGATGGTGGTAAGTATCATCTGCATTCATTCAACACTTTGTGCGATTATCATGAGTTCCTTTACGTGGAGAGTTTGCTGTTCTCTTTTACACCTAACAGTCCTCAGTCAACTCAGTGATGGTGGTAAGTATCATCTGCATTCATTCAACACTTTGTGCGATTATCATGAGTTCCTTTACGAGGAGAGTTTGCTGTTCTCTTTTACACCTAACAGTCCTCAGTCATCTCAGTGATGGTGGTAAGTATCATCTGCATTAATTCAACACTTTGTGAGATCATCATGAGTTCCTTTACGAGGAGAGTTTTCTGTTCTCTTCTACTCCTAACTGTCCTCAGTCATCTCAGTGATGGTGGTAAGTATAATCTGCATTCATTCAACACAACTTCAGTTTATCATGGATTCCATTACCATAACAGTTTCTATTCTTTTAATTGTAAAAACTCTTTATAATAATGAGGTAGATAATATAATACTATATCTTCACTTGACTGTAAAATGTACAGTCAAGTGAAGATATATTAGTATTATATTATCTACCTCATTCTGGTTTTACTTGATATAGTATCCCAATTTAACAAAAAAAAAATTATTTATAATAAAATTGCTCCAAAAAAACTTAATATTTAACCGAAGTCCGTATATATAAACCATATCAATTATCTATCAAACATTTGTTCTCTTCAATTCAGGGATTAGCTAACGATCATACCACGTTGAATACACTAGTTCCCGTCAGATCACTGAAGTTAAGCAACTTCGGGCGTGGTCAGTACTTGGATGGTTGACCGCTACCCAACCCAGGCTGGGTGAGGTCAATGTGGGTAGCTGGTTTGCAAGTTTCCAGCGAATGGAGGGTAAAACCTCCGTCTTGAATGACCAAAATAGATGTTAAAGAGACGTTAAGCCAAATTAAAAAAAAAAAAATCAGGGATTTCAGGGCGATCAAATTTAATTTTTCTTTTAGAGCAAGAAATTGATCAAATATCTAAATTCAAATAAGACGTATCCAAGTTGAAATATGTACTTGCATTTTTAATGTGAAGAACTGTTCCTTGGGGAAATATTTTTTTTCAGAATGTCCTAGTAGGTAATATTTTTTTTTTTTTTAACTTTTGTCTAATAATTCGTTAAATAATGTGATTTCAGCATTTAATCAATATGGTTGTCCATTTACTGACAATTCTTTTGGTTTAGATTATCACACAGACCTTTTCAATCCAGTGTTTCACGATAGACCAGAACTTGAATTTCAAAAAACAACTGCTTTGAATAGATTCTTGAGGTTACTTTCAAATGCCATACAAGAAACTTTAAGTAAATATATGATTGACACAACGGAGGATTTGATAGGGTAAATATATAAACGCTTTTTCTTATACACAAACTAGCTGTTTCGCCGGTGCTTCGCTACGATTCTTAGATATGTACATATATTTTATTTAAAATATATATATATATAAAAGTTGATTGGTTGCAAACCTCTGAAAGGGTTTTATACCCTCTAAAAACCCTATACGGTTTAACGATATTGCCCCGGAACCGCACATGCATTACATCAGGGCCAAATTTTTATATATATAATCTTTTTAAAATACGAAACATTTAACTTTTGTGGGGCACTGCCCCCTCCGGGGGGCCAAATATTTTGTTTTTGAAAATGATTTTTTAAAATTTGATTAAGATATTTTTTCTATAAATGACTAAAACACTAACGTGAACACCTGATCATCCTGATCTACTAGTTTGGCTCCTGGCGGCGCCCCTGACAGAGATACGCCCGCGTGAGACCATTTATTGTGAGCGTTAGTGAACTCCACTTTTGACCCCGGTATACATCCTGAAATGCACTTGTATATATGTATGTATGTTGGTTTGTTACGCGATACAAGCCACAATTTTCATCCGATTTTGAAGAAATTTGGTGTACATGTTTAAAACATTAAAAAGGAAATTTGCTGTCAAGTTTTTGGGGACCCTGGTACTCCCGAAGGGCCCCATATTGTGTGTTTTTTTAAAAAAAATATCTTTTTAGCGGTTTGTTGTAGAAACGTAAAATTTTGATATGTTATGGTTGGTGTTTAGGGCTTTTCGATTGTGAAAAATTTGAATTTTGTTTTTTGGAAATGATTTTTTTTAAATTTGATCAAGATATTTTTTTCTATAAATGACTACAACTAACGTGAACACCTAATCATCTTGATCCACTAGTGCAGAGTTGTTGTTTTTACCTACTCGCATATGTTGTTTACAGGGCCGGCTCTACCATATAGGCGAACTAGGCAACATCCTAGGGCGGCAAAATTTAGGGGGCGGCAAAATCAAAATGTAATTTATTTTCTGCGGGATATGAAAAATAATGTATACATATATCCGGCTAAATCTGTTGTTGCTACAACCCACACATATACAGTTGAAAAATTCTAATTAAAATTGTGTGGATTTAACAAAAAGGTTTAGTGTCCATTATATCTATTGTAAATATATATGACTCTGAATTGTTCAATATTTTTGTATTTTAATAATTTTTCAATATATTTTGATTGAAATTTGTGCAAAAATCATGAATAAAATCAGTATTATCATTAAACATATGAATATGAGTACTTTTATTATTTATATTAATTAACGAACAAATTAAATATTATATTCAGGGGGCGGCAAAATTCATTTTGCCTAGGGCGCAAATTCTCTTGAGCCGGCCCTGGTTGTTTAGGACATAAAGTGATAAATTTCTTTCTTAAAAAAATAGAATTTTATTTAAAAAAGACATTACTCTCAACATGTACATCTTTGAAATTATCTATCATTTGAAGTAGGTTCCATCTATGGCACGTTAAATACACCGGTTCCCATTCGATCACTGAAGTTAAGCAACGTCCAGCGAGGTTGTTCCATGTGTGTGACCACGTGGGTTCGTGCTCTCTCGTGGTGCTCACTATTTTTCCGGTCCAACCCAGGCTAAGTTAGGTCAATGTCGGTTGTTGGTTTGCAAGTTTCCAGCGAATGAAGGGTAAAACCCCCGTCTCGAATGACCAATAGGTGTTAAAGAGACGTATTACTACCGGAATGTATATTAGGTATATGTACCTATTATATTTTAATGACAATTGAAATGCCAGGTGAATTGGTTCGTGAGATGTTTTCTGGCGCACTCCCGTAGATAATATTATTTTATTGCATGTTATTTTCAGTTATTACAATTATTTTCATTCCGTCTACAACAGGCGGACTAATAATAATGTTCTTCAAATATTCGACGAGTATATTCCTCGGAACAACGGCTACTCACTTCTATTTATATTCAATGATATTTTAAATAACCTAATCCCCAAAAATGAACGGCAAGTAGATATAAGAGACTATTTCTATTTTGTAACTGCAGATGTTGATGTGCAGAACACTAACGCCAGCTATATAGAAAGAATTGCAAGACAGGCCCCAAATTTTCCACCTTATTTCAGGAACAATCACATTGCGGGTCAGTATATACGTACTCCATACGGGGTAAAAATATTTTTAAAAAACCTCTGAAGGAAAGGCAGACATATTATTAATGATCATATAGGTAACAGAAATATTATTAATGATCATTGTCTCTTCCAATATCTCAGCCCAAACGGTAGCAGATAATGAAGAATTTATGGCAATGGACCATTCCCCCCCCTCCAAAAAAAAAAAATAACTCTGCCAATGTGACACATGGGTTTATTATTTTAGTGGCTAAAAATATCCCCCCCCCAAAAAAAAAACATGGGACGTAATTAGACCCTAAACTTGACATACATACCAAATTTCAAGTCTCTCGCTCTTACCATTCTCTTTTTAGACAGGATTAATGAAAACCGCTAATAAGCGGTAAAAACCAGCACAGCAAGGTAACCTTTTACTCTGAACATATTGATTAGTTTCAGCATCTCCCTCCTTTCCTCTTGTTCTTCTTTTGTTAAATCTGTATCAATGAATATCTTGGTTCCAATTAGTTTATTCGTATTGAACAGAATCTCTGATTTCCTCCAACTCGACACCATTTTTAGCAAAATTAGTCTAGCTTTCCCTAGTGCCTTCTTACCTTTTGAGAATTGATCTAGTTCATGTGTTCCTATGTTAAGTTGCATCTTCTCATTGAAAATCCATTCTCACTTCTCCCACGGGTTTTCATTTTCTCCTTCAGAAACACCATAAATCAAAAGATTTCTTCTTACCATCTCTATTTCTTGTACTTTGATCCTTAACTTCATGTTGATCTAACTTCGTCTTTGTTTCTCCACCATCCTTCATCATAGTATCGAACTTCTCTGTCATTAGATCCTTGACGGCAAGCGAGTCCTGCCTCATACTCCTCAGATCCTTCAAGTTGCATGAGTCATCTATCCGTGCAACAATTGTACCATTCTCTGAGTTCTCTCCCATGACTTGACCAGACAGCACGACTCACGAACTACCTACTCTAAGTTTGTTCTATCACAAAAAGTTGATCAGTATGTTCTTAGATATCGCTAGTAGTCATATCTAGCTTCGAAAGGTTATGTACCTACCCATGTACGCATGTGACAGAATAATTGTGGGTGATAGGTAAATTAACGTACACTACACTTCAATGTACACTACCTTTAAACAAGGGATTTTTTTTTTTTTTTAACTAATCGTAACTTTTGGTTTATTATATCCAATAATGAACCTTTGGAATCGTCACGAAAAAAAAAAAAAAATACCCCCCTCAAAATTTGATATACGTTTCAAGGTACGTAGAATCCAAAAATCGAAAGAAAAAAAATCCGTTTGTCCGCCGTCATGAGCACTTTTGTCACTTAGCGTTGACCGATTTGAATTAAATTTGGTATATAGGTCCCATCTTGGCTCTAATTGTGCCCCGAAACTTTTGGGTGCAATCGAATACACCCTTGGGTAGTGATGGACAAAAAACCCGCTTTTTTGTCCATCACTACCCAAGCTGTGGTAAATCACCGCACCGCAATGCTCTGTGCGCGATTTTTCGAAAATTTCACACGCACCGCACTACAAGATATACACAAAATACAGTATAAGTTGAAGGTATAATAAATCCCTTCTGGGCTCTAATTGTGCCCCGAAACTTTAGGGTGCAATCGAATACACCCTTGGTGGTTTTTGCTGCTTTTTAGCGGTTTTCACTATTGCTGTCTGAAAAATTAATGGTAAGAGCTAGAGATTTGAAATTTGGTATGTATGTCATATTTGGGGTCTCAGTTAGCTTCGGAGTTTTTCCGAAAACTCCGAAGGTTCAATCAATATATCGCTGGCGGTTTTTACCGCTTTAAAGCGGTTTTATTTAATCCTGTCTAAAAAGAGGATGGCAAGAACCAGAGACTTCAAATTTAGTAGGTATGTCAAATTTAGGTTCTAATTACGCCCTAGATTTGGAATAATCACGAGAACCCCCCTCAATTTTTTTGGGGGGGGGGCGTAAAAAAGGTTTAATATTTTTTGCCATAAACCCATGTGTCACATTGGCAGATTTTTTTAAATTTTTTAGCGCGAACAGATCCGAATTCAGCAAGAAAAGTTCTATTGTAATCTTATTTCTTTAAAAAATATTACTTGACAAAAACCATAAATTGGGACCAGACAGATACTGTTATTTTTTTCTGAGCAACTAACCTAACTTAAAATATGATTAATTGAAAGTAGAAGTTTAATTTTCACGATTAAATGGTGGAAAATACGAGAAAACTCACTTTTAAATGTTTAATTCACAATTTTATTGCTTGAAAATCGACGAAACTTTGGAGAAAGCGCAAGAGTTTTTAGGGAGCGACTTTATGAGAAGAACAAGTTTAATCGAGGCATGGCCGATCAAAACGTTTCCTAACCTCTCGGGGGGGGGGGGACGTTCATCTAAACGCTTATATTGATAAAATAAACAAACTTGCACTGGACTTTTTTCATATTGGTACAACTATGTCTGCTTCAGTTCAATATATTCAAATAGTTCAATAAATACGGAAGAAAAATTTTTTTTTTCAAAATAAATTAAAATTGAAGTGAATTAATTAATCTCCCACCCCTAAAACGTTTAAAAAGCCTTTTTAAATTATATTAAACAACATTTTAAGTTTGTAACTTGCTCCAAAAAAAATTAATAGTATCTGTCTGGTACCGGAGGAAAAAGGTTTTTTTCAAAATAAATTAAAATTAAAGTGAATTAATTGTCCACCCCTAAAACGTTTAAAAAGCCTTTTTAAATTATATTAAACCACATTTTAAGTTTGTAACTTGCTCCAAAAAAAAAAAAAAAAAATAACAGTATCTGTCTGGTACCCATAAATTAATAAAAACAACATCTTCTCTTACCCAAGCATACAGGGTGAATCAGTTTATCAATGAATTCATTAAAAACCCACACCAGATTCCTCCATCTATAATGGAATGAGTGGCGAATTTACACATTTGCCGCCTGTAGGCTATTTAAATTTTGCCGCCTCTCCCAGACCTTCACAATCATAATTATCACCTAATTTGTAAATAAAATTTTTCTTTTTGATTTGTGCACTTTCGTCCCGCCCACATCACCTTTTTATCGTAATTAGTATGATCGATGTGTCAGTTTCTAGATTATTTTACAACCCAACGATTTAGTTAACACTGAACAAGAAATAGTTTTTGCGTATATTTCTGAGCTAATAAAAGCTCAATCATGAACTAGTATTACTAATACGGTGGGGTAAGATATGCGTTAATACTACTTACATAATAATGTACATCTCTCTCGAACTCAACACCAATTGGTGAATGCCTACCAACTTCGGCTCCCACGGCGGCCAAAAAAAGGCAAGCATTAGACTCTAATTAAATGTTTCGTGACGCGTTCAATAAATACAATTGACATACTATCAAACTTTCAATTATGTTTTCCCTCTAAGCAGAATTTGTGAAAACCGCCAATCGGCATTCCATGCAGAAAATTTATAAAAACAGGCACCAAATTTCAATCTCTAGCTAAAAAGCGGCCGAAACCAACAAAAACGGTATATTAAAATTCAACCATATAGGTTTCTTTTTGTAATCAATGCATAGAACAATCTCATTTCGTCAAAATTTGCCGCCCATCAAATCTGCCGCTCTAGGCTCCAGCCTACTGGTGAACCCAGCACTGAATGGAATGCAAAACATATCTACTACCAAAAGGCAAGTTTACAAGAGATCCCTTGAAGTATAGACCAATCACGTGCTTGCAGACTATCCACAAGATCATGACAGCATGCCTTACTAATCTCTTAAAAAAACATGTAGAAAACCAAATTATAATGGGTGAGGTACAGAAAGGATGCCGGAAGGGCGCTAAAGGATGTACAAAACAACTTATCATAGGCTCAGAAATACTCAGAGAAGTCAAGAAGAAAAACAAAAAAATGGGTGTTAGAGTGAAGTTATTTAAAAATGGTGATTCACTGGTCATTACTCAGATGAAGTTTCGTATCGGATCAGATCATGTGGATCTAATGTGGTACATGCAATACTATTCTGCAATGAGTCCAAAATTTCAGAAATGTTAGAACATATGAAGACGTCGACATCGAATAGTACAACAGAGTTAACAATTGACCAACGTTGTCTTCTGCCAATGGTTAAGAATAAATCCTCATTTCTTTTCTTTTCAAATAAAACGAAAAATGTTGTTCCATCTCACAAATTGCATGTTAACCATCATTTTTAAAATCATCAGGTTTTTTTTCTGCCGCACCCAATTAAGTTCAATTAGGATACCATGTCAAGATACAGTGTCTTATCTGCCTTAATATGTACTTTTTATAGGAGTAATCCGAATTACACTCATGGGAAGAAGAGCGTTTATACTTATGGATCCGTTAATGGCCAGAAACTATATAGCTGTAGTATATCAAGACAGCCGAGGAGGAGCAACCGGTGAGTTTGTTGTAGATTCACAATTCAGCGTCACCACTATTCCTAATTCTATTTGGGACTGCCTTCCTGAATTCTATAACATGTCACAACCATCTGTTCAGTGCTTCTTCTCTTTTCCACTCCTTCTCTGATTTGATAAAGGGAAAGGTGAGCTTAATATCAACCATGGATATTGCGTGCAGCTTATGCTTCACGGAATCTCTTTAGATAATTACTTCTTATTAACAGCAATAAATATAATATCTAACAAACAGTACCTATCTTGTTATCCCAATTTTATCTTTCTAATTACATCTACCTTTATAAATAAATAAATGTAATTCAATTATTTTTTATTCACTATAGAGCTGCGACAACAGCCGAAGTCTGCTAAATCTAATTAAAATATTTTTTTTCACTAGTGAGCCGTGACAACAGCTGAAGACTGCGAAATCTAATTCATATAATATTTTTACTAGAGAGTTGTGACAACAGCCGAGGGCTGTCAAATATAATTCATACAATATTTTCACTGGAGAGCTGTGACAACAGCCGAAGGCTGCCTCCAATTAATGTAATATTTTCATCAAATACCTGCAAAATCATCCGGAGGCTTCCAAATTCCTAGAATAAGGGAAGAAAAAATTTCCGCCCCGTAAAATCTTGTTTCTGCTGAGGCGACAATCTGTGGCAAGGACGCATCACAATTGCTTTCCAGTTTTATTTTCATTATTAAAAAATTTACAATATCTTAATTTAAAATATTTTCAGAAATCAGCAGATTATACCAAATAACTGTATGAATTTATAGATGCTATTTTAAAATTTTCACCCTGTACAACATTGACATTTTTGATCAACGAGTACCTATATTCTAAAAACAATATCTGACCCAAATTTCGGTGAACTTAACCGAAAGCCCATTAACTGCGGTTGCAGAAAGACTTGGGCAGCACTCGTTGTATGAGTATATGACTTTGATGTTCTTAAACATTTAATAAAATAGTTATTTCTCCTTCCACAGGAATACGAATACCAATTAAGGTTTTTGAGTACTATTATATTACACTGGGCGGTAGTTATATTCATGCAACGGGATTAACGAATAAAAAATTGAACATCCTTTACTATGTCCGAAAAGCATATTGTTCCATGCTAACGACTACTGCCAAAACTAATATAGTGCGACAAATAGGAACTATGATCAAGTATGATAAGAAAATGGCACAAGGAGGAAAAATTGATTTCCTATTCTCTTTATTTACAATGGAAAATGCTACTATAAAATTGTATGATGAACAATTGGTTCCAAACAGTGTCTTGATGAAACAATTAGTACCGGTGGAGGAAACAATTAGAGAGGTTTGTATGTAGTGTAGCTATCAACTAAAAATTCCCCCTTGAGCCTCATTTCGATTTATTATTTTCAATAATGAACTTTTGGAATCGTCACAAAAAAAAAAAAAAAAAANAAAAAAAAAAAAAAAAAAAAAAAAAAAAAAAAAAAAAAAAAAAAAAAAATAGTCCCAAACCGCAACGCTTGATATTTTACGTGTCAAGGTACGTAAAATCTTAAAGTCGAATAAAAAAAATCATCCCTCGTAAGCCGTGATGGGCACTTTTACCACTTAGTAGTGATGGACGGGTTGCGGTTTTTGGCTCTGAACCGCATCGCAAACTGCGGCGCTGTGCAAAGTAGAGAATCGCACCGCTCGTAACAGCGCGCTGCGGTGCAGAGCTAAAACCGCAAACCGCTGGAATTACGAGCCGCACCGCGGACCGCGCGGTGATCACCGCATGCACCGTGGTGCAAAATGAAAGAATGTTGAAACTTCAGTGGAAACTGGATTATTTCACCTAATTGGGACCGAGGTTATAGGTGAAATAATCGAGGTTATGTATAAAAGATGATTTAATCGAAGTTCCATATAAAACAATGAAAAGAGGGCAAAATTTTGATTTTTAAGAATGAAAGGGTTACCAAATAACCTTCCTATTTGAAATTTTAATGAATATTTGAAATTTTTAAACATAAATGGTATCAATACCTATCCATTTTTTCTTCTTTTTGACCACAATTGAAGAATTTTTTTTTTTTTAAATCTTCAATGGTGGCCAAAAAAAGAAAGAAAAAAACACGGGTGAAACAATAGATGTGGAAATAATCGAGGTTCTACTGTAAGTACAAATCTATTAGCAGAGGAAAAACAAAAGCGATAGCAATAAATTTTATTACAGGGCTCCTAGCTAATACTTCTCAAAATGAAAAAAAATAGTTGAAAGGTGATCATATCGAAACTCTGCTAAAGTGACACATGGGTTTATTATTTTACTGGCTAAAAAAAATACCGCCCTCCAAAATAAATCTGGGGCGTAATTAGACCCTAAATTTAAAATACATACCAAATTTTAAATCTCTGGCTCTTACCATTCTCTTTTTAGACAGGATTAATGAAAACAGCTTAAAAGCAGCTTTATGGGCACAATTAGAGCCCAGATGGGATTTATATACCTTCAACTTATACTGTATTTTGTGTATATCTTGTAGTGCGGTGCGTGTGAAATTTTCGAAATATAAAAATCGCGCACAGAGCATTGCGGTGCGGCGATTCACCACAGCTGCGGGTTTTTGTCCATCACTACCCGAAAATTCTTTCAAGACCCCAGAAATATTAATAGAATAAAAAAAAAAAAAAAAAAAAAAAAAAAAAAAAAAAAAAAAAAATGTCTAGCCGTTTACGGTCGATTCCAATTTTTGTATGAAACTTAGAAAATTCTAATTGTTTAGCTAAAACCCTAAGAGATATCAAAAAATTGCTGGGAATGACCCCCAAACCCATTCACTAAGGCTCCAGAAGAAATATTATCAGAATTCAAAATTGCCCAATCGTTTTCGAGTTACGGACGATTTTCCGATTTCTGTGTGGGGATCAGTTCGTATAAGGAAAGATAAAGTAAAAATGTTAAATTGTTTTCAAGATAAAGATAATTTTTCGGTCAAATTCTACAAATTTTAACCGTGGCGAAGCACGGGGCACAACTGCTAGAAAATTATAAAACAAGTCCCCGCCAAGTCAGCCCAAATCGTCATTATTGTGAGATCAAACCGGCCACACTCGACATGATACTTCTGGATTAAAAGAAAAATCCTTTATTTCTGAAAAAGTAGCCATGCGTCACGTTGAAGAAACCGTTTCCCGGATCAAAAAATATAAAAATAAAACATATTCTGACCTAGACGTACTCAATTTACAACAACTTTACACTTATAAGAATTTCTAATTAAATGACCGATTTGGATGAAATTTGGTATATACTCGTAGGTCCCATCTTGGGCTCTAATTGTGCCCCAAAACTTTGGGTGCAATCGAATACACCCTTGGCGATTTTTGCCGCTTTTTAGCGGTTTTCAGTATTGCTCTGACTTTTATTCACGACTTAATCAATAACCAAACACACTGTCCGTCTGCCGGGGAGGGGATATCTCTAGCAGTGCCGTACCAACATTAAGATCTCGCGTTGCACGGGATTTCTTTTCAATGAATACAAAAAACCAAACAATCCACCAAACATCAACAATGCCACGGAGCCAGGCACTGTTTAATAAATACGCAAAAGACCTAGACTTTGCAATGACACGGGGGATGTATGTTTCTGTGGTGGAGAGCTTGCTGCAACAAATGGGGGACCAGGCAGACCAGACCTAATAATTTTAGTCTCATACATACATATTTTAAGTTTATTTTCTAATTTATTACTGTTATTATTATTGTATTATGTACCTGATCAGAACTTTTATGATTGGGTTTAAATGTACATGTGTATGTAGCGTTTAAACACTTAAAAAAAAAAAAAAATATTTCTTATTTGAACTATACACTTACAAAATCATACAGTTTATTTTAAAACGAAACGAACACTTGACAATACCATCATACCAAGACAGAACAACAACACACGACAAAAAGGACTCGCCCAAGTAAACAAACTCTATTTGAATTTGACCGACAGACATTACATCAGTCTTGTCCCAAAACTCATCAACGTCCTGCCAAATAATTTGCTTGAGAGTGGATACAATAAATGCGTGAAACATTTGTCTAACATTAAAATCAAGAGAGTTATGTCTGACTTGTCATCTCAACTTGACAAAATTATAAACCAACAGAAATACCTAAATAATAATAATATCCCACCACCCCCCTCATTTCTCATCATCAACATCGCCTCCATCAACATAATCATCACATCATTAACCTCATAATTATTTATGTTTTCTTATTTTTTTTTCGTATTTTCGAATTTTCTCCCAACTTAACACGAACACACTTATAGCTATAAGTGTGTTCCCTAGTGAGGATTCATATTTTTCTTTCTCTTTAAGTACATATTTAACCTGTAGTCATTATTGAAAATATATAAAAAATTTAAAAAAAATTAAAAAAAAAAAAACGTTCAGCGAGGTTTAATCAAGCGGTATGTTCGTGCCCTCGAAATGCAAGCTAATCTCGGCCCAACCCAGGCTGGGTGGGGTCCATATTGGTAGCTGGATTGTAATTTTTCAGCGAATGGAGTGGAAAGTTTTTCTTTATTTTTTTCAGGATGAACAAAATAGTAGAACTTACCGTAAAATCAAAAAGGTTTTCGAATTGCAAGTTGGGGATCTAGGAGCTACATTAAATAAATTGAGAGATATAGCTTTCGATCCAATCTTCCAGCTTGGAATAGATCAATTAAATCAGATACATACTGAAATAAGAAATGCAGGAACTGGTGGCGGTGAAAGTGGTGCTGGAGGAAGTGGCAGTGGATCTAGTAACATTGGTAAAAGGAAAAAGATCAAGTAACTCGAACCGATTCCTACCAAATACCAAAATATTGTCAAATATAATACTTGGGCGACTGTGCAGTGTGCATACCAAATTTTATCTAAATCAGATAAATTTTAAAACGCTTATCGCTCTAATTTTACCGGGAATACTTTGTACCCTACAAGCAACCATTTTCAATATATAGGGGAATTAATCCGCCCACCCCCAGGTTTGGGGATTTTAGTATGCTTATTTTCTAACCACTCCAAACAAATTACTTCCTTTTCAGCCAACGCATTCTACACCCCTATTTTGATCATTCGTTGACTGGATTAATATAACATCTTCAGAGTAGAAATAAACGATGCATGATAAGATGATAAGCCCGGATCATAATATTTTCCATAAAATAATATTGATTTCTGAACACCAACCTCGTCAGAGTACCAAACCCAAAAGATAACAAAAAAACAAAACCGGTAATGAAAGAATTGTTGGAATTTCTACAATACGGGGATATTACCTTTCTATTAAATTCAAACTTTATCATGGATATTGCGTTGACCTTTAAAAATAAAAAGTTCATATGTTTCAGTAATCAGTATCAATAATTTTAGATTTTATATTCATTACTTGAACAAATAGGTGCGAAACTTTTAATATTATATTGTTAATCTTACTTTTCAAATAAAGAATTTATTAATTTTTGAATAACTGATAACAAAAACAGATAACCCATTGATTTAAACAACAGAGCTGTGTTGTCAACATTACTTTGGCTGAGTGCGGCATATCACAGAGAATCCTGGACAAGAAACGAGGGATTTTCAGATACGCTGGATTTTTCCCATTTGCTGCTTGACTTTTTGAATTACCTACCTGTGTATTAATTGCTTTTTATTTTAATATATATTTAATTGGTGACGAAATTCAAAAACAATTTCGAGATTGCGACATTAAATCTTCACAAGTTTGGATTTTTGGTGGAACCGA
Organism: Pachypsylla venusta; assembly: GCA_012654025.1. Classification (NCBI taxonomy): domain Eukaryota; kingdom Metazoa; phylum Arthropoda; class Insecta; order Hemiptera; family Aphalaridae; genus Pachypsylla; species Pachypsylla venusta. The sequence goes on from CM022877.1 coordinate 19,893,964, forward strand.
CCCCCAGGAAGAGCACGGCTCCAATCTAGAAAATTCAATATTATTACTCAAGGATATTACTTTTTGTACTGCGAAACACCTTCGTATTAAATTTCAGTTTTCTCGCTTATCCCGAAGTGGTTCCATTATGGATTATTGGTGGAACCGATCCCGGGGTTCGCATGGCTCCAATCTAGAAAATTCAATATTTTCCCCAAATCGGGCAGAACCGGAAAATTTATATACTATTTTTGCAACATTTTGCAACATTCAATCTTCTCAAGTTTGGATTTTTGGTGGAACTGACCCCCCCAGGAAGAGCACGGCTTCAATCTAGAAAATTCAATATTATTACTCAAGGATATTACTTTTTGTACTGTGAAACACCTTCGTATTAAGTTTCAGTTTTCTCACTCATCCCGAAGTGGTCCATTATGGAATATTGGTGGAACCGACCCCAGGGTCCGCATGGCTCCAATCTAGAAAATTCAATGTTTTCCTCAAAGGATATTACTTTTTGTACTGCGGAACACCTTTGTATCGAGTTTCAACTCTCTCGCTCATACCGAAGTGGTACCTCTCAATTCCGGCCATAAATCGGGCAGAAAACGGAAAATGTATATACTATTCGTTATCTCCTTTAATTTGCCCAGAAAAAAATTGCAAAGTAACCCGCTAAAAAGCGTTATTTTTGGCGGTAACTTGCTTCCACTTGAACTTTCAATTTTTTCCTTTGTTATTACGCATCTACATAGGTACTAAAAGAGATCTGTGTGCCAAGTTTCAAGTCTCTAGGTTTAGCCTTCGTGGAGCTTAGTTGATTATCAGTCAGTTAATCAGTATACCAACTGGGCTTTGCGTTTTATAAAAGTAATTATAAGTATAGATAAATGGTAGATGCATAGATTAAAAAGGGGAAAATATTAAGGATATCACGGGATTAAAAGTGGTGAATTTTGAAAAAGGGATTTTTCTTGTCCAGGATTCTCTGTGATATGTCGCACTCGATTAGACGTATTTCATAAAGTAAAATTTCAATTTAAATCTTTGATTAAGATGTTAATTATAAGTGGTAAAAAATATTATGTTCGGATTTATCGCGTTTTGTGGTAATACATTAATTATAACTTTTTTTTTTTAATTTGGCTTAACGTCTCTTTAACATCTATTGGTCATTCAAGACGGGGGTTTTACCTTCCATTCGCTGGAAACTTGCAAACCAGCTACCCACATTGACTTCACCCAGCCTGGGTTGGGCCGGAAAAATGAGCCAACGATACGTGGTGTTCCCAAGCGGTCACCCATCCAAGTACTGACCACGCCCGACGATGGTTAACTTCAGTGATCTGACGGGAACTGGTGTATTCGACGTGGTATTATCGTTGGCTATATTAACTTTTAAATATAAATTAAAACCCAAACCAAAAACACTATTTATTATAATTTATGAAGAAACTGGTTTCGAATCATTCGATTCATCATCAGTCTAGTTTCAGCAATATAGCATTTTTTTATTGATTGTAAGGGATAAAGTTTAGAAGTGATTTGCCTGTGCGAAAAAATTGGATCAAAGATTTTGCATCTAATTTATAGTGTATAAAATGGAACTATTAAATGCTCAAAAAACTTGAAATGTCGAAAGTGGCATAGGTTTAGTATACTCGCAGTCAAAAATTGTTTGCAAATGTACAAGCTCTTCATAGAAGGTAGAGAAGAGTGAATGACGACGCTCGCCCCGGACTGCCCAATACGTCAACAACCAATATATTCTCAAGCAGTGAAGAAAATTGTTATGGAGAATCCTCGAATTACTATTAGAGAAGTTGTTGAGGATGTCGGCATATCGGTTGGCTCATGCCATGCAAAACTTTGGATTTTTTCCTCTTCCCAAGATTGAAAGTACGGCGTTTTCCCACAATTGAGGAGATAGAACCGATTCGCTGAGAGAGCTTAAGGGTATACCAAAATATGGATATCAGAAGTGCTTCCAGGATTGAAAAAAATATGGGCACAAGTTTAATGTATTGAGGGGGATTACCTTGAATGGGACTACATAGAAATTCATAAATAAATTAATATTTTTCGAAAAAAATGAAAATTCACCTTATTTTTAGAATTTATGACATGAGAATGATAAATGTTGATATGATTTTTTAGTTAGTAGTACATGGTACATGTATCATAACTAAAACCTAGGTACTAAACCTAATTTTTGAGATGCATCTACTTTTTCTTGTGTTAATTTTAGCCGTGAACTGTTTGAAATCTGACTTATAACTGGTGAGCATAGTTCGCACTAGTTAATTGTTCAGCTCGATGCAATCAAAACAAATTTTCGGGATGCATTAAAGAGCCACGTTATGGCCACCCCTGGATTTATAACCAGGGAGGGTCTTCAAATTTTTAAAAATCACCCGATTTTCGAGTTGAAAAGATCACTAAATTCCTAAATAATTTCTCTATGTTTGGCCCTAGCGTATAATGGTTTCAATGTCAATTGTAGATAGTTAGTATTTACCTAAACTACACTACGATTATGAGGGTTTTTTCTAAAAAAAAAAAAATACCGTATACCTACTCAAGATAATAATACAGGTAAAATGTCGAATTGTTGAGCAAATCAAAACTGTAGAATTTCTTTGTGGTAAGGCCCAACGGCCTTTTCACAATTTTTTTGGGTATCACAGCATTGCTAAGAGCCTCCTGCAATAATAATCTCTTCAATCTTCTAATCTATTTACTCTGGTAATGCCGCCACGGGTCGCTGCTCACATTAAAGTAGCTCAGTCGTCCTCACGAGGCTGAGTACACCCCGAAATCATGAGCAAAATGTCGAAAATATTCCAAAAAAATCCAAAGGTATAAAAAAATACGCCTTTAGCCCTGTATTCGAAGTTAATAACACAGCGATTGAAATGGAAACTTTCCGCATTTCACATCAATGCACATCTACTAGTTTATTTAGGTACCTACAACAAGCTTCTTGCTAGGCACCACTACTATTTATTATTGGGGTACGCACATGCATAAGAGAAATATTCACTTTTGGTGAATGCTCCCTTGGTTTTAAAATAAATGCGTGTGGGTACTATTATCCGAGTATGCACACCATCAGGGTGATCTTTTCATCGTTTGGTGAATATTTTTTGTTCTTTGGGAAAATTAATTAAACAAATAAAAATACTTAAATAAAAAAAATGGGGAATAATATTTAAATTAATAAAAAAAAAAAAAAAACGGGGGAAAAATGTTGATTTGATCTCACAATTTTTTTCCTGGGAAAATTACATTAAAAGATGTTTAAATTAATGGGAAAAATTTAAAAATCGTGATTAATTGTCGGTATTTCACGTGGAAGTAATATATATATATATAGTTCCCACGTGGTTTTGAGTATATCTTACATACCCCTGGTCAGCGGAAGGAAAAGTTGTTTTAGTGTTTTGGCGCGGTCGTAGGCATAGATAGGGAACTCTGGGTTCCTGGTACATACAACGAACGAGAAGTGTGGTGGAGTGGCCGGCGTCTTTCACACTACAAGGGGTACTGGTCGGATGAGGCCTCCCTGGCGGGGCTGTATCCGATTAGCCTGGCGTGTCCAAATGGATTTCCACTGGTCTTTGGGGTGATTGGGGGAAGGGGAGATAATAAAGACACCTACCTACCTAAATTAAACTTATTTATTTGTAATTTCTATAAATTTACTGGGAAAAATCGTCAGAAGTAATCAAATTTTTGTAAAATAATTCATATTTTGGTGCAAATGACAATTTTTTAAAAAAGATGTACCTATGTGAAATAAGAAGAAACAGAGGCGTCTTTGAAATGGAATTTTTTTTTTATATTTTGAAATACGACTTTATTTTTCGGTTACAAAAATTTCATTCAGTTTTGTTTTTATTCAGTTTTTGGTTTTGGTACGGTATACTTTTTTTTACACTTCTTGAACAAAGGCTTTTGAGGAAGAATTCACGAGCTATTAAAACTATTAAATATAAATAATAATTTAATTAATATTTTTGTCGATATTGCTATCATTGAGAGAAATATTTTTTTAACAATTAACTATACTTTAACATTTTTAACAACTTCATTGTAAAAAATCAAGCGGTTGTGGAAGTTCAAAACGTAATAGAGAATAGAATAGAAAATGGAAATACTCTCAAGAACTGACTCCCTTGGGTAGTTTTAAAGTTTCTCAGAAAAGGGTAGTTTGTTTATTTTTTTTTTCATAAAAGGCTGCAGCTCTGGTAAGTTTTTTTTATTACATTCACTAATATTGAAAATTACAGAAACCGTTGTAATTGTAGAAAATGCTGTAACGCCTAGGTTGATTTTTCAAATATTATCGCTTATTTGATCATGTTTATTTTCAAATAAAATAAGTAAAAAAAGTATTTCGTTCTGTTAAGCTTCTTAAAATCTGATGATCTGAGGATGATTAAAATCTATTTAAAGTGTTTTGCAAACATTATCAGTTTTTGGTAGGTTCCTTAGGTAGCCGAAAATCCATATCTACACTGTTATTTTTAATCTAATGTGTGGTTCTCCTCTTTACGGTGGATATTAGACAGTTTTTTTTTTTTTTTTTTTTTTTTTTTTTTTTTTTTTNTTTTTTTTTTTTTTTTTTTTTTTTTTTTTTAATTTGGCTTAACGTCTCTTTAACATCTATTAGTCATTCAAGACGGAAAGACAGTTTCGAAGTGCTACTTAAATCTTTTTTTCTCATTCAAATTTTAAATAAATTTAGAATATCAAAACTAATCATATTTATGTCAGGGAAGCTTGATGACGAGTATTGAGTTGAATGCCCACTATGAAGTCCCTCTATGAAAAAACATTAGCCAAGATCGTAAAAGAAATCTATCAGAACTCTTAATTGTTAACTGGTTAGATAGCATAAAATTTCTATTATCAAATAAAACGCTGGTTTTCCAACGCAAAAAAACAACAACTATATATATATATATCAACAAAAAAGCGAGAAAATTATAAAATATCGTAAAAATAATAATCCTAGAATTCTATAACCTCCATTCTATTCTGCCTGATTTATTTAGGCATTTCGGTATTCTTTCTTTCTTTCAATTAAACGCTTAGCGTCAAATTAAAGTTCATTCTACTATAATTGATCAAGAGCAAAGTAAACAGATAGACGGAAGGGCTCCGTAACTCTATAAACTTTCAGTAGTTGGAAAATGAACCACCTACTTCCTTTCATATTTATTTAAATTGATTTTTCTGGAAAAACTAAACAATTTATTTTCTATGACCACCTACTTCCTTTCATATTTATTTAAATTGATTTTTCTGGAAAAACTAAACAATTTATTTTCTACCTTTTCCTGTTTTTAATTTTTTAACAAATTACTTTTATATTGGCCTTTATTTTCCAATCGCATAACTATATACATTTCGAATTACAAATAAACATTTTTAATTTCAGATTCTTTTATTTGTCCCTGGTAAAACTAAAAATGGCGAACAACGTACAACAGGCCCGAGCCATCACTTTGTGTTTGCAAAAAACATTTTTGCCATTCAATGATTTTGAGAACGAACTAGAAGTTTTAACAAAAGTGAGTCCATATGTATCCTATTTAGAATGTTGATTATGTTTTAGGAAGAATAAGAATATTTATCAAGTACCTAATTTCTATTTCATCCAGGCTCTAATAATATGTTTAGCAACTAAAATCAGGATTTTACCAGTTATGATATTTATAAATACACTAGAAGTCTTTGTGTGCCACTTCAGTGGTAAACTTATTATATTGCCTTATCTATATATTAACCTGCAATAACACTGTGGTCTTTGCCGTAGAATGGTAGTTTGGAATGAAGAAGGGGGGAAAAAGCAGGAGACAAGAAAACAAAATCATAGTTGAAGCAAAGAATCAGCTTGGAGAGGGAACACTAGCAGTATACTGACAGCGTTGCCCAGTGCCCACAGAAAACAGGTTTATCTACAATCATGTTTTTCTTCTTCTTAAAACACTCAAAAAAATGTTACTTGGGTTTTTTTTAAAAAAAAGGGATAACACCAAAATGATATATAAATATATTTCTTGTGGCTTTTCTTACAGAATATTTTGAGTAACTCTGAGTCCATAATGAAAGACATGATTTCCTCTGCAGAAGAATTTAAGATGCACATTAAAATGAAAGAGAAAAATGGGAGAAATCGAAAGAAGAAAGAAGAAGTGTTACAACGACCCGATAGTAATTTTTTTCTCCTCTAGGGATCAATTCTTATCAAATAAAACCCACTGATCGTGCTTTTCTTTGAAATCATCCCCTACTAAGTCATAGCAATATTATTCATGATTTAATGACGTGAATATTCACCGAAAAATAACATTTAAGCAAAATAATTCGAAAAGCTCTGAGAGTGAAAGCTCTGCAAATGTGGAATCTTTAAATTGTCGGCTGTCAAATAATAGTATTTGTCCATAGTAGTGCTTTACAACTCACAACTACTTTATGAATTTGACTTTGGAATTCCATACTATCGATGCAGTAAAAGTTTTCATTGCAAATTTCAAGTACAGGGTACCGTACAAGAACTAATCAATGGTGTCATTTTTTTAGATTTTTATTATTTCTGAGATTGAGACCACAATCTTTATTTTTTTAAAAAATTATTGCTTCGATAATGAATAGAAAGTTAGTTCGGTTAATAAATCATGTTGGTTTCGTCCCGAGGTTCGCTGGTTAAAGCCCAACGAAATGACAAATTTTTCTTAGTTTGAAATTGATTTTTTCTATCATTGTGACAACGTTTTTACTTAGTTTGAAATTGATTTTTTCTATCATTGTGACAACGTTTCATACGTTAGTACAAATTTTAGAACTTTTCATTTTTATTTTTCATTTTCAAAATTAAAATATTTGATTACAGAGAATTTTCTTTTATTTTCTGAGGATTATATTATTAGAAACTGATTTTTTCCTTACTTTCAGTTATTTTGGAGGAAAACGAGGACATGGATGATATACAAGTTACAGAATGTCATGTTGCGCTCAAAGATTGCACAAATGTACCCACAATTAAAGTTGAAAACGAAGAAGAACCGCAACAGCTGCGAGATACAACTGTTTCTAGTACCACAGGTCGACCGGTCAGAGCTGCCACGGGAGTGGCTTATGAAAAAATGAACTATCAAAAAGAAATGTCCTACAAAACTAAATTAAGACGTCCATCTGATTTCAACCAGAATGACTGTGTTGTTTATAATGTTTATAATCAGACCAACAAACTGGATCATACATCCAATGATGTAGCACCCCGCACTAAAAGGAGAAAAGGTAATCAGACGTCGTTCTGTGTCCATTTTTACAAAGCAGCAGTAGTAGGGGTGTTCCTCTTAAAATCTATTTAGTGTTCTTACAATTACCATAACTAATAGAGTAGAAAGTGTGGAAACTCAAACAGTTACATATGGAAAGCCACTAGTGTGCGCTTCATCACTAAAGACAAGATTAAGACTATGCACAGCAACCAAAGTCAAAATTAGAATTACCCAAAGTCAAAATTAGAATTTAGATTACAGTATGCATACCAAGTGCTATTTTTTTTTGTTTCTGTCATTTTCGTGAAACGATAACAATGTTGGTGTGCACACTCAATCTTCTGATATACCGGTACCATAATATACTCTCCGACTCTTAAGTCGCTCTATTAATAATACTCGCGCTAGAGTTTCACCGTCCCTCCGCCACATTTCTGTTCTATTACTATTAGAGGAAATAAGATAATATGAGCTTACCGAAAAGATGTACCTTTGTCTTATACGAGAATAGTGTATGCCGATGGGTAGGTTGTCCCGATGGGTAGAATCGACTTTGAGGCGGTTGTTGTAGTGATTATCTCTGGTTGGAGTTTTGAACTCGTAAGTTGTTCTGGGATTGATGAGAACCACTTTCATACAGGGTTTGAACAAGGCGGTCATGTTCAGTTAGCATTCTGAAGTGAGCTACGGCGGATCTTCTCAGTAGGTTTGGAATAATGATTAGGTTTTTACAACTGGTCTCCAACTCTTTCTTTCTCCTTCCTATTTGATCCACTTTTTGTCCCTTTGTTTGAACTTTGCCTTGATTAGATTCTTGGCTGATTCGAAGGGCATAATGTTTATAATTTTGGTCTCCTTTTTGTGAGAAAATCAGTATTTCTGTTGCCTGCAAGGACACAGTGAGCTGAAATCCATTTTATTACTAAATTTTTTTGGATGCTATATTGTGGGGTGTTATTTACAGTAGCTCATTTTAGAAAGCTAATTAGCCATGATTGCCTTGCTCTGCACCTACACAAAATCGACCTCAAATTCTCTCCTTTCTGCCCACTCTGTTATCTAAATTCTCCTATGAATTCCGCTCATCTTACCCCCTGCCCTGCTCTGGAAGCCAGCAATAACATTGTAGGAAAGTATTTGGAACGAAGCGATAAAATGGCCTAATGGTCAAATATCCTTACATTTGCATACAACAACATAGGCATACAGTGTGTTAAGGAATTAGTGAAGCAATCCCGAAAGTTTGTATACGAGTTATCACAAACTTTAATGGCCGCATGATTATTGTGCATAAAAAAATTGGTTTTGAAATTGAAATAGTTCTTCCACCTGACACAGTGTTTGAGTTACGAACAATTCTTTAAATTTTTGATTTTTTGCAGGCAGTAACAACACCACTGTGACGTCATCACATTTTTTTGGCGCTGTGGTACACTCTTCTTCACCTATTCAAAAACTTATTAACCAGTGGTAAGTTTTTAATCGAATAACTTCTTCTTCTACTACTACGCCTTATTATTCCCGCTCGGGCGGCGTCGTCAGTCTTCTCCAATCATTCCTGTCATGCACCTCCCTCCCAGATAGCGCCTTCTCCCGCATTTCTTCACTCACGCAATGCTTCCATCTTTTATTTGGTCTGCCGCTATTTCTTTTGCCTTCAACTTCCACTAGTTATATTCTCCTCCCAACGTGGTAATCATGTCTTCGCTCAACATGGCCAAACCATCTCCGACGGCTTTCTTTAAGTTTCTTTGTTATTTCCGCCACTTTAATCTTATTTCTTATCACCTCGTTCCTAATCCTGTTCATTCTCGTCACGGCACAACTCCATTTTAACATACTCATTTCGGCTACCTCCTGTGCTTTCTTGATTGGTCACGTCTCTGCTCCGAACATCATCTCTGACTGGTAAATTGTAGGGCGTGTGTTCAAATCCAGCCAACCTATGGAACTTTATCCTCATGAATTTGAGATATTTACCACATAATAATTGCATGCAAAGGATTGCAGGTGTCAACGGATTCTTCAGTCCTATTCGGGGAGTATAAATAAAGAATAATTATTATTCTATGTTTGTAAGAATGGTCACAATGGGATTACCTAAAATGTTTTGAAAATCCATTTCCATATGTACCATATTTTTTCCACTTTTCTTTTTTATTCAACAGTGACGCCCCGAAAGGTTTAGAATTATCAATGATACCCACGGTCAATGCCAATACTGAAATGACCTACATTATGGATACTCATTGTAGAGTTGAACCTAGAAAAGAAGAAATTAAAACAACATCATCTGTAGAGGGTACAGAAATAAGTACAACTGTCAGTAAACATACCACTCTCATTATGGAAGTAGAAGAGGAATGTACGGTTAGAACGCGAACGCGACAAGCAAAACGTCAACTAGATGAAACTCTAACTAAAAAAGCAATAAATAATGAAACAATTGTTCTTCCTACGAAACCAGTTGCCAAAGAGAACAACACGACTTCTAAATCAAATCATGAGAATACTGATGATGATAGCAATGATACATTGGTTAATACTAAGAAAGAAAAGAAACCCGGGAGAAAGAAAGCAAAGGCAGATGAGTCTAAACCTGACACGAGTGATTCGGAGGGAGAAGGTTATCGCACTCGAACTAAAGTTACAAAAAAGCCGGTTAATAAAGTTGAAGATTTACCTGTCATTACAGACTCTCCGACAACGAGGACAATAGGGTAAGTAACCGAAGTAAATGAGGTCTAGTTTCAACTCCACGTTTTTTTTTTGTACCATAATAACTAATAACTCTCGAACGATTCTGTTCATTAAATTAGCTGATTAGTTTGGCCTAATAGGACTAACCTCATTTGACGACGTTCACGCTGTGTCGATATCAATGAAAGATAATTCATCTGAATGGTTACATTGTTATCTGAAATTTGTGACATAACAAACATATAGAAATATTAAATTAGTTTATTATTTTCAATAGATAAAATTAAAAATGATATTTGGGCACGTAGATAATTTGAGATCTGGGTTTTCTTTGAAGCTTAGCGTTACTGTCAGTAATATAGTTATACCTATTCTTAAATATAGTTATACCTATTCTTAAAAAATTCGAGAAGAGGACTATGTCAATCGTTATAAATAAAATGTGTCAGTAAGAAGAAAATGGGTTACAAAACTTAATGTCGGTTTTGAAGTGTTATTTTAGACCATTAACTCTAGTGGTTTTGATTTGTGAGAATGACTCCAACTTCACACAATCTCAATCTTGATCAGTTTCCCTTACAGAAAATACTAAAAAATACACAGATTGCAAGAGTCTGAACTTTGTACTGCTAGTTAGTAAAAAGTAATATAATTTACGAACTCTCGTAAAACTCAATTTTCCTTACAGGTGTAGCAATTTACCCCCACGACTTGTTTTAATAACTAATTGTTTATCTAAATATCAATCCGCTGATCCGTTCACTCGCCATGACAATTCGCCGCAGCTTACTATACCAATTTTCATTGTACTTTGTGGAGCGGATTGCCTAGCGTAAAATGTAAAAAGACTGTGTCATCAATTAACTTTTTTCATTTATTTAACAGGGAGAACATAAAGGAAAAATTGAATGTTTTTGAGAACCATGGAGATCAGATAGAGGAAGGAAGAGTTACACGCACGAAAGCAAAGAATGTTAATAAGAGTGAAGAAGGCAAGGTAAGTGACGACCTCTTTTTTAATATGTATTAGTCATTCCAGAAGGCGGTTTTACCTCCACTCGCTGGAAACAGGGTTGGCATAAAAAACGTTTTTTTTTTTTTTTTTTAAAAAAAAAAACACTGTTTAAAACTACGGAATGATCATTAATGTTCTGTGTTTTAACATAAAAATTACTCTCCAAAATACAATTTCACTGCTGCAATATGCAAGTTTTTTTGTACAAAAATATGGAGAATCGATATTGGGGGAGCTTTTTTTTATTCAACGTGTTGAGTAGTGAAATGACTTCATATAGAAAGAGAAAGCAAATAGATACCAATTACAATGAGAGTGAGAGAGGAAGAGAAACACCGCTTTACTCAACGCCGGCGCCGTTGAGTTTGGCAAACAAAAGCAACTCACGGATTAAATAAATAACTATCGATATCAATGGGGGAGTTTTTTTCCCACCAAACTCATCGTCGTTGATTGAAATATCAGGTGATGACGTCATTGATATAAAATTTCACACCACATGCGTTTTTTTATTACGGCGTTGACTTCATGCCGGTTGTTGCTCAACACTTCGCTAGACATTTAGCAGCCACCAAATGACCGTTACAAAATATTTTTCTAAGCAAGGTGTCCACCTCGTTACGGAATAATGTTATAGTGCAAGTCATGGTATAAAGGACAAGGTAGGACATACCCAAAACCAAAACTCGTCCTCTTCTGCGCATAACGTCATCCGGGTTGTTTGTAAGAGGAAAAAACCATTCGAGATAGAAAAAAAAAACATAGTGTTTAAAACAGCTAAAAAACATGTTTTAAACAGGTGTTTAAAACAACCATTATGTTTAAAACAGTGTTTTAACAGTTTGTTTTAAACATGCCAACCCAGGCTGGAAAATTACAAACCATCTTAAAACTGGAAAACTACAAACAAATTACCTCGCTGGACTTAACTTCACTTTATTGATCTAATGGTAACTGGTGATGTATTCAACGTGCCATAGATGCATTTTCATCTTGGCATTTATTTCTTAAAAATAATACTGTCCAATTGTAAACCCTCGCGTTCGCATATATTTGAACAGTAAAATTTTTTTTGGCGGCTCCACGTTTTTTTACAGTTCTTGATGACTTTGGGCGCCCGCATTTTTCCAGTGTTCTACGGGTTTTTTCAAACCTTTGGAACGAGTGAATGCGAAGGGGAGCATAATTTAAATGGCGAAAACCTCGAGTCTTCTAGATGCTGCAGTCGCCGAATCACCCTTTTTGTAATACTCGTTCTCCCAAATAACGCTCCATAGCGAATAAATTCCCAAGAGCCAGGTTACCGATTGAAACATCTCCCGTACCCTCCAGATTCGTTGCATTCACGTAAGCTTAGAACTGAAATCAACCGATATTATCCCAGTTGATTAAGTAACTCCCATCACGTATATGTTCGGCGGTATGATTTTTCTTATGAGAAAATCCATTATTTCTATATTGTCCCAACGTTTCCCACTTTGACATAAATAAAATTAATTACTAAGTAAAGAATGTTCGATTTTTTTTAGTTTATAATCCGAATCGACGTTCTACTGTAGGTACGTAGTCTTAACGGGCGTAATATTTAGATATAAGTTAACAGTTTTCATAACTCATCTTTTCTAGAAGACAAAAGCCCGTAATAAAACTATGAAAAAAATCGCACAGTTTTTTTTAAACATTTTATTGATATTTGATTATATCGTTTTAGACAAACCCTGATGATCCATTTAAAGTACCCGCTGCAATTAAACCTCTCAAAGATATGAAAAAGGGCATTGTCAAGAAAGTTGAGAAACCAAAAGAATTAAATGTTGATCCAAAACAGATGACCATGGATGAAAAGAAAAGGCAAGTCATCACGGATCTTTGCTGAGGGATAACCTCATATTAACGTGCTTTTCTATTTTTGTTGTTGTTGTTAACGTTCTCAACGACTCTCACTGTGTCTCCAGGCCAAGAAAGGCGGCCTCTCCAACAGGATCTGTCCATAATGCTGACGGCTCTAGATTAGTTGGGTTTGATGGATAGTTGCTGGCTGCTTATGACGTAAATCATGAGCAGCCAGCATACATAGACGACAACGATCAGAAACTTCAGGGTTTAGCAAGGATCTATATACAAAACTCTTTGAGGAAATATCTGGAGCAGCACGGCTGGGTCCATCGGAGGAAGAACACAGTGAATTGTCGTCGGAACGGTGTTGATGGTCTTTGGCCGTGCCCGAGGGCACGGGTAGCCCCGGTACGAAGAACCAACCATCTTGGGGGTCCCCAAGATGGTGGCCCCCAATTTTTTCAAGACTTAATTTAGAAATGGGGAGCAGCAGATTTTAAGAGGAACACCGTACTACAACAACAACTGAGGTGTCTTAATGAAAATATTTTCCTTAGTCGCATTACTTACAGTGTGTTCAAAACAGGTCTGTGGTGTCCTGAAAATAAAAATTTGCCAACTCATATCCGACTCATTCTGTCAAAAGATAGGAAAACTCAGGTGCCTCAGGCCTGGCAAAAGCATTTTTCAGTACGTTAGTTAATTTTATTTGAGTCGGAGTCAGTGTCTGAAAATTCCGACTCCTCATATTATTATAAAATTTCAACTCTGACTCCTTCTATCAAAAATTGGGAGGCGGTCCTAACTTTAGGTCTATTTTTTTTTACTTCAGGGTTGGACTGAGGAAATCCCGAGTCATCTGTTTCATTGTTTTTCTTCAATGTTAATATGATGAAACTGGTTTTGGTTTCTTTGAGACTGCCATTATTACTGCGGCATTTATTTTGATCTGTTTTGACCAGTATTTCCAAGGTTCAGAGATGGAGTTTAGATTTGAACCAACGGCTTTCTGATTACGTTCACAGCCTCAACTCATTGAGCTACGGAGGCTGTAAATCTTTAGTTGTATAAAATGTTACAAATTTCATGCTATCTTGATTTTGACCGAAAAATTATATAACTAGAAAACGATTTGACGCTGATCATTTTTCTTTTTCATTAATGTTAAAAGATGGTTTTAAATCTTCCTTCCACTTTCAGACTTCGTGAAGAACGTGCTCAAAGAGCTGCGGCTGCCAGAGAACAAGCCGAGAAAGAGAGAATAGAACATGCACTCCGACTAGAAAAAGAAAAAGAAGAGAAATTGAAATTAAAGAAACAACGTGATGAAAAGCTCAAAGAAGAACAAGAGAAGAAGCGATTGCTGGCAGTTCAAAAGAAGCAAGCAGAGATAGATGCTCAGAAACGAGAAAATGAAGCGGCAAGAATGGCAAAACTGCAAGAAATGATGGAACAAGAAGAAAGAAAAGCGGCTCAAAGGTAAACAATAGGACTCGGCTTGTAAAAAGTACGATGTTTTGAAATAAGTTCGTTTTTCAAAAAAAGGAATAGTCAATTGTATACAATATTAAACGTAAGACGCCGTTGATACTAGTTGTCGAGTGGCGCACTTATTCAAATCAGAGTTCTTCCATTAGAAATTTTTTTTTGTGCACTGTTGGATTTTTACATAGTGCCGTTGATATTGGAAATCGCCGTCTTTGGAAATCGTCGTCGCTATGTGACGACAAAAAAAAAAAAAAAAAAAAAANAAAAAAAAAAAAAAAAAAAAAAAAAAAAAAAAAAACGGCACATAAGGAAACTGATGAATTATTAACGTTTCTTTTACCAAGTGGGACCACGGAAGCGTCCGTTCGATTTTTTGTGAAACGTGAACGAGGTGTAAAAGAAGAATATGGCATAAACATTGGGAGTTCTCGTTCAAAAAACCAAAGATGAAATCAGTGTTTTTAATTTTTTTTTCAAAAATTCGAACAGGTTTCGATTTTGAGAGAAAATTGAATGAGGTCTAGTTTTAACATTCTTTCATTGATTGATATTTGAGAAGAAAAAAAGTTCTTGGATTCTTTTGCATTATTGGCCAAACGAAGTGGGGTCTAGTCACGACAAAAAAAAAATTGCTTTTCTTTTAGTACCACGATAACTCGAACGCCTTATCGGATTTTAATGAAATATGGTATGGACATTCTGTATATTCATAGAATAAGTTTATTAGTTTTGGGACCATATTGGACCACGTGGCGCTAAATGGGGGCTCTTTGAGTAAGTGAGGTCTGTACTTCACAGAACCACTAGTAAACGCTGAACCAACTTGTATATAGACAAAGTTGTTCTTCTAATTGAAGTAATTACAAAAATTAACCGTCCTAACGATTTGACTCAAGGACCATCAAAATATTTTCAGTAAGCTCATATCAATCTATTTATATCATTTTTCCAAACCTGAATCTAGAAATGGAGGAACTGGTATACCAAGGAGACACCGTTACACCAACAATTTTCTCGTAACGGGAAAAAGTATTAATTCAGGAAAAAGGAAAAGAAGTTAAACAAGAATCTATTTATATGTGATGAACGGTCAATTTCGAGAGAAACATCACCACTAAAACAACGATTTTGCCTTATTTCTTTTGAACAATCTTAAATTTTGAACTTTTTTTTTGTATCAGGAAAAAGGAAATTGAAGCCCATGAAAGAAAAATACAACAGGCCAAATTGGCAGAAAAATTGAAAGCTAATCAGACAAAAGTAGCACCCAAAAAAGATATTAGTGAAAGTAAACCTCATCAAGAACAGAACTATTTCATCAGCGAAGACCCACCTCCGTCTGATGACGAAGAAGAAGTTGATCCTAAAAGACCAATACCTTCTTGGGCATCTTGTAAGTTATATCACAATCTACTCGCCACTCTATACAATAAAGGGTGGCGCAAAAGTAAAGGACCATTTTTCCTTTCATATTACGAATAATTTCATTCCTAGTTTAAAATTTGTTATCTCAAAACTCATATAATTCGCATAGAAAAACTCTGCCATTATGATTCCAAAATTTGATATTTTTCTTTTCGTTGACGGATTTTGATGAAATTGACCTACATACTAAATTTGATCAAAATCCGTCAACTAATTAGTTCTAACCAAACTCCTGGATCGAATTGAATGTTTGAAGATCTTAATAGATGTAAAATTTAATGGTTGTTAAGTTTAATCAAGGTCAATATTTCATAAAATGCATCGTACGGATGTTAAAAGTCAAAATCAAAAATAAGCGTCAAAATTTGAGGAATTTTTTCTGCTAAAAAAAAATACGTTTTGTGGTAATAAATTAACTATAACTTTTTAAGTTATTTGGACAATCAAGCGACATTGGTGTCATTGAACATCTCTGAGTATGGCCTCATTATTCCAGATGATTGCCACGAGGTTTTCAAGTACAAATTTCAGTGCAAAATATCGGAAAAATATTTTACCCGAAAAATGTTCGGATTTATCACGTTTTGTGGTAATACATTAATTATAACTTTTTTTTTTTTAATTTGGCTTAACGTCTCTTTAACATCTATTGGTCATTCAAGACGGGGTTTTACCCTCCATTCGCTGGAAACTTGCAAACCAGCTACCCACATTGACCTCACCCAGCCTGGGCTGGGCCGGAAAAAGCAAACGATACGTGGTGTTCCCAAGCGGTCACCCATCCAAGTACTGACCACGCCCGGACGTTGCTTAACTTAGTGATCTGACGGGAACTGTTGTATTCAACGTGGTATGATCGTTGGCAAATTATAACTTTTTTGTTTGAACAATCAAGCGACATTGGTGTCATTGAACAGCTCTGAGTATGGCCATATTATTTCAGATGATTGCCACAAGGTTTTCAAGTACAAATTTCAGTGCAAAATATCGGAAAAATATTTTACCCGAAAAATGTTCGGATTTATGTGTGAAAATGTACGTTTTAATGGTCTAAACCATTTTTCTTTTGCTTTGAGAAATCTCCGCATTTTGAAAATCGAGCAAAATCGGACTGTATATGTGGCCGTATTTATTATTGGAAATTATGTGTCCTATAAGCTCTTTTTCTGGGTGATTCTGTACACAATAGTTCTTGAAATTTCTAATGTATTTGGTAAAAAAAAAATATTTCGTAGTTGATGAAATGTGTATTATATTTTCTTCCACAGCTGCTATACGAACGCCGGAGTTGAAACTCCAATCCTATCTGTTTGACCACTTGATCCGATTCTTTCAAAATCCACTTGATTTTCATCCTTCAGAAATTGAACTTTTTGGAAAAGACAAAATCAAACTGCGTCCTCGTACTTCAAGTGCTGTTTGGGATGCCACCATGAGAGATGAAAGTTTGACTCATTTTTAGGAAATTTTCAAACTTTCTTTTGATTATTAATCCTTCAGTTGTTTGTTCTTTTGTGTATACGCTTATTGTATCTATTATTGTTTATCAATGACAAAACGTGAATTTCTTTACCACCCAGGTGACAGTATGGGGCAAATACCAGCTCAGGGTATTTTCTCTTATTGTTAATTAATTTCATGACAACTAAGAAGGCCAGGTGTAATACTCCGCGGCGCCATCCCAAATTCGTTAAGTTCTGCGCACACCGTCATATGGGCCACTCAATTCTAATTTCGTGCTTCTAGGTATACATCAAGATTGAATTTTATCATATCATGACACTCAATATTATTTTAGCAGAGTGAAAAACAAAATCCTCAGATAAACTTTAAAAAAAAACGTGGTACTCATGACGTCATCATTTCCGGTGTAAGAACATACTTTGTCTTCTTTGCATCATATATGGTCACAATAGATATAAAGGTCGCAGTGATAATTGCAATCACTCTCAATTGAGATCTGGAATCAGTTTTATAATAATAAAATTATGCATTAACTATATTGGACGAATTATTAAATGAAAAAAATCGATCTTTGTTTACTTCAAAAGATTCAATATGTCCACTTGGTTAATTTTCGCGAGTGAAAATGTCGTTTACCTTTCCCTTGGACGACCACATTCTCCTGTTTTTTTTTTTCTTATTACTATCAATAAATAGGACTGATTCTAAGTAGGTTACTTTAAATCCTGCTGAAAAAGTAGCACGTATTTCGAATGAGACCCGTTTGAAAGTAAACTGAATCAAATCGTGTAACTGATATTATATTTTTTCTTTACCACAAAATGTCTTTTATTTTTGAAAAAAATTTTACTTTATATTCTCCATACGAGGTATAGGAAAGTTTTGATGTTGGGTATTTCATTCTTTTTCAGAAAATGTCGATCAGATCATAATTATAAAAACTCTTTCAATTTAGTACATGAGTTTATTATTTTATTGCCTACAATATGTCCACCTCAATTTTGATATTTTACACTTCAAGGTACGTATAATTCAAGAACTGAACTAAACACCATCTGCCATAATCATAAGTGGCACTTTCGCCACTTTGTGAAAAACTAAAGTTTTATAATGGAACCCCTATTTTTATGTTACTGTCAGAGACGAAAAGTTTCAGCGCACATTTTGAGGGATTAAGTGGGACCTAAATACGACAGACCAAATTTAATCAACATCGGTGCTAAGTGACGAATGGATTATTTTATTCGATTTTTGAATTCTTTGAACAGATAAAGGATTTGAATCTTTTTTTGTGCGATATAAACCCGTCCATTTTAAAGTAAAACCGAACACAAGTTGTTACGTTCAAAAACGATGTTAGAATATATTAAGACATTAAAAATCAAGTCTTTGCACACTTTTGCAAGTCAGAAGATAAAAAGAAACTGAAACAAGTGAAATACCGATTCCTTTGTTTTTACCAAAATGTTGGGTACCTATTTTTGGGCCTCATTTTCAAATTCAATAAAAAGTATGTTTTTTGTTTGTTTTTATTATATCGCTGTCAATCCCGAAAATCCCGGGATTAAAATTTCAGCCATTTTCGGGCGGGATCCCGGAACGATCTCTGTTTAAATGTAAAATATCAAATTTTGTGGGTGGCAATTTTTTTCGTGGTCAATTCCAAAGTGTTATTATTGAAAACAGTAAAGATTTTCAAAAGGATTTCACATCAGGATAGAGTTTGACTATTGTAATTTTATCGTTAGCCTCTCCCCCAACCAGGAGAAGTATAAAAAAAATGTGGAGAAAGTTTTCTAATTATTATTTTTTTTTACTTCATTAACAATACTTTTATTTTTTAAATAAAGAAGAAAAAAAAATCATATTTTCTCATAATAGTGTAAAATTGTCAATAAAGTATATACAGGGTGCGAGAAAGGTCGGGGAACACCTGTTTGTCTCCGTAACAAAAAGTGATAACAACCTGCGGTTTTCACTAATGTTTTTTCAATTTGATGAAGTAATTTATTATGAGGGTCGGCATAATGTTTACCTATGGGGAATCAGGGGCGACCATAAACTTAAAATAGAATTATCTTATTTGTTGGAAGGACAATCAAAGAAGCGAGTATAAATTGCAAAAAAATAACTTTATCACTAGTGGTTCAAGAGTTACAAACTTTCATAGTAAAGTCCAGGTATACTTGCCTTTGATTTCTTACAGGCTGTTTGTGGAGTGTGGCAGTGATAAACAAAGTAAAAACAGGTGTTCCCGTAGAAATCACCATTGTATCTGGACTTTTCTACGAAATCTTTTAACTTTTGTTACAAGAAATTGTTTGCAATGTACTAGGGTTTTGACTGCCTTTCCAACACTATCACAAATGGGGTAATTCTGTTTAATATTTTAAAGATGATGGTCGTCCCGGATTCCCTATTGGAGCGAACATGTTGCTGCCCCTGAAAAAAGGTTTCCAATGTCCAATGTAGCTGGGCTCTAAAAGATTCCACTGAACGATAGAACAAATCAAGATCGGTGCTGCAGTTTATCAGGTTACCCAAGGTTCTTCATGCGGACTAGATCATAATGAAGTCCTGTATTGGTGGAATATTTTTTAGACACAAATGAGTTTTTATTTCTTGTTTTTCTAGGATTGATTTGGCATAAAATATCTGGGCAATTAATAAAGTTGTTATGAATTTTAAATAAAAATATAATTGATGCTATTTTTCTTCGCGGATGTCAGAATATCAAGACGGCACTCAAGTAACACTTTTCCTTATTATTATATATATTAATTAATAAAACTAGAATAATTAAAAATCATTTAAAATATATTATATAATCATTTTCTCTAGTTAAATTCACGTTCTTTTAATCTATGTAATGATATACGTTCCATTTTTCAATCTATGCAATTATATACTATATATACGTTCCATGTTCCATTCTATGCAATCATTTACGTTCCATATTCAATCTATGTAATGATACTGGCGCTGCTCGACTCATGTTTTAGTTTACGATTTCTTTTTCGAGGTTTTCTCTTTTTCTTTCCTGAAAAATTGAATGCATTTTTGACTGATCGAAGTGAGGTCTGGTTTTTACTCTACGGTTTTCCTTTTAAAGTCTGTTTGTTTGTTCCACGATAAGTCTCGAATGCTTTGTCCGATTTTGATAAAACTTGTTATGGGCATTCATTACTTACCTTATTACTTTTTCGGGCTAGCTGGTGACTCATGGCGGCCAATTATTTGAGTGAATTCTACACTTCACTGAACTACTAAATAATAAATACCTATAATGTTATTATTGATTACATGTTGGACGTTCTAACATTCAGTGGTAACAATTTTTCCACTCCATTGATGCATGTGTGACGTATCAAACCAAAGGTCTCGTAATTCTGGATCGAACGGCAGCAATAAAAAAGAAAAGAAAATGAATATGAGGAGCATATCCTATCCATGACAAAGCATAATCCAAATCGTGTTAGAACATTCATATTATGACAAGAAAATGAATATCAAGAGCATATCCTATCCATAACAAAGCATAATCCAAATAGTGTTACAACATTCATATTATAAAAAGAAAATGAATATGACAAAACGTGTTACAACATTCATGTTATGAAAAGAAAATAAATATCAAGAGCATATCCTATCCATAACAAAGCATAATCCAAATCGTGTTACAACATTCATGTTATGAAAAGAAAATGAAT
>CM022877.1:19920385-19934961 GCA_012654025.1 Pachypsylla venusta
CAGATAATATTGCTATCAATGTTCCCATACAATCACTCAACAATATCCAGTCTGTTCCATCTCTGACTGCTCACAACACCACACTGTCAGATAATATTGCTATCAATGTTCCCATACAATCATTCAACAATATCCAGTTTGTTCCATCTCTGACTGCTGACAACACCACACCGTCAGATAATATTGCTATCAATGTTCCCATGCAATATTTGTGTGAATTAATATCGACTACCCTATGGAATAGGATTATTTTTAATTAATATTTTTTTCAATAAAAATCCTATTTATCCGTAGCGAAGTACGGGGTAAATCTAGTTTTTTAATAATTTTTCAAAAAGGATGTATTGCCATACATCATCTAGCTACCTGCTTCGGTAACTAAGTGGTTAAGCGCTCGCCTAATAAACAGAAGGGCGTGGGTTCAATCTCCGGTAGGGGTAGGATATTTTCCTCATTAATTTCAGTATTTGACCACATAAAAATAGAGCTTTGAGGGTTAGATGGTAAAAATTGCCTTAGGCATTAACCTCGCCTAGTGGTAACCTTCTCAAGAGTCTATTTTTTTACAAACAGTTTTTTTGGAAACTGTGCAGTCTCAAACCTCTTAAAACCACCCGTGCGTTATGTTTACCCAAAAATATTTCATTATCCTTCAAAGGTTGTATTTCTTCTTTAACATTAGGTTCATTGAAGGTGAACACTGTCATATTATTATTCCATGTTACTTTCTTATCACTGTTTCTACTGTGGATGGATGTCCCATCTGATTTACAGTTCCTCAATGTTTGATTGTTCGCGTTCTTCAATAAAATTTGACTTTGTATTGCATTGTTGGAGTGGATTTCATATTTGTCTTCATCAATGTCAATACTTGAACTGTCCATAGAACTTTTAGAATCTGAAAATGGAATTTTGTAGTCTGTAGCAATAGTTTTCCATTGATTTGGCTACTTAGTTTGAACACAAGCCATAAAAAAAAAGCTTTCCTTTTATTCAACCCTTAGTGAAACAAGAAAAATTATTAAAAGTAGCAGCAAGTGTTTGTTAACTTATCTGCTATCTAATTGTTTTTAAGTTATTTTCCTATAGTGTAATATTTTTTTTAAAAAAAAAATCATCTTTGTTCTAAATATTCCAGTACTAACCTTCAAATGAAATAGCATCAGCCGCCTCCTCGTCAGTAGAAATGACGTCAGCCGCCTCCACATCGGTATAATGAAAGCTATAACATTCATAAGAACTGGAAGAGGACACATTCCTGAATGTTTTTCCTGACTCATAATCGGAATCGTTATTTTCATCATAGCAATACGTCTGTACGATGACGTCATCATTGAAAGTTACTCTCTTATCACTGCTCGTTTGTTGATTGAGTGTCTGTTTTTCATTTTTCTGTTGAAGAATTTTCTCGGTTGTTGTATTTGGATCAGCAATAACTCTGAAGAACAAGTTTTGATTTTGTTTACAATCAATTTTTTTGTTAGTCTTTGTATCAACTTCCATGTCGAGTATTGTATCAATTACTCTATTAGATTTTGGATTAATCAAGTCAATACCTCTTGGAACGTTCACCTCGTACATCACGGTTATTTCATTTGAAAATGTAACTTTTCTGTCGCTCCTTTTTCCTTCTATGATTTCCTGTTTGATAGTTATATCATTCTCACTATTTCCTATTGCTCTCTTGTTATCTTCCAAAATTGATTCGCTTCCAACATTTCTTATTTCATTTAGAAATGCATATTGCTTTTTACTTTTTCCTATTGGATAATCAACTGTTTCTTCGTTTTCATCAAATGATTCGATGTCTTCATCATTGATGATTGTTAATATATCACTAAACGTTACTTTTAATTCTTTTCTTGATTTCTTTAGTGGATACTCTCTTTCATCATCTGCTCGTATGCTTTCATTGAAACTAAGAAATTTTCTTTTACTGATTTTATCTAAGATGTCTTCTTCTACTTCTTTTTCATTTTTCTTATTTTCTTCTTTCTCCTCATGACTGTCAGTCTCTTGGGATAACTTATCTTCGCTATCGTTTGTAGTCAATGTACTAATTGTACTATCTACAGGATTAACACCATCTTTGAAAGTCGATCTATTTTCCTTGTGTTTACTAAATGTGTCATAATTCTCACGGAAAGGTGTTTGAAGATATTCCAGATCAATGTTTTCATGGCTATCTTCTATTAGTAAATTATTTTCAATTTCTGGAATAAAAATCTTGTTTATAGGTTCACTAGGTTCGTTACTAGTTATTCTATTTTCACTTTCTATGACTTTCTCTATTTTTCCTTTGTATTTTGAAACAGTAAAGTAATCAGTACTCTCTGGGTTAATAGTTTGTCCTTCGTCAACAGTAGTACTCCATAATTGTTCATATTTTTTTTTTTCCTTATGGATTTGACTAACTGGACTTTCAATATTTGTAATTTGTTTATTAAAATCAATATTTGTTTCATTCTTTTTTATGAAATTATTTTCTGCATTTATAGTTTCAACTTTTCGTTCACCTTTACTCTTAATTTTTTCTTTATGGATTTGACTATCTGGACATGCAACTTCTATAATTTGTCCACTAAATTCAATATTTTTTTCATTTTCCTCTTTAGAATTATTTTCTAAATTTATGGTTTCAACATTTCGTACAACTTCTGATAAAATTTGAACAGCCATTTTCTTTTCATCTTTTTTAGAATCGTCACGTTTTTTAATAAAAACTCTTTTAATTTTTCCAAAAAATTTATCTAATTTTCTTCTAATTAAATTCTCTTTATGACTGTTTTTCCTTGTAATAATACTATTCGTTGCTATGTTATTTTCAGTTAGAGTACAATCATTTGATTTCGTCGTGTCTGTAGGGACGTCCGTATAATTTTGCATTTTCTTACTGTCGTTATCTTGAGGTTTTTCATCTCGGATTTCATCAGGTTCGCTTTTGCTGTGTGCTTCATTGTTAACCATTTTGCTAATTTTCTCTTCACTTCTATCTTTTGATAGTATTTCGCCTTCGTAGTGATGTTCTCTCATCTTTTTCATTTTAATTGAAATCTTTCTGCGTAACGTGTTCAGAAATATCTTTTGGTGGTTTCCTATTTGTTTCGACTTTCTGTACTAAGACCGAATGATAGTTAAATAAAATTTATGTCAATTTCTCTAAACAAATCATAATTGAATTTTGCATACAATATTTGGAAATCTAATGGCGAAATATGAAAAGAAATTTTGGACGTTAGAGTCTTCAATGAAATTAATATAGTAGCCAGCGTCTATGTCACGTTGATACTTTAGTTCCCGTTAGATCAGTGAAGTTAAGAAACGTTTAGAGAGATTTTACTTTGAAGGTGACCAGGTAGGTTCAAGCCCTCGTGATGCTGGCTAAACCCGGCCCAACCCATACTGGGTAAGGTCACAGTAGCTTGATTGTAAGTTTCCAGAGAATTTTGGGTAAAACCTCGTCTCGAATGACCTTAGATGTTATTATATTTATCGTATGGCTTTTTACTGTACAAAGTGATTAAAAATAGTGAAAAATAAAATATGAAATGAGGATGATGTATTATGGACCAGGAGATCAAAAGGGATTCTCTACTGTCTACAAACAGAATAAACCAGATAGTTACAAAAGAGACGATAGTAAACCAATTAACTCCAAAGCCAGCATCTATGATACTCCAGTAAGAATGACCAGATTTGTTTTACTAACTGGGTGACCAGGTAGGTTCGCGCATTGTGTTGCTGGCTATACCTAACCCGGACGAGGTGAGGTTAATGCGGCATGGCGGTACCCAATATTTTTTTTCCGGGGGGGGGGCATGGGATTGACAGCCAAGCCTGGACTAAAACCTGAAAACGATGACCATGGAAGGCGATGTTGCTGTTGTTGTCCTTGTTGTTGCTGTTGGGTACGGCCTTGTAATGCGGCTTTATTAGTTTCCAACAAATGGAGGCCACCTCGAATGACCAATAGATCTTAAAGAAACGTTTAGCAAGAAAAAATATTAACTCCTCTGTATTGGTTTCCTTCTCTTAGCTAATTGATTTGTTTTCTTTCGCTTCGATTAAACAAAATCACCTTATCGCCATATGTGAAAGATAGCTGGAGGCGATTGTACTTTATGTTAAAGAGACATTAATCTGATATTGTAAAATATATAGACGTAATTATATTGCAGTAATTGACATGGTCCTGGAGGCTCATGCCAATTATTAGCCTAAAAGATTAGATAGATGATACTTTCCGTGTCTATCACGGAAAGTGTTGGTGAAAAAGTTGGGTAGCATATCGACTAGATATTGATATTCCCGGCCCTTTCCATGTTCTCCAACATTGCTAAATATCTCAGTAGTACAATCATTTTAGGTTTTGACCTTGAAAAAATTGCAACAACCCCCTAGAAATTGCAGAAAATCTGACCAGGGGAAGTCGCCCAAAATCCAAGATGACCGCCAAAATATCAATTTTCTTCAATATCTTGAAAATAGTTTGTCCCATCCATTTCAAAATGTAGGAAATTAAATTCTCTTGAACTATTGGTTGATTGACAGGCCAAAAAAAGTGTATTCATTTACTTTTAATTATTGAGATAATGTACTCAACACATCAAAGACGGTAATTGAAATTAATTGGGTTTGCCAATTAGGCATCTAACCAGATTGAAATATTCAAGTACCTACTTAAATAGGTACTTGAATATTTCAATCTGAAGTAGAGATTTGACGGACCGTTATAAGTTATTTGTATTGTCAATTACTTTAATAAGTGAGGAGATACCTACATGTGGGCTTTTATTCAGAGTGATCCAGAGGAGAAATTTGGAGGAGGGAAGCCGAAAATTGAAATACTTATAAGTTTACTAGCTGTTTCCCCTTACTTCACTAATGTTACGAAATACAACAACAATTTTGAGATTGCGACATTAAACTTTCTCCAGTTTGGATTTTTGGTGGAATGACATCATACTCAAGAATATTACTTTTGTGGACATCCTTGTATTAAAATTCTGGTTCTTCCCGATGTGGTACTCATCTTGATATGGTAATTCTCAATCATGGTTCTGGCACGACTCCTATTTAGAAAATTCAATATTTTACTCAAGGATATTAATTTTTGTACTGTGGAACAGCTTTGTATTGAATTTCAGCTTTCTCGCTCATACTGTAGTGGTACTACAGTATGATCTCAATTCCGATTTTCGGTGGTTCAATTTTCATAATTTTTGTTTGCTCCTCAAACTATTTTGGGGAGTTTATTCCCGTTAATTTTTTGTTATCTCCTTTAGTTTTTTGGTGGGGCTATCCCTTGTCCCCAGCACGTAGATCCGCCACTGGTGACCTGATTTGAGTGATACATTCAAGTGTAGAGGTACTCTCGGCTTTAAGATAAATTAATATTTTGGAGTAGCTCTGGAATGGCACTTCCTTTACCCTTATTAGGTGAACTAAGATATAGGATTCCCTTCCGCTTCGCTGTAATCAACAATAGTTACTTACCTAGTTGTCATCTAGAGGCTGTCAGATAAGACCGCTTTCATCAATAATATAAAAACTCCCGAGAAGGGAAAGTCGCCATTTTGACTTTTATCATCGGCAATCGTTATTTTTAAGCTCATTTTTTGGTTTCTGGCAATATCTCGAGAACATAGTAAATAACTCGTATTCTAAGTATTTGTATTGAAAATTTCCCATTCCTCTGGCACCCCTGTAAAGAAAATGGGAGAGTTAATATTTGTTATTTTTTGCTAAAATGTTTTCATATTTAAATTATAAATATTGAATCAGACAATCCCTACTACATACATGATTCAGTTGTCCATCGTTTTTGATGATGCCTCATCCCATAGCTTCATTGCTTCTCAAGTGGCTTGCTAAACCGTCACCTCCACGGAAGCTTCTGCCACATTTCCGATATGTTTATTTGCTTTGCGAAGTTAACTGAATTGATGTGGTTGACAAAGTTGTCTGATTTGGTTGGGTATGTACTCTGTTGCACTGGTCTTTTTGATCTAATTCTAATTGGTTTGAGGGTGGTAGACATCCATAAGTACACAGATTTCTGATTTATATATTTAGATTAAAATATTGTGTATTGAGCCACCCAGTATTAAATGTAAGTGGGCTCATAATATTTAAGGCATATACTAAAAAGAATCAGTTGAAATCGATTTTATAATTACTATAGTATATACATTCATACAACAGTCATCTCAAGTTAGATCAGGTCGAAGTAAAATATTGAGTAAACAAAGGGCTGAAATAAAAACCGTGTTTGGGTCTAAATCACTGCGCCATGGTTTTGTCTCCTTTCGTAATTTGTCTCCTTTTTTTGATCCAGGGATATTTATGTGCGACCAGTTGTAAAATTGATTTGGATGAGGATTTCAGTCATCAACTGGAACCTTTGATTTTGAAAGGCAGTGTGGATGAAATTATTTATCCTAACTCCAATAATCCCAAGGACAAATTCACGATTTCTGTGACTGGTGGAGATAAAATTCGAATTTATTGTGGAAAAAAGTGAGTTTCATTTTATTATTGGTTTACTATTTTCAATAATGAACTAAAATATTAAAATTTTATTATGGAACCTTATATATGCCTGACAGTGACGAATTTTTTCAGGGCACAATTAAACCCCAACGGGAACAAAATTCGGTGAACGATAAGGGGCAAAATGTTCACGGCGCCGGCGGACGAATGACTTTTTGTACCTACCTTCAAAAATATCATTTTTTGGGGGGAGAGGGAGTACTTTTGTTATTTTTCGAGCCGCTTTTGTAAGCATACTATTTCTACAACTAAGGTATAACCCTCCTCCGTTTCGCTGCAATCCACAAAAGCTACTCATTTGTGCTCACGAGGCTGAATGTGTCCCCGGGGCGAGCTCTCATTCGAGTAAGCACAACGCCCAACGTTGTTTAACTTCCTCGATCTGACGGTAACTGGCAAATCCAGCGTGGCAAACCCCTGCTTATTTAAACTTTTTCTCATTATTAGATTGTATTTTTAGAAAATTCAAAAACTGTCTGTAATAATCTGAAATTTTCGATGTCGAGTTTTTAATGTCAAAACCCGTTTGGAGGTCCCGAGCAGGGCCGTTCAGAGCTTTCCCGGGCCCGATACAAAGTCCTGCTCCGGCCCCCCCATTTTTTTTTTGCACGTATTTTACACCTAATTAAATACGAAAATAATAACTACCTTTTATTATTATAGTATAATAACGTCGGTACTATCGATAAGTTTTTTTTCGTTACTTTTCTTATCCTATAAAAAGGAAAGTATTGTAATGGCTGAAATTTCCAAGTACTGACCATGCCCGACGTTGCTTAACTTCAGTGATCTGACGGGAACTGGTGTATTCAACGTGGTATGATCGTATTTCCAATGTTTATAGAAGTAAAAACTATTAAATTGTTTATTATTTGAAAATGGCTTCTAACTAATTATTTATCAATCACAATATCAATCAATAGAAATTAAAGATTTATTTAGATTACGGCAGAACGTTTCAATAGAGGCGGAAACCTCCTAAACCAAATAAAAGAGCCTGCATGCTTACCGGTGTGCATGGTCCAGATTGCGGTCAAAATTATACCTAGACATAAAAAGTGTTATATTCTAGAATGTAAAAAATGGTAAAAGAATGGGAAAAAATAACTGAGACTGGCGTAATCTATCAATCACAATATTAATCAATATCCCATGGGGGGGGGGGGGAANGGCGTAAAGACCCCCCACGATCCCCGCGGAACCCCTTTGAAGGCCTCCTATCCTCTAACTTTGATACATTATATTTTGTACACTTCTCGGAGAGCACCGAAAAAACTTGAAGGGAAGCCCCCATTTTTTTTCCTAACGTTACTGAAAAACCTCGCACGAGAATTGAACCGGTTATCTTCACGTGCAAAAGACTTTGAATATTTGTTAAGCCCAGAACAAACGCAGGTCTCAATGTGCTACTTTTAAAAAAAGCTGACTAGTGACTTTGCCAAGAAATTGTTAATCTATTTAATTATTAATAGTTAACATATATATTCAAAATTTACCTCCATAGGTTCCTAATAAGTAATTATTATCAAACACATTAGGGTATAAATCTACACGATTACACATTACACAGGCATTGTAAATCAAATTTTGTAACATAACCTAACCTAATGAAATGTGATAAACGCACACGCCACACATGACAAGTAGAAAGAAACTGGAGAAATAAAATCAAAACAAATAATTATCTAATGATTCAGAAAGCATAATTGGGGATGACCAGAGTGTTCTACACGAGTAGACAATCGACATGGTACACATTATTATAACTTTTTGGACATAGATATAGGATCTCTATTAGGCACATTAATTGACATTATTTGTCATTTTTGTGGTAATTTTTTTACACGTAATGAAGTTGTATTTGGGATAATGTTTTAATTCATTTTTTTATTATTAGTAAAAAAAAGCCCGGGCCCGGCACATTTTGTGCCCTTTGTCCCCCCCTCTGAGCGCCCTGGTCCCGAGAGCCCAAATCTTGAGTTTAATCCTTGTGTGTGTCTCTTTGAGCGAACAAAATGTCTGAAGAAAGGTAGAATCCTCCATGATGCTCCCTCAGAAATTGACAGGCTTCCGAAAATCTCTTATCCTGTCGCCTCCGTTTCATCGTAGCAGTTAACGTGATTCTGGGCACATTGAAGTGACGCTCCTCAATGTTGCCTGATGAGTCGTGATGCTGTTGCTGGTCATGATAAGTCCTATCCTTACACATGACTACATAAATAAACTACTGAATAGATTTTGTGCGGTTTTTACCAATAGACATAATCATTCCGCATGAGGAAGGTTTATGTGTGCAATTACCCCAGAAAAATTAGAAGAATTTAAAAATGTCGCGCATTTTTTGAGTTACGACTGATTTTAGTGAGCCAGCAGCCAGTCATGGTCCAAGCGGAGCGGGCGCATGTTAATTTTTTATAATTGAATGATCACTTAATCATATAAAATATTATGATCACTTGGGGTCAAGTATTCATATAAAACCTTGTCATTAAGCGATCATGAGTGCATTTTTTTTCCTCATACTTGGCTTTTGATTTCAGAAATTTCAAAAACTTTAATCCTAAAGAAGATTTTCTTGTGGCTCTTTGTGTAAATGGTGGTAAATTCAAATTAACTTCAATAAATTCATTGAAGAGATATCATCCATCAGAGTTTGCTTGTAAATCTTATGTTAAATCAGAAATACAAATATCATCCAATCAGACCAATTGTGGATTGCTAAAACCGGATCAGAAGCATACTTTGTACCAAATTGGATTCCCTGTGAGTATCAACTCTATTGAATGACTATAATCGTCCTCATGATCAGAAGCATACTTTGTACCAAATTGGATTCCCTGTGAGTATCAACTCTATTGAATGAATATAATCGTCCTCATGATCAGAAGCATTCTTTGTACCAAATTGGATTCCCTGTGAGTATCAACTCTATTGAATGACTATAATCGTCCTCATGATCAGAAGCATACTTTGTACCAAATTGGATTCCCTGTGAGTATCAACTCTATTGAATGACTATAATCGTCCTCATGATCAGAAGC
The DNA here is from genome assembly GCA_012654025.1 of Pachypsylla venusta. Classification (NCBI taxonomy): domain Eukaryota; kingdom Metazoa; phylum Arthropoda; class Insecta; order Hemiptera; family Aphalaridae; genus Pachypsylla; species Pachypsylla venusta. The sequence continues at coordinate 19,929,979 of CM022877.1, forward strand.
ATACTTTGTACCAAATTGGATTCCCTGTGAGTATCAACTCTATTGAATGACTATAATCGTCCTCATGATCAGAAGCATACTTTGTACCAAATTGGATTCCCTGTGAGTATCAACTCTATTGAATGACTATAATCGTCCTCATGATCAGAAGCATACTTTGTACCAAATTGGATTCCCTGTGAGTATCAACTCTATTGAATGACTATAATCGTCCTCATGATCAGAAGCATACTTTGTACCAAATTGGATTCCCTGTGAGTATCAACTCTATTGAATGACTATAATCGTCCTCATGATCAGAAGCATACTTTGTACCAAATTGGATTCCCTGTGAGTATCAACTCTATTGAATGACTATAATCGTCCTCATGATCAGAAGCATACTTTGTACCAAATTGGATTCCCTGTGAGTATCAACTCTATTGAATGACTATAATCGTCCTCATGATCAGAAGCATACTTTGTACCAAATTGGATTCCCTGTGAGTATCAACTCTATTGAATGACTATAATCGTCCTCATGATCAGAAACATACTTTGTACCAAATTGGATTCCCTGTGAGTATCAACTCGAATGACTATAATCGTCCTCATGATCAGAAGCATACTTTGTACCAAATTGAATTCCCTGTGAGTATCAACTCTATTGAATGACTATAATCGTCCTCATGATGTCTTATTCTACACACCAGGACAACCTAAAAAGCATATCTTACTGCCAAGGACCTGTTCGGCAAACCTCAATCTGGAAATGGGAAAACAGTTGATTTTAAGCTACAGCAAAAACAACAACTTTAAAATGAATAACACTTCTTTAAGATATTTTAAAAACAGGAAAGTAGTGACGGATGACGGAAAAACTTTCGTGTTGACTGCAGGCGTTCTCATGCGCGGATATAGCACTCTTGTTTTGGAGGGGCACAATCTCACAATATACCTAATAGAAAATTTGGAGGGACTCGTAACCTAGAGACCGGGGGTTCTTATCGTTTATCAAGGTACGATACCTAATTTGTTAAAAGCTGTAGAGCTTACCAAAAATACCTTTCATAAGGGTGATAAGCGATTTTATAGGCGTGATGACGAAAAAAAGTGCCCTGACGGACGACAGAATTTTTGACGATTTTTTATTTACGTATTTCTATTTAGTCTCGGGATTGAGAATTATTTAGGGGTCCATGCCCACCCCCTCTCAATGGGATAAAAGATACAGCGGATCACCATTCATTTGATTTTTTTTTTTAAATTACGTGATTAGGTAGATATAATGAAATTTGGGAAACATTGCCCGCTTAAAAAAACTGGGGGGGCACGTGCCCCCGGGCCCTTCCCTATATCCGCGCATGGGCGTTCCACAAGGGTCCAAAACTGAACCAACCCTGTAGAATATTATATACCTACGCTGCAGTTTTCAGAGTTGTTTCACCAGAGGGAGTAACCCCCATCGCTTTTACCGACGACCCGGCAATAGTCGTAGTAGATAGCAAAAGGAAAGTCTCTTTTGCAACTACAACGATTTTATTTCTATAAACATGTGTCCGGAAATGCGAACATTTCGGAGTTAAAGAGCTTTAAGACGGAAAATGAATATTTTTATGTTATTGAACCAAGTAATTCAATGGGATTTTTTTAGACGCTTCTTTCAATTTTTCGGTGACTGTATGGGTAAAGGCAGTTTTAGGAGAAACGGATGACCTTTTCCTATTTAAGATTTTGCTCTCTGTTAACAAAATTTTGGTAGGAGTTTTCTCTTTTTCATGGAGAAAACCAGTGGTTTGTTACCTGTTCTTGAGGGCACTTAAAATAAAGAGACTAATTTAATCTGTATGATTGTTTCGCTCCGAAGCACTGTTTACTTGTAGTACCTATTTGAGCATAAAAAACAACCCCACCCAAACGCAAATGAAAAACGAGAAGAAAAAAAAATCAGGTTTTGTCAAGTGACCCCTTTTATACTGAAATAGCCACCAGTATTTAGGATCATATACAAGAAGCAGTGACAGTCCGGCAAGAGATTCCCGCCGCGCCGTTCCGATCGTGAACTCACAGTGATGCACATTGCACTGTCACATGCCTGTTTAGTTTGAACATGTTCCTCCAACTGCCTGGAAGAATATTTTTAGTTTTGCCGGGCGGATCACTTGCCAGTCACGGCACTGTCGCTGCTGAGTGTGAATGCTCCTTCAATATTTTAAACTTTTCACAACACTAAATCTGCTAAAAAATTGTGGATTCAGAACTTATGGGGAATATATACGGTTGAAATCGGTTATAACGGACTTCAAGGGACAAAACGAATTTGTTCACGATGTTTTCAACGAATTTGTTTATAATCGATGTTCATTGTGAACGTTAGTGAACTCCACTTTTGACTCCCATAAACATCCCGAAATGCACTTGTATATGTGTATAATTGTATATGTACCTATGTATGTTACGCGATACAAGTCACAATTTTCATACGATTTTGACGAAATTTGGTATACAATGTATACATGTTTAAGACAAGAAGGAAATTTGCTGTATAGGCCCCCCCCGAGGGTGCAATAATGTGTTTTTTGAAAATTCTTTCTTAGCGGTTTGTTGTAGAAACGTAAAATTGATATATTATGGCTGGCGTTAAGGGCTTTTCGAATTTGAAAAATTTTGGGGCCCAACATTTTGTTTTTGGAAAATGATTTTTCAAAATTTGATTAATATATTTTCTCTATAAATGAGTACAACACTAACGTGAACGCCTGATCAGCTTAATCCACTAGTGTACTATACTTACTTCCATTAAAAAAAGCTGAGTATGCATACTGAGCTATTAAAAGAAAAACAAAAGATAATTTCAGATACATATATGTTACCTACAAAGATATACAAAATCAAACAAAACCCAAAAGGTTTGCTGTTGGACTGACACCGGATTGATGCATCTTGTTCGTTATAACCGATAAGTAGCCACGGGAAAATTTTCCATAACACTCCAAGGGACCAGTGCTTTTGTTCGTTATAGCAAAGCCGATTGTTCGTAATAAGCGGTGTCGTTATAAACGATTTCTTCTGTAGGATTAGTGTATTACTGATTTATTTTCTGATTTTCAGATTTCTGGAAAATTTCTGACTCTAATTTCTACATGCTTCAATACCGTAACCAAATCTGTTCTCTGGTCTCACCATTTTGTATCACCAAACGTTAAATCTCACGTGTCAAAAGTTCAACGTATCGATTTCGTTCAAGACAAGACACCATACGGTCCAAATATTGGTAAATATAATTTGAATCATGGTAGAATTATTTCTACCATGATTCTTGGAGGCTAGTAATTGAATAACAATTATTAGCTTTCAAGATTAGATGTTTGATGACATTAACTTCTGAGGAACCATAACAATTATTAGCCTCCAAGATTAGATGTTTGATGACATTAACTTCTGAGGAACTATAACAATTATTAGCCCCTAGATTAGATGTTTGATGACATTAACTTCTGAGGAACCATAACAATTATTAGCCTCCAAGATTAGATGTTTGATGACATTAACTTCTGAGGAACCATAACAATTATTAGCCTCCAAGATTAGATGTTTGATGAAATTAAAACTGAAGTACCAAACAACAACTCTGTCGAGCTGCATTCTCATACATTTGGCTACCATCGGAAACGATGATGCCACTATTGATTTATGTACCATTCCTCCTTCTTAATTTTATTATCGTTGTTGTTGTAGAGGTGTTCCTCCTAAAATCAACAGTTCTTCCCATTTTTGGATGCGTTCCAGGTCGTCGTGACAAATTTTATTCTTCACTGACTAAGCTAAACATGATTTTCAATTCACTTTGTTTTTAGATGTCGAAATACTTTACCGGAAATCACACCAAAGAGACGTCATTGCTAAAATTTTAAATTCCCAACGATTGGCGGAGAAATATATTCACGATGGAAAATCTTTGGCGTTCTTTGCCCGGGGTCATTTGGCACCCAAAGGTGATTTCGTTTACGGCGCTGAACAATTGGCTACATTCCACTATATTAATGTAGCACCACAATGGCAGTATTTCAATGGAGGTAAATTTAAATATTATTGTGTAGGTATATGCATTTATTGAACCAGAGAAGTGACGTCTAATTTTATTTCTCTTTTGTTTGTCAGAAGTAAAGTAAAGTAGGAGTTTGAAAAAATACTTATTCCATTTTTGATTAATAATTATGCTATCCAACGTTTATGGCACGTTGATCTGAAGTTAAGAAACGTCCAGCGAGTTTGTACCATGCGGGTGTCCACGTGGGATCGCGCTCTCATGATGCTGGCAATTCTGCCAAACCCAGGCTGGGCCAGTAGCTGGTTTGCAAGTCTCCAGCGAATGAAGAGTAAAATCCCCGTCTTAAATGACCAATAGATGTTAAAGAGACGTCAAGCAAAGAAATAATAATATTGTGCTGTTTCTCTATCTTGATATATCTATTTACTTTCTTATTTTCAATAATTAAAGTTTGGAATCGTCACGTAGAATGCAACCTCACTTTTGTGCTTAGCGCTGACCAATTTGAATAAAATTAGTACATAGGTCGTCTTTGAGGACTATTGTGCCCAAAAAATTGTGCAATCGTGTATATCATTATGGTAAATGCTGGAGACTTGAAATTTGGTATGCACCTATGTCCAAATATGGTCCAATTGTGCGCTTACGCTACACAGGATGTACGGTATCACTTTTCTGTCTGTTTTTTTCAGGTCAGTGGGAAAAAACCGAATCGTCACTTCGACAATATGTAATAGAGAAAAATGTTAAAGTTTCTGTTCTGACGTTGACACTCGGCATTACACAACTCGAAGACGAGAATAGAGATGACCATGACATCTATCTTTACCTTACCGAGGAACAAAAACTAGTCAGAGTACCAAAACTGTATGCTAAGGTAAGCCTGAACCAGAGGCCAAGGTGACCATGACATTTATCTTTACGTTACCGAGGAACAAAAACTAGTCAGAGTA
>CM022877.1:19941960-19960847 GCA_012654025.1 Pachypsylla venusta
GCCCCATGGCTCCAAATATTTTCAAAATTCAAAAATGACCCAAAATTTTGAAAATATGGCCCAAAAGCAATATGGCCGAATATATTTGATCTTTACTTTGGCCTTTGGCTTCCCGTCAAACGATTTTTTGAGACAAAATATGTCTAAAATTTCTGCACGAATACAATACTTTATCTTCTATGGAAGAGAAAGTAAAAACGGAGTTAAATGGCCAAAAATGTAGGAAAAAAATATGCCGCTTGTTTCCAGATTGTCACCGTTGCTAACCAAAAACAAGAATCCAAAGACGATGTTGTTGTTATCGGCGTTAACCAACCCTATGAGAACCATGTCAAGATGACAACCAATGACATTGTCTGTGAAAGTGTGTGCGAGCATTATGATTGGTTGCAAGGATTCTACGAGGCCAACAGTGAGAAATATAGCTCGGGCTACATCTACTGCTGTAAAGTAAATGACTTTATTGAGTATCTCAAGACAGCCAACGATAACAGACTTGGAGATGTCAATCAAGCATTGATGAGTGAAATTATTTAAGAGGAAAAGAGAAGATTTTCAAACACACTAGTTGTTCAGTGCACTGTTGTCCTCACTGCATTTAGACGAGTATAAAGAAAGAGAGAGAGAGAGAGAGAGAGAGAGCAATAATTATCTAAACCCACTTGAATACCCCACGTTTCAATGCCAGTTTAGGGAACCACTACAACAACCTATATCTCAATACAATTACAAAATCGTAGACGCTAAATAACGCGGCACTGGCGTCGGAGGTGCCCCCGCAGACCCCGCGGTGCTCCTAGGGATTCCAAGAAATATGGGGTCCTGAAGGTTCCTCCCTATTTTTTTTTTGTAAAAAAATCAAATTAAAATGAATCAAATTAAAAAAATCAAATTAAATGGACCCAAAGTAAAGTCCTTCAGGGGACCCTTTACACCATGTAAATCCCTCCGAAACATGTGCATGGCCCATGTTGGACCCTATGTAAAGTCCTTCAGGAGACCCTTTGGACGTTATTCCTGCAAATTTACTTTGATATCCCTCAGGAGAATAAGCGGGGCCCCTCAAGTGGTTTAGTTCATGTATAACTTAATTAAAGCACAGGAATATCTGCGACTCCCCATATAGACCAAAATTAAAGCTTTTCGGGGGCCCTTTAGTCATGAACCCAAATAACAATTTTTGATACATTAAACCCCGTGGGTGGACACATAAAATATTGCAAGGTGCCCCCCTCCTCCCCGAAAGTTTGTGAGGGAGGGATGTCTGGGAAAAATGTAGGGGTCTCCTCGTAAAAGTTTGCGGGGGGCCCGACACGACATGCTCCGCCAACACGGAGATATAGACTCTTGAGAGGAAGGTATCCACTAAGAGAGGATAATGCCCGAGGCATTTTCTACCATGCTTTATAGCTCTATTTTTTAAAATATGAATAATGAAAAGAATTTAAATTGAAATTAAAATAATCACATTATTTAATAAAATATATAAATATTTTATAGTGTGAGAATAATAAAATAAATAATATTTACAAATTAACTAAATATTAATGAGATTTTGAAGCTCAAAATAAAGTTTTATACAGTTACTACATTAGGCCCATTGGCAATCGATACTTTCACTCAAACATATCTTTGCTAATATAGCCTTTATCTTCACAGAGCATGAAATTATATTGACCGAGCCACGGGTGTTTGAACAACATGTTAATTATAAGTGTTAAAATAATATTTAATTTTTAAAATAAAACACTTATAGCCCAGTCAAATTAGATAAAGAAAAGAGCCGAGCCTGGAATAAATTCGTAAAAAGTTTTATTTCACGTTGGGCATTCCAAAAAAGAGTAATATAAGTTTGAGACGGTTTTTGAGGTGAGCTATTTTTTTAGCGGTCAAAAGCCGCTAACTTTACTTCTTGGCTTATACAATTCGAAGGATTAATTTTATGAAAAAACTACTGTATTCAAACTGAATGAGAATTAAATTTTACATCGAATAACATATTTAGTGTTAAATTTGGTCCATTGGTCAGAATGGGAAGTCAAAAGTAGGCTATTTTTTTACACTTTTTCAAAAAGTGTATTATGCTCCATTTAACAGCCTGTAACTGAAAAACGGTTATTCCAAATGCTATTAGATAAAATTTGTGGGAAACCAAATTTCACGTTCGGAACATACATACTTCCAAAATTTGATCCTTCCTGTGCATAGGTAGACGGAAAAATCGAAAAGTGGTCGCAGCACCGATTTGCCGCTACATGACTCATTTCGTGATTTTATGACCTGACTTCAAAATTACTAATTTTGTATTGGGAGATTTGTTATGTAATTGTATCGTCCAAACAGAAGCTCTGAGTAGCATTTGGGGGTGATAGGACAGCAGGGGGGGGGGGGGTTTGCTAATCCCTCCCTCGAAAGAAAAATGTTATTAATCTTAAGTTACGGAGCACTCGTGCCTTCAGAGCACCCCTAGCACCTCTATTTTTTCTAATATGATCTTCAGTTTGTATTGAAAAGTCATAGCGCTGATTTGCCACTACGTAGCAATTTTTCATTTTCATGCCCCCGACGTCAAAATCATTAATTTTTGGCGAGGAATTGAACTATAATGTACTTTTTGGGGCTCATTTGGGGTGGAGAGCTGTCGACAATGCGACACTAATGTTATAAGCCAAAAACTAAAATTAGCTGCAAAATAAAACGGCTTATGGCCGCTAAAGAATTTAGCTCACCTTAGAAACCGTCGCAAACTTAGATTACTATTATTTGGAATGCCCAACGTAAAATAAAAATAATCTCCCGCTTTTTACGAATTTACCTATTGCAAGCGAAAATCTAAAAAAATATTTATACCCTAAAAATGTGCAGGAGCTCAATATGCAGGAGCTTGAGACCGGTTTCAAATTTTGACAGAAGTATTTCTTTATTCAAAAAAGTAAACTTTTTCTAGTGGTTTTGAAAATTTCAACACTTTCAGGGGAGCTTCAAGGAGGTCACCTTTGAAATCTTAGATAGAACTCTACCCCTTTTGTAATACATTTTTCAAAAGAATAAGAAAAAAAGTGTGCATTTTGAGATTTATTTGGGATCGATACTCAACACAGGGCCGGAGTTATTCCCAGTTGGAATTGGACTTTTTAAATTCTTTAGCAATCATAATTCTGCATCTGTGTTTCTCACAATCTTGGGTAGAGACTACAAAAAGTCTCAATTTTGAGTAAAAATTACTTCGATTTTATGTCTTACCAACGAAGGTTATTTATTTGAAAAAAAAAGATGGCCATTGGTACGAACTTGAGTGGATCTCATATCTCAATGAACTGCAACTTCTGAAACACTAACTTGTTGTTTTACTTCGAGAAAGTTTACTTTTTAATTATACTCGTATTTGGTAAAACTAAAGAGCTATGTAAAAGAACTACCGTCGAGTCTTGTATTTCACGCTCGTGTGAAGATTATTTGAATATAACACAGATTCAGACTCTATCACAGTTTCGAAAGTTACATTTGTAATTCAATAACTCTACGGGTCAGGACAGGTACACCAGTATTAAATTAAAAAAATTGGTGCGATAAAGTATTGCAATGGACTGAAATTTTAGGAACCATTTATAAAATAAATTTGTTTTATTTTTTTAAAAATACAAAACAAAACTCCTTCTATTCCCTACAGTTTTTTTTCTTCTTTGACATCGAACATTTCAGCCCATTACAATACTTTCCTTTTTATAGGATAAGAATGGTAAAAACTGAAGATTTTTTTCGTAATATTGATTAACCGAAATTTGAATAATTCAAATAGCTTCTAAAATATTGACAAACACATTTCAGTGGACATTTCTCAAATAAAAAATTGTACCTCTGGGTCCTTACGTGACAAAAATAAAATAAGTTCAATAAAAATGACAGGAACAACATAAATATAAGAAGGATCAAACCAAAAATAACCATAAAACTACAAAAACAAATAATAATATGCAGTAAATTAAATACGACAGAAGAGCGCAGATTATCCGAAAGCCGGTCATCCAAAACGTCGGTTAACTGAAAGCGAAAAAACTTCAAAAACGTTGGACTTTTTCTATTAAAGTTAGTTGTACTGTCTGTATCCCTAACATGTTAAAAAGTGCATAGATAATTACACATTTATAATCCAATAATGTCTTTTATTAGTTTCTACTCATCCCACTACTTTTAACAAAGGACTAGGCGTTCTCTCCCAGAAATTATCCAAACACTTCCCTGCAAAAATAGTTTCGGATAATCGGCGCTTTCTTTAAGAATAAAATAGATGCGTGCTTGTCAAGCACAACGAAAATATAAAAGTTACAAGTAAAGGAAATTTGAAAAGTAAACGAATAATTAAAATTAAACATTAAGTGCTATCATCAGTAAAGTTCGATTTCGTTGAAAATTACGCTCCATTCGTTTAGTTTTTTGTGACGAAAAAGCTTCAGTTCATCTTGGTAAGTAATCAAGGGTATTTTACCTTTAAAAAATAAAGAGGCATGGCCGTAGCAACGCTTCTTAACCTGCTGAGGAGAAAAGTATGAATAAAAAATAATAATAACAGGCCTGATTTATACTGTGTTCTCACGACGGTCAGTTCTACAAACCAGGACAAACTGGAACGGAACCCATCGCATTTCCGGGAAAGAGACAGCAAAGCTTTTTGGGAAGCTCTAAAGCTTTTTGAATCTAGAAATGTGAAGAACAGTTAACTTTGGGGGGAACGCCCCTACAACAACATAATGCCCCAATAGGACTGAAAAGTCATTTTACAACGGCAGTTTTTTAGGTGCCAATATTATGTGGTGAATATCTTAAATTCATAAGGATAAAATTCCATGGGATGGCTGGAATTTTTAACACACGTCCTAATGTTTGGCAGTCAAACGGTCTTACAATAACACAGACAACTCACATAAATAGTAAGAATTAAAAGAAGAAAAAAAAAAAAAATGTAAACACCGCCTGCCTAATCTTATTATACACGAACAAATTAGTAAGGGAAAAAACCTTTACTACACTACCTCCATTTACAGTTTCTTTTGATCACATGAAGAAGAGAGAAAATGTTATTCTTACGATGCGATGGCCACTACTTTGGTGCGAATTGAGTACACTTAAATTAAAGGCGAAACGTCTTCTGGTCTAGTGGGTATCACACTGGCATTGCACTTGGGGGGGCGGGGTCGGAAAAGTTTCAACTTTGTGATCGTGATTTCGGGGTGCACTCAGCCCCGTGAGGACGATTGATTAGCTATTTTAATGTGAGTAGCGACCAGTGGCGGCATTGCCAGAGTAAAAAAAAATAAATAGAAGAATGTTGAGATTTATAGTGCAGGAGGCTCTTAGTAATTCTGTGATACCCACAAAAATTGTGAAAAGGCCATTGGGCCTTACCACAAAGAAATTCTACATTTACAAGTTAATAAGTGACAACGTTGTAGGGTAAATTTTAGCATATGAGATATTTGAGTGTACCACAAAGAAAGTATACTACATCACCTATTACTATTCAATCTAAAAAGGGAACTGTTCAGCTCAACACTCGCATCACATATTTTATAATAAAAGGAGCAACATGAGACGTTAGTGTTCAATACAATGCTTCCACCGAACGCTCATTTAAAAATTTCTAGTCCCTCGGCTAGACCATTATAGTGATCTATGGCTGTAATTAGATCCGATTTATAGCGATAAATTTTGATGTTGAGGGGAACGCCGTTACAACAGCAATGGCATTTAGAGTGAGCCATTCTCAAAGTCAACCGATCTTAGATGTTGAGGGGAACGCCGTTACAGCAACAATGGCATTTAGAGTGAGCCACTCTCAAAGTCAATCGATCCTCGTTCTCACTTAACGAAAAAAAAAAAAAAAATCCATAGCTGAAGCAGGATTTTTTCCTCATTAATTTATGGCTATAAGTATTTGACCACATATAAATAGAGTCTATTTTTTTTAATTACACTTAGGTACCACTGAATCATCGAACATATTTTTTCTCGTCACATTTTCGGTGGAATTTTTTTTTCAACTCTTCAGAAATTTTATTAATAAAAATAAACGTGATGTTTTTTATTAACGAGGGCAAAAAAATAAAAAATAATAATAAATAGCATTCGTAATGGGAACGCTAGAGGGAAAGAGGTGTTAGATAATATGGAAAATTTATATTAATTACCACTAATGGAAAGGCAAGGAGTAAAAGAAAGTTTCTACTGAAAGTCTAAGAGCACTTGAGGTTTGGGCTAACACAATTTAACAGCCAGAAATGTACACACAACATCATTCACAGAGCGGGTCAATATCAAAAGACTGTGCGACGCGACGGCTCTTCACTCGTCCACATCATCCTGTGACAGCAACGTATGCTGACGTTCATAGTACATATTCTTCGCGTAATTGATTTGTTGAGAGATCCAAACGGCTACCTGTTCACTATCACAAATCACACGAGGTCTTTTCACTTGTCTGACGCCCTCGTAGTGTTGAGACATTTTCACTACGAGTTCAATGAAAAATTGAAATCTTCCATCCAAGGACTGTTTTGAGCTATACGTGCAATGACATACTTCACTCAAATCACTATTGATCACAATGGTTGGACTTCCTCCGGCTGTGGTAAATATACGAATCATTTCACTGGAGACTACAATACGCAGATCTTCTTCCCCACCACGAAGTACCTCGTATGCCATGAACAATTCTGAGTAGTTATTGTCATTCATTATATAGAGAAACTCCTGGCCTTGACTCTGTCGTTTGGAATAAACTGACAGAAGCCCTGTTGGTCCCACAACACAGCGAGGTGGTCGTACACGAGGAGGTGCTATCTTATTAGCATTTCTACTTGAATCACGCACAGCACATGCTGCTTCAGTGGCAAAGTCCAGAACTCCAACCACGGGTTTGGTAACTGTTCCCACTAAGCCTCTACCTAATCCAGAAATAAATCCGGGTACACCCTCACTTGCGGCACCCTCATACGTTTGGTTAAACACTGAGAGGGCACCTCCCAACATACCTAGGCCAAGACCTTTTAGCCCAGCGACTATGTGATTTCCCGAGGTGCTATTTTGGCGGATCTTCAGTCTGGCCTCTTCATGCTTCTCGTCCATTATAACTTTACCAATGCCATCCGACAAAGACTCCGTGACTTTGGCCGTTGAGTTAGATAGACCATGCGTTACATTTTTCACAAGAGACATTGGGTTACCTTCATAAAATAACCCAGTTACACCTTCCGTGACATCATTCATGAACCCTATGGGGTTCCCTAGGAAGTCAACAGAAACCAAGATGGCTGCAGCTTGCCATTTTAGTTGGTCTTTGTAATGTTTCAAAATACAGCTTACAATGAATTGACAGGTCTCGAATACGTGATGACGTGTGAACGGTTTCATGACGATATTGGCGTCCTCAAACTTGAGCAACTTCAAATTGAGTCTCTTCTTAATGGAACGCAGGTCAGGGGGCAACATGGCGCTCGTCATAACGCTTAACTTAACTTGTTTCAAAGATAATTTTAGAATACCAAAATAATATCTCCGCGCGTGAACGGAAGTTACTTCCGTGAGAAGACGTTGGATTTCAGACTCATCGTTTGAGTATTCTGCAGCTTTGTCCTGTTCAATACAGTAGTCTGTGAAGGCACATATCTTGAGGAAAAGCTTTTCTTCGAGTACAACGGACAAAGGTTTCACCTCTACAACAAGACGCTGAAATGAAAAACAAAATTAAAGGAACATAATGAAAATAGAAAGCTTTAAAATTTCAGTCCCTTCTGGAACAGCGATATTTATAGAACTAGAGATAATTGGTATGTTTTTTCCCTTCGCAGTCCTACTAGTCTAGAGGGTATCAACATTGCATTGTACTTAGGGGATTCGGGTTTAATTCCAGGTGGGATCGGAAAATGATCGACTTAGTGTTTGTGATTTGGGTACTATTGAGTAGCTACTTTAATGTTAGTAGCGACCAGTGTGAAAAGGGTTGGTTTGGTAGAGGATTTAAGAGATTATTAGTACATGAGACTCTTTGTAAAACTGCGATATCCACAAAAATAGTGAAATGGCTGTTGGGGCTTACCTCAAAAAAGTTCTAAATTCACATTAGGCATATGTACAGACATACGTCAGCCCCACTGAATTTATTTATTCCATAGAGCTTTTACTTAGTTAGGTATGGTATATTTACATCTCAGCCTCAGGGGCTATTTGTGTATTGAGGTTAAGATTGGTGCTCTAACTAAGGTTCAACTACTCAGAGAGTTTGAGCAGTCTTCATGCTACATTATTTTGGACGACGTTTAGTGACCCAATGATACTCACTCTCCAATTAAGTAGGGCACTGACAAACAAATATTACACGAGAGGCTGTTTTATTGTCTTCCCCACACAATGAGTTTTCTCTGAAGATTCCCATGTTGTGTAGATGTTTTCTGAGACCACGATATCAAACTATTAGTCCAATTATATGGGTTGGTGGCGTAGTGTTAAGACGCTCTGACTGATAAAGAGAAGGGCATGGTTTCAAACCCATGAAATTTCATCCTCAATTCCTCACGAATTTGTGCTATTTTTAATATCTAGTCCGACGTCCTCTGAGTAGCAAAAAATGCTACCCAACCTTTCCAACAACATCACCTTTCGTGATGGACACAGAATGTAAAGTAGGTAAGTCTAGTGATTAGTCTAAGAGGACCAACAGTCACAGATATTGATGGTCCAGCCATTTGCTGCGTTGTTGTCCTGAAGTTTCAGTCTAGTCTTTTTGCCAGATTTTTTCGGTCTAGTTTTTACTCAAATTCTATTTCCTCTATTTCCTTTCGAAGTATTTATTTTGCAGTTCCTACCAAGTGAAGAAACGTGTCGAACAAACATTAATTAGCTTCATTTTCCAAACTGGCGAGTGCAGAACATCGGAGAAATGTCATCTATGAAGAAAGGTAAGGCTTTTATGGTTCCTCTTTTTTTTTCTCATCGTGGTTGTAGTTTGTTTACTTTATTTCCTTTTCTTATCGTCCAGACTATCCTATAACCTCCAACCTCCTACATTGGTTTTCTTCGGGAAATTAATGAGCGCCCCTAAAACCTACCTTCACTATTTCAACATTCATATTGCCTCCATCTACTGGAAGTCCTCGTTCACAATTAATTTGTATCGCTGGTAAATTTTTATCTTCAGGCTCCGTACTTCTCGTGCTTGGACAGACATATAATACAGTAGGACATTGCGCTTCGAACAGTTCATTGTCAGCCTGGATATCTCTGATGGACAAATGAATACTCTCCTGATGTCCAGTCCGATGGATGTCGAGCAGGATGCCACAGAATTGTATAAAGAGGAGCTCTTCAGGAGGTTTGCGAGATATTAAACTCAGACCTACTCCATGTGGGAGATCCATAGCGAACTAAAAAACAAAACGACATCGATAGTTTTCTATTTTTCACCATTCTAAATGACCCGACAAAGTGAGTTCGACTTTTAACTAGACGACTTTTCGTTTATTTGTCTGTTTTATCATAATAACTCCCGAATGTCTTGTTTGATTTACATCTTCGGATAAGGCTCAATCCCAGAAATCGCTCAATATGCGAAAGAAACCATCACCTCGCGATCTGGAATGCAAAATTGCAAAATCCTTTAAAATCGGCAATTCAGCAAATTTTTAAATTTTTAAGAAAGGTTTTTACCCCAAGCAAAGAGGTTAGGGATATTTATGAGGTTCATAGAAGTGGCATATTAGTTTTTGGGACAATCGGTTTCTCATGCTGGCAGTGTTATTTTGGCTTTGAAAGAGATGCACTCTCTCATGCATCAGTCTACCTATGATCTAACTATGGAATCGGAGTCTGCGTACAATGGCTCAGAAAGACAGGAAAGTTTTCTGGTAAGTATACTTCATAAGTCATTTCAGTAATTTGGAAGCAAAAAGAAAGCGGTTTCTCTTATCATCAACAACTCTCTCCTATTTGTAGGAAAAATGGTGGAAATAGGCTCGAGAGTGAAAACGTCTTGAAAAGCGTGTGGAACGAGTAGGGGAGATAGGCTCAAGAGTGAGTTTTTAACGTCTTGAAACGGTATGAAACGAGGTGGGGGCATTGCAAACTCCAGATTACCAAACGTTTTCTATGCGATCACACTTACTTCAAGTTGATTCGAATCTCTGGAGTTCATATCCGTGTTTTCTCTTCTAATTCGAGAAGGTTTTGATTCTAAGCACACCCAATCTCGTCCTTCTGCAATTATGTAAGAGTTCTGGAATACAAAACAGCATCATTAATGATAATGATCGATGGTGATATAGTAGCGCTACAACTGCAATACGACAGTCTGTCAAACATTTGAAATGGCTACCTCCAATAATACCTCAGACAAAGTTGTTTATGGTTTTGTAGCAGTAAATAGAATGCAGAGGTGTTTGTAAATCTTCTGCCCAAAAAATGAACAAAATCAGACAGTGCCTGCATTTGTCTCAATACCGTCACTCTGCTCCGGAGGTAAAAATTTGGTTTGCGATGCGTATTGTTAGAGGGCTACATGAATTACATTTGCTGAAGTTGAATGACATTGGTCAAGCTCGCTCGGATTATCCTGATACAACTTTGATGCTCACTGCAGCATTGTAGGATTTTCCCCAATATCTATTATTACTTTGAATTTTTCATTCTTCCCTAAAATGCTGGCACCGGGTCCCTATGCGCATTTATCTTCATAGCTACTCATTGTTCTTGCGAGGCTGAGTGGGCCCCGAAACGTCCCATACACAATGACAAGTAATTGCTCCTGAGGGGATTCGAACCAGGGTCTTCCGTGTACAAGCCATAGGAGCTGTGCAAATTGAAAATAATAACCAGTATAATAAATTGGTCAGACTACCAAGAGATTTTCTTTAGCCTTACCTCTTCTTTGATATCTCCAATTTCAAGAACACAAGTGGGTCCATCAGTTGTAACATTTACAGATAGAAAACCAGATCCAGGTCTCAACTTTTGACGACAAACTGCTGCTTCTAATGGTATTCCAGTTTCAGTCATTTGATGACAAACCGACTGGGGAGGACCCAAAACAGCTTCTTTACCTAAAAAACATAAGAAAAAACTCGTAAATTCAATGCAACTCCAACACTTTCTACACAACTTAACAACCCGATACTAATTCCCATGTTCTACAAAGGTTGACAAACATGTAATAAGTAATCTATGTGTGGTATTACGTTTAAATGGACTTGTCGCAATAATAATAATAATTTTTTTGTCCGACTTATAACAGTTAAGCTTAAAATTAAGGTATTACAATCCTTGTTTCTATATTATTGTAGTGAACGACCTGGGTATGTAATATTACTATGAAACATTCTGTATATATATCTCGACGCTTCTCCTATCCATTTTTTTTTATTTCTCCTTCTTTTTTTTACAATGAATCGAGAAGAAGTTATTTTTAGTCATCTAGGAGGATGGTCGTACTAGAAAAGTCCTTTTCGCGACCTTTCTAGAACGATTTGAATGAAGGTATAAATAGAAGACACACGTAGAAAACCAGTCGGTATTGTTTGAGCGATAAACGAAGTCAGTATTATTTGAGCGATAAACGGAGCAAGTTAATTTTGGAAGTGATATCGTTGTGTTTTCGAAGTGATAAGTGAGCGATTAATTCGTGTGTATTTTTCGGGCGTTCTACATACGGTGATTGCGAACAATATTAGAACTTTTTGTGTTACGTTTTTTTTTTATTTATTGTAATTTCTATTTTTTTTAAATAAATTATTTTAAGTTTTATTTTAATTATTTTTAAAGTTAGTTAACGCGTTTTAAATTCACGATAACTTAATCCTCGAATCCTAAGTCTACAACATTATTATTAATATTTAACCAAGTAAATTTATTCTAGAAGTGGTTCTCAAGTTTATTTACTCAGGGCCTTAAAATATTAATAAAAGGAAAATAACTACAAAAGACCCTAACTATAAATATATAAAAAAGTCTAATATACTTTTGTCAAATTGGGATACTATGTCGCGTAAAACTAAAGATTGTGTCGGATACAATACCACCTCCCCGACCGACCACCTCGCAATCAAGTGTAGTCAGGCGGAGCTACAGCACCTCATCCGCCCAAATTGAGTCTTTTATTAACTTATTCCGGGGGGAAATATTATGGGCGGAATCGCTCATTAAGGATGGTTAAGTAATACTTTATTAATAGGATTTCTAACTCGGAATGCATTTCTGTGATCTTTTTATCATAGAGATAATTACAGACAATGCGGAGGCAAATATTTTGCAGTACTTGGAGTTTCTGCATGTTCGTTGTACACGTGTCAATCCGGACAGGGGCACCGTATGATAAAACTGGTCGAAGATATGTCTTAAATAATAATAATTTATTTCTTACGCCTAATTTGTATCTTTTATGAAATATAGGGTACACATTTTTTCAAAGACATAAAAAACTCATCTTTAATTTTATTTACGTGGATGGTGTAGTTGAGCTTTCCATCCAAGTGAACTCCTAGGTACCAAACTGATTTTTGCCAGCTAAGGTTTTGATTAAAGATACTTATTGTAGCCGGAATAACAGGTCGTCTTTTTATTTCTATTTTGTCTGCGTTTAACTTAATTTTCATAGTAACGGAGTAGTTCCTTTGCAACAAATTTAACGAGATAGTCAAAGGCATCATAACTAAGGTTTTTAAGTACTTGGGTAGGTACCAGATCGATTCCAGTGACTTTCCTTTTTTTTCAACTTACCCGGTCCCGGTTTCGAACCTGTAACTCTGGAATGGCTGGCCATACCTTTGCAGAAAATGTCCTAAAATAAGGACTAAAGGGTCACCTAAAACTTTCTCCCTTTGATTTGATATGTTGTCGCGACAAATTTTAAGATATCGGACCGTGACTGCCGATTTTGGTGAATAAATTATAACTTTGGCCGTAACTCGAAAACGGGGTCGCAGATCATGATTTTGGGTGGTCCATCAATTTTTCGCCATCTGCTACCGTTTGGGCTGTGGTATTGTAAAAGACAACCCCTCATACATGTACTGGGGCGTTCATCGATCCGATGCTGCCTGGCTCTCCAGTTCTGTCCGACATCTGACATTCCGCATGTGACTGATTAATCCTGCCCTGGATTTGCAGAGACGGCCACATACTGGACACGTGTCGATGGTTGTTGTTGTTACCGTGGTTGGTATGTTCTGCTGGGTAGTTTGCGGAGGCGCTTGTGACGGCGGTGGAAGCTGTGATATAGGGTTTGCGTTTATAAGTTTGATGGTCGTATTGTGTTTGGTAGGTTGTCAGGGTGTTTGTGACGTTGAGAGGCCAGATTTTGTGTTAAATTCTATTCCGCAGGTATCGCACTTTAGATTTGGCGGGCTGCTTGTTCTTGGTAGCTGGTCCCGGTGTGCTTGGAATATGTGGGATTGCATATATTGGCAGCCTTTCCTACCATGCCTCACAAAGTTGCAGGCGGGACACTTGTATGAGTGTTTTTCCTCTTCACAGTGTCTTGCTTGTCTTTCTTCTGCTTTCTTTTGGAGATTGAGACTATGGTGGGCTGTGACATTTTCGTGGATTAGGTTTCTCCAAGTATTTCTGTCGTTTGCCTTTTCTCTCCACTCATCTGGACTAATATTGAGTGTTTTCATGTCTTCTCTAACAATGTCTATCCAGCGTTTTTTGGGTTTACATTGGTGCCGTGTTCCTTCCTTCAGCTCTGAGAAGGCAATTTGGTGAGGTATTCTCTCTTGCGGTAGTCTGCTAATATGCCCCGCCCATCTCAAGCGCCGCCCTTTGAGCATGTCACCTATTTCATCATTCCCGTTCTTTCCAGCACTTTTTCGTTTGGGATGTGTTCTTTCCAACTAATCCGAGCAATGCTCCTTAAACACCTTTGGTGGAATGCGTCCAGTGATGTGCTTTTGGTGGACTGTCCAGCATTCTGGAGTATAGAGTAAAGTGCTCAGAACTACGGTTTTGTAGACTTGGAGTTTTGTCTTTAAGGATAGTTTGTGCGGCTTCCAAACTCTATAATATAGTCTTCCAAAGGCAATTGGAAGACCCCTCATACATAGATACAAACATACAAATTTCTGATTTATATATTAAGATATTATACTCAATACACAATGATACAATTAGAGATAAGAAAAGATCGGTTACGTAATTAATTTTAAATAATCAATTAGGAATTTAAAAAAATTAGAATTTAATTTGATAAAAAGCCTTTAAAAACTGTTAACAAAAAAAATGTTTCAATCAAAAATGAAAATTTAAAAATCAGAAGTTCAAAAAAACTGTTAACAAAAAAAAAAAAAAAAATATTTCAATCAAAAATGAAAATTTAAATTTTGAAAATTTTAAAAAAGTTCAAAATACGTGCCTTCACGATTTCTTGGGACTTGCCCTAGATTAGTATTCGGTGATATGAATAGTAATTTAGAAGTCGCATTTATTCTCTGTCATATTCTCGGGACAAAGTTCGGGTACACAGCTAGTAATAATCAGCAAATGATGTCCTCTGACCCACCTAAAATATCTCAGAATCCTATAAATTAAATCTGAAAATTTGAGTGATAGTAGACCGTTGGCATCTTAATAGATGAGCCCACAACAGCCATTTAAATGTTGTTTTCAATGAGTACCACAGTTTTTTTTACTTTCCTTATCCTATAAAAAGGAAAGTATTGTAATTGGCTGAAATTTTTATTGTCGAGTTTTCAATGCCAAAACACGTTTTGAGGACCCCATAGCCAAAATCTCGAGTTTCAGCCATTGGTCCAAGTGTGTATCTGTCGAGATGTGAGAGCAAGATATCTCAAGAAAGGGAAGTGCTAGAGCTTTGGTATGTATGTTAGTTTTATGACATGGACGACACACGAAACTTTGGATTGAAATCGAATTTACCGTTGGCGAATTTTGACGCTTTTAAGCGGGTCTTGCCTAAAAGAAGAACGGTAAGAGCTAGAGCTTGAAAACTGGTGCTTAAATTAAACCATTTTTTGCATGGAATGCTCAAAGACACTTTTAATTGAAATCAAATATACCGTAGACGTTTTCTTGCAGCTTTTTGGCGGTTCTGACGAATCCAGCAACAAATGAAAACGGTAAAAGCTGGAGCTTCAAATTTGGTGTCTGAGCATATCAATTTTATACATAGAACACTCAAAGAAACTTTTTATTTAGGTCGAATACACCATTGGCGACATTTGGCCCATTTTTAGCGCTTTTGGCCGTTTTTAGGCGGTTTTCACTACAAAACATATTTTGGCATTGGAAACTCGAAATCGAAAATCTCAGCCCATTAAAATGCTTTCTTCTTCTTTTTATAGATAAGTAAAGTCGTGTGATGTTTTAACCAGATTTTTACTTAAATTCTCTTTCTTTACAAGTAAAGTCTTTCAAGAGAGGGGGGTGGGGGTTACCCTACATTCGCTGGAAATTTACAAACCACCCGCCAACATTCACCTCACCCAGTCTCAATTGGGGCGGGAATAACCAGTAATTACAACCTCGCTGGACGTTACTCAATTTCAGTGATTTAACGAGAACAGGTGTATAAAATTTAACGTATTATGATGGACGCTGGCAGGGTGAAGCACTAGTTTGTCTCATGTTATTCAAAATTTATCGTGAAATTCAAAATTAATTTAAATACCTGATCTGAGTCCAAAAAATCCATCTTTAGCCTGAACACACATATTTTTGTGGGCACAACAAAGGAGGCCATTTTCTGTAAAGCGCCATGTTTGGGTGGACGAACGTCTTTTGTCCGGACGTCTCAGACAAAGACTGACATAATGAGCAGGTTGAGGTGCTGGTCCGGAGATGTCCAATACCTGCGATATGAAAGAGACGATGTTGTACGAGGCATTGGTAATAGTGTCTGTTATTGTACATCACAATGTAACTGCACCCAGGAGACCCGCGCCCTATTGTTAGTGAGCTCGAAATATTTCGCTGTGTTAGGACCATACTGTGAGAGGACTCAACATTACGGGATAGACCCGTGGGAAGATAATTGATGAGAATTCAATCAGATTAATAACACTGGTGGTGAAGAAGGCTTTGGGGATAGTTCGGCACTCCCTACACGGTCTCCATATGCCAAAACCACTTGATTGACCACATATTAACAACTATCAAGAAATATTTGAAGAGTATGAGATCAAAATACATGCAAAGCTGTGATGAATACTTCAAAATTTTGAGACACTCATCAGAAAGAAATAATTCTATACCATTCAAGATATTTTTTTTTAGAAATTTATGAATTTTTAGCTAAAATTGAAAAATGTTATGCCCCGGGTCAGAGTACAATGTGTTTCAAATTTAGGGTACTTTACAGCCATATGATTTTATAAACGGAAAAATTGATTGAAAATAAAAACAACAACGAAAAATCGGTTTTTGGGATAATTGGTATACGCAACCAAGAATCATTAACACCTATAAAAAACAAGGCCCAGTTGGTATATTGACTGATTGATAATCAACATATATTGACGATGGGTAATGGTAGTAACTTGAAATTTTGAATACAGTTTCCTGTTAGTATGGAGATACGTGATCAGGAAGGAAAACATCAAAAGTCAAACAGGTAACGAGTTAAACGTAAGAGTTAAACTTACCAGCGGTACAATTACCCAGCCCAAACGATAGGAGATATCCAAAAATGACCTCCCTCAGAACCTTCCGACAAAATATAAAATCCACTCTTTCATAATTAATACGAGTATACAAGCTATGTTCGGTTTTTCCGAATTTTGCAAAGGAATAAGCAGAATGAATTATTTAAAAATAGTTCTATAGCGACGGGGAAACAGTTCCGACCAGAGAGTTATTCAAATGCTCGACCTTAAAAACGAAAAGAATTTTTCGGGAAAGTATTTCCCGTTTTTGAGAGTACAAATGCTTACCATAATCTTGTTGGAGTTATGATTTGGTCTGCTCGAGTCTCTGGGTGGACTACTACCCTCATGTTGTAATTGTCCCTCCGTACTCATTCTCCAGAGCTGGGATCTCTTCCCTTGTTCTTTTCTATTGAGCAAGATTTGGCCCGAACCATCTACAACATCCAGAACTAATTGTTGACTTTGAACATCCAGAGGATCAAATGAGTCAGATTCAACCCTGTGAACAATAATCAAGTAACGGGAATTTTTTAATTTCATGGCTATGATTTGCGTTTTTTTCGTGGACGTGTTACCAACATGATTAAAAAGTACAATGGAATAGGAATGTGTGACAATAGTAGAGATTGCCACAGAAAATGATCGCGCCCTGTGATTTTAATTTTATAGCTTGCAGATTTTAATTTGGTCGAGATTTTAATTAGGTACAGGTAGATTTTAATTTTATTTTGTATTTTTTTGTTTGATTGTTATTATATTATTTATTTTAAGGCAGATTAATACTACATCTTTACTTGATTATAAAAATTAAAAAAAAAAGTTAATTAGAGTGGACTCTCCTGAGAATATCATCAGAGCTAGGTTGATCAAGTCTTCGACCAATCTAGTTCTGGTGATATACTTAGGAGAGTATGAAACTAGTCAGCTCTAAGTAAAATCCTTTTAATTTTCATATTAAATTGAAGATATAGTATTTTATCTGCCCTGCCTTAATGTGGTTTTACTTGACATTGTAACCCACTTGTTCGGCGTAAAATGCACCCAGTATATTTATCGAATCCTAAGAGTTAGCTATTGTCAAGATATTTCAAGTGGTAGCGACTGTTGCGTTCAATATTAAACAATATAAAGTAGAACAAAGAATTCAAGTTATACATCATCCGATGGTTTGGTATCCGAAATGATACTTCGACATTCCAAGAGGGAACTTAAACAATATCAATTGTTTGTAGTTAAATAGAGAACCGAGAATAATCATAACGGTGGATCAGAAGGAAGAACTTCAGGTCCAGCGTCTTTTAATATTCTAATTCTGGCATTCGACAATACAACAACTTAAACTATTTTATTTGATATCAAAGAAGATATTATTATGTTATAATTTCTATTCCTATATTCTCCCTGTAGTCCCCATTGCACACAGGGGACAAGTGTCAAGTCAGCGGCCACTATGACTCACTGATCTGAGTCGTGCCTGTGGCTCCAGGCAGGGCTCAGAAGGGGGGTCTCCTGTGGCCGTTGTCTGGTACACTGGATCCAGGACCTCATCGCGGTCGGGGAGTGAAAACTAAGCGGGAATGAGTATATGATTCCCGCCTTAGGCCAACTCTGGATGCTCTGGTTGGGGGGTGGCTGCAGTTCAGCCAGCCCCCAACCTTCTCGGCCGAAGGTCTGAGAAGTGATCAACCCCCTATAAACCAAATGAGACTCGGGGTTGTAACGGGTCGTGGGGTAAACGGTCCAGCCGTGTCTCCTACGGAATACCGGGCGCCCTTCCGTAGTAAAGCCTTCCACCAGTATGGATCACTGCTGGTGGTGACTTGTTATTTATTCCTCTTATAAAAACTCATGGGAGAGAAATCAAATAACAAACCCGCTGGAGGTAACTCCAGATATATACACGTGTTGAAGGTTGTACAGATAAACCTTCAACATAGCAAAGCAGCTACTGCTGCCCTCTGCAGGCTCTTCCTCGCCTGCAACATTGACGTTGCCCTGATTCAAGAACCCTGGGTGACTGGGGGGAAGGTATCAGGGCTCGGAACCACTAGGGCGCGGATCATATATGATCAGGCCTCTATTAAACCAAGAACCTGTGTTCTTGTCAACCCTAGGTTATCATTTCTCACACTGGCAGGGTACTGTTCGCAGGACCTGACTGCTGTGAGAATAATGTACCAGGAAAATAGTGCTCAGAAGGCAGCAATACTTGCCTCGGTCTATTTTCCGTGGGACTCTCCTAGT
>CM022877.1:19970126-19988914 GCA_012654025.1 Pachypsylla venusta
TAAAATCGGCCGTAACTAAAATGGCCGGACAATACCGTGCCTATAACCTTCCCCGGGTAAAAACAAATAAGTGTGCAAAGTTTCGTGCAATTCCGAGCTGTAGTTCGTAAGTTATAAGCGAACAAACAAACAAACAAACAAACAAACAAATAAATAAACAAACAAACAAACAGACATTCACTTTTATATATATAGATAGTATGGATTGATTACTATACAAGGTATCAAAAATCGATTCCGTTCTGTTGTTTGGTCCCCCAAGTTGATGCGAACCTGTAGCGGCTAACGTTTTGGACGAAAAAATTCACGCTGTTTCAGACTAAAAGGGGCCACAGTCGAAAAAAACTCAGTAAAATGTTGTTTTCGCGTGCAAAACGCAAAGTATTGCCCAGTTGATTGTTTATTTTTTTTCAAGGGTCGAACTAATACTTGTGCGTCCATGTATGTTAAAGAAGACAATTTTATGACGAAAAATCGCCTGTGAATTCCTGAAATTATAATATTGAGTTGGGCTAACCTGGTACAAGGCCACATTCTTCCCCTTCTCAACTCCTCCGTGCACACAATCATTGATGGCGTATTCTAATCTGAAGGGCAACAGGTTCACCAGGAGTATCGGACTCAGCAATGTGATAGTATGAGCTGGCTTCATCCACAGAGCTCCAGCTTTGTCGCAAGGATATTTTTCTCTTTTTATAGCTGCTTTGAACCTATAACTATACAGCTGGCCTCTGTTGCTGTGACATGTACGAAACTCTTCTACGACATCTCCTGGTGCTGTAACGCTATACCAACAAATTGGACGAATGCAAAACGCAAAGTATTGCCCAGTTGATTGTTTGCTTTTTTCCAAAGGTCGAACTAATACTTGTGCGTCCGTGTATGTTAAGGGCATCGGTTGGCATGATCCTTCAGGAATAATAATAGTCTTCGTGGCGTCTCTCGCGTGTACTGGCTTTTCTAACTTAACTTCAACACTGTGTTTCAATTTATTGTGTAAAAGTAACGAAGATCTAACCGTTACTAATTTTTTAGCCGCACCATCTAAAGTAACTTCAAATACAAGCCGCGCGTGTAATAAACCAGTTTCAGGAGACTCTGGTTCAGCATGACGGAAATATACACCAACTTTGTCAACAGATACCGGATCAACCGCTTTCCATCCTTCAACACGAACACTCAGTTGATGGGCACACAGTTTGTGTGTATTTAAATGACGCAACTTGCTCTGTTCATTAAATGAAAATGGAATAACTTCATTCGGCATAACGATATGCCAATTATCGCTCTGCTCCACAGAGCTTCTTCTATTTCTGTTCAGCTCGGACAGATTGTCTGTGGTTGTGAGGAGAGTACAATATTTGAGCACGCAGCCTGTATTGTTATACAATGCAAATGGGACAAATGGCGATCTTCTTCTGTACCCAGAAGGACTTCCCATTTGTTTTGGATCCGCATCATACTTCTCTTTATTTTGCTGAGGCAGCCAATAGTCGGACATCCAGTTCTCTTTGACCACGGAGTACAAATCAATCAGCGTACTTGTAATGTTCATATTTAACGTCTGGCGGGATGTGACATTGATTGATCGACAAATCTCATTTTGAGTCAAACTTTTATCTTCCCAAGATACTTTACAATCCCAAGGTTCTATGAAAGGTTCCCAACCTGACAAGACACGGTTGTAATAGTCAATAGAAACTATGCTTTGACAAAAGCCATGATGTTGCACCTCATTCTTAAAGTAAGATACATTTCTAAACACAAATTCCAACAAAGGAACATCGGAGTCCCGACAGTCATCAATGATGCAGACAATAAGGTTGTTAATAAACACTTCTGCCTCCTCAAACTTTAGCGGAGATTGTTCTAAAGAGAATTCATTATTCTCGAGCATTGCAGTGCTAGAAGTCGAGGGAAAGGCATTCCGGGTCAACCACAAAGCAGCCTCTTCCGTATCTCTATTACACTTTTCCAATGCAATGCTACAATCTTTCTCACTGAACCCGAGATTTGATAGTTGTCGTATACTGTTTTGGACATTGGCCGGTTTAGAGTTTGGGTCACTAATCGCCGACAGGGTTTGGTTTGGTAGAGAAGTCAGCATTTGTTTAAACATTTTCATGTCGTGGTAGGACAATCGGATATTTAGTTGGGCCAGATGGACTCTTAATATTTTTACTCCCCTGTCTACAACAGATATCTCCAGATTAACAGTGACTGGATCTATTATTGACAAGGCTGTTTCATCTTCCATACCCAAAATACAAGAAAACAATTCACAATGGTTGAGGTTGAGTGACAAAGGTCGGAGTTCAGCATTTGGTTCGTAGTTAATTATGGTTGTCATTTTCAAAATGACGGCATTTGAATCCCACTGCGATGTATCTTCAACAATAACAAATTCCGATTCAGTGACATTCAGTTTCATTTGAAAACGAAATTGATCTTGCGTGGTAGTTTGAGAGGAGGGACTAGGGTGCAAGTCTATTGAAGGGATTGCGGTCAGGACGATATTGTCTAAAATGAAATTCCGCACGATCTCCCACCAATCTAGGATTGCCATTAATCTCATATTATTCAATAAAATGGTTAGTTTAGCTGATTCGGGTCGCTTTCTATAATGAATCTCAGCTTGGACATTATCGTTCACAGAATTCATGGGTTGCAAAATATTTGTAAACACATTTGATCTTTTGTTAACAGGCTCATCTTGGTACCGAATATCGGTAATAAGAATTTCCTGACTGGCCAAATCAATATCTTGAGAGCGATCTGAGTACGATTCGATGGTCAATTTACTTTTCATAAAATTGATACAAGCTAGGGCGTCTTGTCTCTCATGACTATGCTGAAGCGTTACACTCACATCGACCAGATCCAAATGAGTTGATGTCACTGTCCACATGTTGCTCGAGCCTGGCTGTTCAGAGGGGTACGTATAGTAGTATTCATTTGCATAGGCATATATTTCATCCAAACACTCTCCAATATTGTACGTGAGCAATGCCCTCATCAATTTGTACTGGGGAAGATCAACAGAAGCTGCTAATTTTGATAATACGCCTTTGATACTCATGTCGGGTACTTTCTTGCTAAAATGGCCCATCAAGTTTCTCTCAACTTGCAAATTCAGTTCACATTTTTCATTTAACAAAGCAGGTCCTTGTTTTTCGATCCAATAATTGTTCATGGATAGAAATATATTGGAAGACTGAGGAGTTTCAAATGCACTTGAGTGGCGCTTTCCCATGTAAAGGTCCATATTAATTAAATTTACATGTAGAACATCAAGTAAGCAGTTGGGTCCCTCGTGATTACTGTCAATATTACTGATGGTGCCATCACTCCCTGATAACTTGAACGTATTTTTTATCACCAACTGTCCTAAATCTGCTATAAGAAGCTGATCATAACATGAGCTGACGGGTACCAAAATGATGGGAGAAGCGGCATGGATTTCAAGTAGTAGTCTCATTGCAGGTCCTAAATCTTCAACCCATTTAGTTGAAGATCTTATAACACCAAGTAATTTTTGCAACTGTTGAAAGTGTCTTAAGAATGCTTGTAACTCTGCAACGAATCGTTGCGTGTGAGTATAGATAACACATGGCATGTCGACCTTCAGATAGGTGTCATACAATCTAGACATTCGTCGATCTCTATCACTGAATCTTTGTACAAAAAAATTCAAATCAGATGTGATAAATCGTTGATTATAAAGTGAACTATGTTCAGGAGTCAAATCAAGCATGCTCAGTGAACCTATGGTCCCTTCAATTGAAACAACTTGACCTGCGTTGAAATAGTTGGCCCCCGTCATGCTACATTGTAGGCTTGAAACATTGGCACGGGCAACTTCATACTCAGCCCTATTCAGAACAAGTGACAAAGATTTTACATCTATGTCCCATTCAGTTCTATGATTGATAATATCACCGTCCAAACTGATGAAACATTTCTGTCCAAAGTCATTGCTGTGAGGATACATAGGAACTTCAGCGTCTACTTTATTAGGTTCTGCTGAATCCGTTACGTCTGCTCCCGAGATACCAAAGAAATCCAGAACAACTACCCAAGACTCTACATTGACTACAATATCCAAACTATTGAAATCCACAGAAATGCTCCGATTGACCGGATTCGCTTGCTGTTGAGAAACATTCTTGTCAAACAGAAGCACGTTGATATGAACCAGATTATCTTCTCGGAACATATTGGGTGACAACTTTTCTCTTGGTGAAGGTGGTGGGGTTTTAGGACAAAATGCGGGCGGTTTGTATCCCCCATAGCGCTGACTTTCACGCTTTTCTTTCTTCTCATGAAGCATAGACTTCTTAACATATTTAGCACCAAAAACAGTTTCCGTTTCTAGATGGTCAGGTAAAGAATTTGTCATTCCTGGTTTGAGGAATGATTGGGAAGTATTAATTGGAGCAGAAACATCCGGGCAAGATGTTGACAGGAAGGAAGGAGCAGCGTGAAGCAATACAGGCTCAGAAATATTTGACACTACAATACATCTATGTTTGGAATCTGGTTCCCGCAAGAGATCTTCCATTACGAGAGATCGAAGTGACATCTGAAACAGAATTTATAAAATATTATGGTCAGTCTAATAAGAGTTAAAATGAAAAAGAGAGGTAAGATTTTTGAAGCTCTCTTTAAAAAAGAGCATTACTTTTACCCTTTATTCCTGCACTATACTGAATACGAATAATTGATTGACTAAACTCGACACACTGGAGCAAAGAAGAGAGGAAGACCCGCAGAAATTCCTCAAAAAATGTATAGTAGTTCAGTCAATATCTCTACATTGTTGAACGTGTGCCCCTGCGAAATTAAGATTCTTAAATGACACACTATTTGTTATCAATAGGAAAGAAATCTATCTATATGTTCAGGTCTCCTTTGAAAATGCTCTATCCGCCTTTTATGCCATGGTAGATTAACCCAACATTAAGCTATTGTCTCAGTTGTGTTTAACATGTGTTGTGTTGGACATGTTTGTGTTGCCTTATTCATAAACACAAAACACAACTGCCAACTATCCAACACGGGTACAACACTAGAAATGTCCATTCGTTGGTTCCATCGTCACTCCCACTGTTTGGGCAATCCTTTTTGGACAGGGGTGTCCGGGTTTACAAAAATGTCAACATGTCCGTGAGAGGGGGAAATTTGAGGGAATTTAAAATTCGGTTAAAAAATGTTCTTTTGGAATCAGCCCCTTACTGCATAGAGGACATCTTCTCATTTATTTTACGGCCCTATTTTAATATTATTATTTATTTAGTAAAATAAATATGTAATTTTTTACAGACATAATACCTAATTATATACTTTTTTTACAGATATTCTAATTTATTTACTACTAGCTAAGTACCCGAACTTCGTTTCGAGAAGATGAGAGAAATATGATAATAAATCAGACTCTTACATTAATAATCATATCACCGGGGTACAACCGTTTAAACGCGATCAGAGCATACACATAGATTACATATTACCTACAAGTCTGTTAACCTATGTAGAACATGGGGAATAGTAACGGGTTGTTNAAAAAAAAAAAAAAAAAAAAAAAAAAAAAAAAAAAAAAAAGGAATGCGTGTTGAAGCCTGCTGAGTAACTAAAAAACGGCCTGACATTTGTTATTTTTTTAAAACTAAAAACTTCCTCGGGAGTCACTTGGTCGATTGGTAAAAACAGCATTAAAATCCGTTCGGTAGTTTTTGAGTTTACCGCGAACATACAGACAGACGCGAAAAATGACTTTAATTTATAATATGTATAGATTTACAGGCTTTCTAATTTATATATTTTTATTTACAGATATTCTAACTTATATATATTTTTTTTACAGGTATCCTAATTCATATACTTTTTTTACAGGATTAAATATTAATTTCCAGGTGTTCTAATTTTTTTTTTAATTTGGCTTAACGTCTCTTCAACATCTATTCGTCATTCAAGACGGGGGTTTTACCCTCCATTCGCTGGAAACTTGCAAACCAGCTACCCACGTTGACCTCACCCAACCTGGGTTTGGCCGGAAAAATAGATAGCATTACGAGGCTGCAAACCCACGTAGACACCCACATGGTACAACCTCGCTGGACGTTGCTTAGCTTCAGTGATCGAAAGGGAACTGGTGTATTCAACGTGCCATATACGCTGGCTCAGGTGTTCTAATTTATTTACTATTTTTTCAGACATTTTAATGTATCAACAACTACTACGGTTGTTGTACACACTAAACCAATAATAATTTGTCATTACAAAAAAAAAAAACAACTCNAATAATTTGTCATTACAAAAAAAAAAACACTCTCAATCTTCCAATAGAAATTTACCATATTTGGCGTTTCAAGTTTCACTACTAACTGGCTTAATATGGATTCTCTTTCTCGATTTTAGGTTTTCAATATACCTATTTTCGTGTTTACCTGTATATTGGTTTGATACGCTTGTGACTTGTCATACTGTACAATAAGATCTCCCAACGACAGTTCTACCAAACCTTGCTCTCCTTCACCAAGATCTGCCTTTAATTCCATTACAAAGTTAGGAAGTTTAAATGAAACTGAAATAAATAAAGGTCATGCAAATGAGAACAGTTCTGAAGTCATCACGTATTTTGAAACAGGGAAAAACAGATTTCATAGGTCGAATTATTTGCAAAATCCGTCAATTCCAAAATAAAATGAAAATTCACCGAAAAATAAGAAAAATAAACAAATAATAATAATAATAATAATAATTAAAAAAAAAATCATTGCGATACGCGCGCTCTTTTACAGTTACTGGAATTAAACTATCGTTATAGATTTTTTTTTTGAAAACCAGACCAATAAAATTAGAAAATTTTGAAGAAAAAAAAAAACTGACCAGGGATGTTGTCTTGAAGGTTTCGATCATATTCAACCTGTTTTCAGACTAAAGGGGGCCATAGTCCCCCAAAGAGCACTCCTGAATATTATATTACTAGCTGAATATCCGAACTTTGTTTCGAGAAAAATGATAATAAATCTGACTCATATCATGGAGGTACAACAGTTTAAACGCGATCGTTAACCTATGTAGAACATGGGGAGTAGTAACAATTTGTTGAGCTGTGTAGAACGTGTTGAGAGTAGTATTGTTAACCTATGTAGAACATGGGGAGTAGTAACAATTTGTTGAGCTGTGTAGAACGTGTTGAGAGTAGTATTGTTAAACTATGTAGAACATGGGGAGTAGTAACAATTTGTTGAGCTGTGTAGAACGTGTTGAGAGTAGTATTGTTAACCTATGTAGAACATGGGGAGTAGTAACAATTTGTTAAGCTATGTAGAACGTGTTGAGAGTAGTATTGTTAACCTATGTAGAACATGGGGAGTAGTAACAATTTGTTAAGCTGTGTAGAACGTGTTGAGAGTAGTATTGGGTTAGGTTCCAAAAAAAAANAAAAAAAAAAAAAAAAAAAAAAAAAAAAAAAAAAAAAAAAAAAGATTTCTCATAAAAAATCGGCCATACCTCGGCCGGCTGTAGAGTTTTGAATTCTGATAAATTCACTGTGGTCCCGTCTTTGGTTGGGNGGGGGGGGGGGGGGGGTCCACTCCCATCACTTGTTCTATACATCTTATCATTTCTAATAGTATTATTCTATGCTTTCCCATACAAAAATCGAAAAATCAGCCGTAACCCGAAAATGGTTGTATATTTTTGTACTATGATAATTTTTCTGGGGTCTCAATATATGGTTTTGAGGGGGTTCATTCCCGTCAATTTTTCTATATCTCTTAAAGTTTTGGCTAAACAATGAGTATTGTCTAAAATTTATTTTGGCCGATCCCGGATTCGAACCCTCAAATCGCTACTCACAATTTTGAAAAATATGTCCTAAATGAAGGATAAAGATGTCACCTAAAACTTTCTCTATTTGATTTGATATGTTATCGTGACATATTTTCCAAATTTCAGAAATTTTCGTGAAAAAAATAATAAAAATCGGCCGGAAAAAGGGCCGGACATTTGAGATTTTTTTTTTTTTACACGTAAACCCTCCTCGGGAGTCACTCGGTTGATTGGCGAAAACAGAATTAAAATCCGTTCGGTAATTTTTGAGTTTATCATGAACAGACAGACAGACGCGAAAAGTGAATTTCATTTATAATATGTATAGATAGATATTCTAGGTCGGTAAGGATAACATACAAATAAATGTTTTTATTGTGATCTGTATTGCGGGCAATTCTTTTATATTTTTTGATTGATCCTAGCTATAATTTTGCTAAAGATATGATTCATTGTCAGGTTTTGCAAATAGCAATGGGAATAACCCAGTTGAATGAGCCGCTCCATATTTGATGTTGTCGGAACGAAAGGTAGACGCCGGAAAATAATCCCGAGTGGACTTCGTAAGTAGAAACAATTGCCTGGGAATTGATAAGTCTAGCCAATCCTATGTGAAATCCAACTGACTAGTGACTAGGGTTCGCACCCGGGGCAAGACGAGCATGACGTCACATACCTTTCAACATTAACACTGCATTATCCTCGATATTTATTTTCTGTCTTGTAGCGTTGGCTGAATGAAGCATTCTGGCTCTGAGTGCAGGATCTAGGTCTAGGGGAGACACGTTGACATGCATGTCACTATCTTCTTCTTGAATATCACACAGATGTGAGTTCAGAAGTAACTCATTATGTTCTATTTCCATGCTGCCATCTTCAGATATGTTGGTGTTGAGAAGAGTGTCTATTGTATCCAAAAGTTGCTCATATTGCTGTCTGGAGAGGGATACGCGAAGCGGTGTAACGACACTGCCTGTAATCTGAAAAATGAGATTGAAAACTTTGTAATATTGTAATAAACCTTTATTTTTGTAAATGTAATACACATATAAAAAACTAGCAGTTTTGCCCTGTGCTTTGCCACGGTTAAAATTTGTAGAATTTGACCGAAAAATCCTCCGTAAACGGCCCAACATTTTTTTATTATTTTGTTAATATTCCTGTGGTCTCAGTCTATTATTATTCTGTTAATATTCCTGTGGTCTCAGTCTATAGTATTTTCTCTACCTCATTATGGATTTACTGGACATAGTATCCCAATTAAAAAAACAAAAAATAACATTTTGTTTCTTATTTTTGAAATGATTTACCTGAAAACTTTCCTGTCGTTCTGCGCCACTGTACGCAGACTCTGATTCCGTAGTTAGATCATCAGTAGAATGATGCATGAGAGAGGGGATGATTTCTCTTTCTATGTCGAGTTCAATGACTGTATCATGCAGAACTGGTTTCCCGCCATCAGAACAACTGTACAGTTTGTCAATACGGAGAAGTTCATAGTCAGATTGGGCACTGGAATGAAAAACACAAAAGAATCAAAATAAAAAAACATGAGCCAATGGGCCTCACATCCGAAACCAATCTTCAAAGCTCACTTTGAAGCATGCAGAACTGGTTTCCCGCCGTCAGAACAACTGTACAGTTTGTCAATACGGAGAAGTTCATAGTCAGATTGGGCACTGGAATGAAAAATACAAAAGAATCAAAATAAAAAAACATGAGCCAATGGGCCTCACATCCGAAACCAATCTTCAAAGCTCACTTTGAAGACATTAAGGAAAGGGGGTATACACGACTGGGCATGATTCTTATATTTTCTAAATTGATACAATGATACATGACCCAGATGTTATCAAGTTAATGTCCAAGCTCTCGTGCGTCAGTTCTTGAGTACGGATCCCCGCTAACCTCGCAAGGCTCGTTTTCTTAGGAAACTTTTCAAAGAGGAAAATAATTTGTATCCCCTCTACCTACAGACACCACATTGAGTATGGATTATTGATTGATCATCCCCAACGACTCCTCAGAGACGAGAAGGAGGAATACAAATCACATTTTTGTAAAAAAAAAAAAAAAAAATGTGAGGCTTCGGTCAATCATCAATATCTGGTACGAATACCAGATTCTATAGATAAGGAATTGAAATTCGGGGGGAGGGGGTATACAGTATGTCTCAGAAGTCATGCCCGGTGCTCATCATTTTTGAACCGCTTGGAATTTTTGAATTTCCCTTTTCCATTCGAATGGTGATATCAGTATCCAGGTTTGAATCTCGGAAGTGGATTTTTTTTTACACAAAGTGTCGATTTTTCGGGAAATTTAAATGAAATGGTACAAATATTTTTTGAAGAATAAAAGTTCCAATAAAATAAGGAATATTCCCATTTTTATTTTTTCAAAAAAATAATCAGGGGCGGAGTCAGAGGGGTCAATACCAAAACTTAATACACCCTGTATAACGAAAACCGAATTTTATTTTGATGTATAAATTCGTTAAGAGTGGCTCAAAAAAGGATTTCCATTTACATAAGTAAAATACTAACTTTTACGTTTTATCAGTGCCGTAGGTCGGAAAAACCACATCTCGTATTTCTACCAGAGGACGCCTTTTAGAAAACGGCCATTTTGGATTAGAAGGTCTGAAGTAAGAATATGATTAAAGACTTAAAATGGGGAGTGGCCTCAATAAGGAACCATTTTAGCAAAAAAAAAATACTAACTCTCACACTAATTCACAACAGGGCCGCATCTATTGATAAAACATGTGTGTGTGTGTGTGGGGGGGGGNGGGGGGGGGTAAAACATGTGGGGGGTTTGATATTTTCGGGTTTTTTAGGGTATGTTTGTGCATGGGGGACAGTGTCATACCTATCCCTAAAATCGCCAGTCTGGTGCGGTCAAAACATGAGGGGTGGATAGAAGTTTTCGGAATATTGAGGGTATGTTTATGCATGGCAAACATGGTTTAATTGGTACAGTCATATCTAACGTGTCTTTTTTTGCAGTAAAATCGCCAGTGTGGTCTGGTCAAAACATAAAGGGGGGCAAATCTCCGGGATATTAAGGGTATGTTTATTGTTTATGCATGGCAAGCATGTTTTTGGTACAGGTTTTTTTTTCATATAAAATGGCCAATCTGGTCCTGGTATTCCACCAACAAGGTGGAACCGAAGGTGGTCGGCTCGAAAAATTGAAGAGGTTTCTTAAAAAATGGTAATAGCCACAAGTGGTAAAATTATAAGGTAATTGTTAAGTGTAGCTTAGGCTGCAGGTTAAGTTTTTTTGGTTTCGGTGATTGTTATAAATATCGTTTAATGCTATGCGCACAAAAATTGTGACAAAAAAATATACATTTAATCATAGGGTTGTTTTTTGTTTGTTTCATACTCACTTTACATTGCTCCTTAGTTTTGTATTGAGAGAGTACAAATTCATATCTCTTATTTCCAAGTTATACTTTTGTTTAACAATCACATTGCTTTCATTAAACCATTGATCAATTGTACTATCGACGTATGATTGGTATTCATTAATAATATTGTTTTTTTGGAGAGTGATGCGTCCCAGATGAGCCACAAATACTTGATTTGATGTGGCATTCCGTGGCAACACACAGACCGGACTATCCATGATTAGATCAAGTCTGAAATGTAATCAAAATCATTAGCTGCAGATATGATAATATGGTTTTTATTGACAGTAATACTTCCAAGATACCTGGTAAACAAACAGCCATTCTGGAAAAAGGAAAATTCGTTCAAAAATTTCCCTCCGTGCGGGGTTGAACCCTGTTGTACTAAAAGATATGCCAGATCTGAGTAGCAGTGTTTGAAGTAACCCAGTTGAAAACATCCGCTCCACAGTCGAAACAAAAAGGGGAATGTTGAACGAAAGGTAGGCGATCTTAGGTCGAAAAGAATTCCCCAAGTGGACTTGGTACGTAGAACCTTACTCGCCCGTTAAGTGTAATCTGTCCTGGGATATAGTAGATCCAACCATCGCATCGCGAGTCTAGTTACCACCAAACACGATGATGATGCCACTATTGCATAGAATCTTAAACGTCATACTAAATAATAATCTTACCTTATATTTATATTATTGGTGCTGGATTCATGTGGCGTGTTACATCCACAAGTATAATTGGTGTCCAGTTGTTCTACAGATTGGGACCAGGATAATCGTCTTTGTGATTTACGAGGAGTTGACGTGACATCGGACACAGAATTATATCTTGAAATACGTCCATTCATAGAAAGAGACTGTGCTAAGGATTCGGCCCTGTCAAGATAAAAAAAAATCATCAAATTACTTTCAATAATCTACTTTTCGGAATCGACCAGTGAAAAAAGTGCCCCCTCAAATCAAAATGGAGAGTACGGATTCGTGTACCCCCTTTATGACTCATCTTAAAGGAAATAGTCAAATATCGCGGAAACCGTTAGAGATAGGAAGAAAACGTTCGATACAAACCCCCTTTTTGAGGGTAAATTTGATGGTGACTTTGAAATTGTTCTTCCAGGGTCGCTTCAATGTTTTTTTTAAAGTCAACTTTGCGTTTTTAAATGGAACGCTGTATTTTTGATTATGGTATTGATTTTTGTATATATATATATATATAAACTTAAAATTTTTGTCGCATAAATTAAGATTTCGAGATATTTTTTTCCTTGACGTGCTCTTAGGAAGAGATATCTAACATATGAAGTATTATCAGCACGCCCATTTTGAAATATTTGGGCATAAATGTAACAATTTTAATGAAACATCAAGGGTTTATTCACAAATATTTGCAAATAGGCGTGCTGTAATGCTACACATGTCAGAACACGTCAGACTATTCAGAACACATCAAGGTAAAAATGATCTCGAAAACTGTAAGTCAAATGGAAAAAAAACAACTTTTAAACAAAAAATATATTTTTTTTAATGCAAAATTCAAAACCGCAATCAAAAATATAAGGCTCCATTTAAAAAACAGCAACAAAGATCACCTTAAAATAGCCCCGAATGCGACCTTGAAGAAAAAATTCAAGGGCAACCTTAAATTTCCCTGCAAAAAATAAGGGGAGGGGGTTGTATCGAAGGTTTACTTCCCATCTCTAACGGTTTTCGAGATATTTGATATGTATATTACCCTATATGTGCTTTTTAAAAATAAAAAAACCCGTCTTGAATGACCAATATATATAAAAGAGACGTAAAACAAATAATAATAATAGTTATAAAACTAGACTTCGTTCATTCAATTAAAAAAACCCTCTTACCTGGCATGAACCAGACCAATAGCCATTTCAGTGGCGGCATTTCCAATACTTCTTGCCAGATTTGATAGATATTGATTGAATTCTTTGGCACAAGAGTTTAATTCGATCAGGAATCTTGCCGAATGTGTATACCAGACTGATGCAAGACGAATATGAACATCAGCAAAATCTGCAAAAAACAACAACAATGACAAATTTTGCATGTCAACCAAATTTTTTAATGGAAACCCAGTTAGCAATATATTTTAATTGGAAGGACAGACGTCTCCGTGGCAGAAAGCGCATCATACTCGGTTCGCACCACAAAGATATCTGGTCGGGTCGAAATTTGAAAAATTAGCGTTGACCGATTTGGATGAAAATTCGTATGTAGGTTCCGTTTGGAGTCTAATTGTGCGGATTCGGCACAAGGCCCGAATAAGGATAAGTTTTTACTGGAGCCACTATTGTAACATTACAGAGGATTTTCATTTCGTTTGTAATGTTTAATATAAGCGGTAGATGAACGTCCCCCAAACCAGAGAGGTTAGGAAACGTTTTGATCGGCCATGCCTTGATGATGAAATAATAGTGGTTCCCGTAAAAACTCAATTACTACATAGGTAAAAGTTGGCTGCCGAAAAAATTGGGTCCCCTAAAAATTGGCTCTGGTAAAAGCTTGTTCTCATTCGGGCCTTGTGCTGCGTCCAATATTGTGCCCCGAAACTTTTGACAGCAATCGAACATACCGTTGGCGGTTTTTGCCGCTTTTTAGCGGCTTTTCACTTATACTCTCTAAAAAGAGAATGGTAAGAGCTGGAGACTTGAAATTTGGTATGTATATCACATTTGGGGTCTCAGTAAGCTTAGAAACTTTGGGTGCAATCAAATTTGCCTTGAGCGGTTTTTACCGCATTTTAGCGGTTTTCATTGATCCTGTTTAAAAATAGATTGGAAAGAGTCAGAGACTTGAAATTTGGTATGTATGACAAATTTAGGGTCTAATATGCCCCAGAACTTGGGGGGGGGGGGTTTGGGGAGGGAATTTCTTTTAGCCAGTGAAATAATAAACCCATGTGTCACATTGGCAGAGTTTTTCTCATTGGTCTGGTTATGTTTAGGAGTATCTCAGGCGCCTGCGGACAATCAAGTAGCTTTGGTAATAGCGACATCAAAATGCTTGGTGTTGAGTATGTACATTGTACAACAAAAACGTTCGTGAGCAGTAACGACAAAAAATATCGTACTTGGAAAGCATACTCTAATCGAAACATGGGTAATGATAATTATTTCGTTGGTTGATGTGAATTGTTTAATGCCTCCTCCTGTGTTGAGGCGCACTCTGGCGGCTGTTTCTCTCTGTTCTATTCGTTATGCTTGTGATATACATGGGTATCTTACCTTCGCTGAGATCTTCTTTCAAAGGTCGAGTAATACTAAAACTAAAGGCCTGAGAATCAATAGGAGCAGATGTATTCTGAGGTGACTGCTGATAACCAGACATTTTATACAGATCTGCCGATAGCGATTGAAAAAGATCTGGAGCTTTTGTTTCCGTCTGCTCTTGACATTCTACTAAAGGATCTTGGCCAAGACTTAAAATTCTTTGATGAGTTTGACCTTCTGGGGTCAAATCAAGGACTTGAAGACCGCCGAGAGATCCCTGGACAACCAGTTCATCACCTATGGGAATATGGGATAAAATTAATTTAACGTTGGAATGAACTCATTTGTTTTAGAATATCAGAATTATAATTTTGCTTCCACACTAGCTAAGATAGGGAACCTTTTTATACATCGTAGCCAAATGTATGAGACAACAACTCTAAATAAGTTATTTATACTCTTGTCATCAAAAATATGTACAACTATTTTTGGAGGATGATGAGGTACAATGTTAGTTCGCCTCCACGTGGTGTACCCTGGGTAATGCTAAAGAACTAACACATGCGAGACCAGATAATAATGAGGTGATTTTATATTTTGCCAACTTAAAATATTAGAAGTTATCAAAACACGTAAACACACAGAAAAAAAAAAAAAAACGAACCAAGTAAACGCGACAAAACTAACCCTAATGCAGGAAAGGTTTTTTTTTTTGGTTTACTTGGCCTGTTTCAAAACAATCTGGTTTGCTCTGTTTGTTAGCAATAAAAAAGTCCCTCTCGATCTCCTGTTTCATTAAACATCATCCTCATTCCATATTATATTTTTCAGTAGTTTTTGCTCTCTGTGATGTATTGTATAGAAGAAAGCCAGACAGTAAATGAAAAAAAAAAAAAAATGGAAACTGATATGATTCTGAGAACCCATATCAGGGTTCTCAGAATCATATCAGTCACTGCAATATAATTACACCGGAAACACAGACAAAGGGGGTACACTGTTAGATCGCCTCCACGTGGTGTACCCTGGCTAACGCTAAATAACTAACACATCAGGCGACCAGACAATCATTAGGCGATTTTTTCCCAGCCCAAAACAAGCAGAAGTTGATCCTAACACATACACACACAGAAAAAAAGGAAAACAAAACAAGTAAGTTTGGCAAACCAACCCCAATGAGGGAAAATAGTTGATGGGGTTTTCAGTTCTCAAATAATCTGGTTTGCTCTGTTGAAAATTAAAAATCGTCTCTCGGTCTCTTGGTCCACTATACATCATCCCTATCTCATATTATATTTTACTCTCTTTGATTTATAGTAAAAAGGCAAACGCTAAATAAAATAAATTTAAATAAAAAAATAAAATTTAATATTGGGATTAATAATTATTAGAAACAAAAAATAATAATATTCAACAGTCATTTCTTACAGAGAACACTTGAAAAAACAATGAATATGCTTCGTTCTGAAGCATATTCATTGTAAAAAAACAGCCTCAGTAGCTCAATTTTTGAGGCGGTGGATTCGTAACTTGGTGGATGTTGGTTCTAATCCAACTCCAGTCTTCCTCTATGACAAAAGATTGGAAATAGAATCTTTAAAAATAAAAATATATGCAAATTTATATATTAAAGAAAAATCAAATAAGTGAGTATCTGGGAGCACCTTTTTGGAAGAGTCATGATCTCTCACCTACCGTGGCTTGAACTTTAGCCTCAATCATAGTGGTCGTGATTTCTTACCTACCGTGGCTTGAACTTTAGCCTCACTCATAGTGGGCGTGATTTCTTACCTACGGTGGCTTCGCCTCACTCATAGCGACCGTGATTTCTTACCTACAGTGGCTTGAACTTTAGCCTCACTCATAGTGGCCGTAGCAATTTTCTTTGCAACAATAACATTATCTTTGGCAACAGCGCGTAGTAGGAGAACATTAAGCCTATGAAAATCAAAAGCTAATTCTGTTCTTGTGGTGACAGTTTTACTGCCTCTGGATTGATCTTTGGTTTGACTAGGAACTTTGTTTGGTTTTGGTGCAGAAGTTGGGAGAGACTCTACAACTTCTTTACATTCATGGTGATCTGAAAACGAAACGGGATCTGAATGACTATCCAAATTCATGAAATGGGTGTATATATATTAATCAATTAATTAATAGTGGCATCATCGTTTCCGATGGTAGCCAGATTTGCCAGCGTCTATGGCACGTTAAATACACCAGTTCCCGTTCGATCACTGAAGTTAAGCAACGTCCAGCGAGGTTGTACCATGTGGGTGTCCACGTGGGTTAGCGCCCTCGTGAGTAGCTGGTTTGCAAGTTTCTAGCCAATTGAGGGTAAAACCCCCGTCTTGAATGACCAATAGATGTTAATCCAAATTTAAAAAAAAAAATGTATTAGAAAGCACCTCTAAAATGTTGTTTGCAGCTTAAGTTTTAATTGTCATCATACATCTAATCTTAGGGGCTAATAATTGATATGGGCAATAATAATATTGCAGAGTTGTTTTTTGTATTATTTTACACCATCAGTTCAGGTAGACTTGGCCCGTGAGGATACCATAGTTAAAATCTATTTTAACTATGGTAGTTACTAAGTCAAAATTGGATTGGAAGAAATTAGCCCTCGGAATGCGGAATACTTATGATAATAATAACTATCTTAAATCATGGTAAACATGTCATCTCGAATTCCCGCTGAGCAAAGGTTTCGTTAGCATTCAAATTTAGTTCCCTCTAGTGTCCCATCCACATCATATCGAATTAACAAATTATTTATTACTAGCAGGATACGCCCGCTTCGCTTGGCGCCTTGGAGGCATGGCCGTTTATAGTTTCAACCCCAAAAGTAGCCTATGTCCTTTCCTAAAGTTTAGTCTATCTCCATACCAAATTTCATCAAAATCGGTTCAGTAGTTTAAGCGTGAAAGCGTAACATACATACAGACAGACAGACTGACAGACAGAGTTACTTTCGCATTTATAATATTAGTATGGATTAGCGTGATTAATTTT
This sequence comes from Pachypsylla venusta, assembly GCA_012654025.1. Lineage (NCBI taxonomy): Eukaryota > Metazoa > Arthropoda > Insecta > Hemiptera > Aphalaridae > Pachypsylla > Pachypsylla venusta. Next base: position 19,987,607 of record CM022877.1, read on the forward strand.
TCAACGATAAATTTACTTAGTGTTTTGTATAAGTGTCTATATCTAAATCTCAATATACAACCAATCCAATTTTGACTACAGTGCTTTTACCGAAGCCTAGGCCCCTTGGAAGTCATCTGAAGATGTTTCATTTACAAGGGGCATAAAGAATAAAATCATCCCGACGTCCCCTTTATCGTAAACTCCGCGGTGTGAGTTGATTTCAGAATAATCCACAAGTTAATCGCTAGTTCCGTGGTAAATTCTGTTTACGAACCAGTGGCACAAAACCACTAGTTTGCATACCGAACAGTCGATCAAATATGAAAGATAGTCTTCCTTATGCCAAGACATTTTTTGTATAAACCTCGGAAAATTATTTCTAGTTGTTAATTTCTTAGAAGCTAAGTAGGTGAATTAGCTTAGGAAAAGCCTCTGTATTTATTTATATGTATGATTATTTAATAAAATAAATATTATTATTATTAATTAATTGCTTAATAGTTGATATAAAAGTTTATAACTGTTTAAATAGGTACCAACCTTTGAAATGAGGTCTATAGTTGGATCTTTTAGATTTCATAGGTGGAAATACTCGTTTTGTAAACCCCATAAGTTCCACAATTGTTTCTTGATTAGCTGAAACAATAAAACACATTTATGAATAATTTCAATGACTATCAACACACGCGAACCTAAATCAAGCATATCTCAAAATAGTAATCCTTGTAATCATCATTTCCGGTGGTAGTCAGATATGACTGCAGCTCTTAACACACTTATAAATAATTTCAATGACTATCAACATACGCGAACCTAAATCAAGCATATCTAAAAACGGTAATCCTTGTAATCATCATTTCCGGTGGTAGTCAGATATGACTGCAGCTCTTAACACATTTATAAATAATTTCAATGACTCTATCAACACACGCGAACCTAAATCAAGCATATCTCAAAATGGTCATCCTTGTAATCATTATTTCCTGGTCAGGTGGACTTGACCCGTGAGGATGTCACCCTAAAATGACATTGCAGTGTTTCTTTCTGTGTTATATTTCATCATCAGCTCAGGTGGACTTGACCCGTGAGGATGTCACCCTAAAATAACATTGCAATGTTTCTTTCTGTGTTATATTTCATCATCAGCTCAGGTGGACTTGACCCGTGAGGATGTCACCCTAAAATAACATTGCAGTGTTTCTTTCTGTGTTATATTTCATCATCAGCTCAGGTGGACTTGACCCGTGAGGATGTCACCCTAAAATAACATTGCAATGTTTCTTTCTGTGTTATATTTCATCATCAGCTCAGGTGGACTTGACCCGT
>CM022877.1:19994246-20017113 GCA_012654025.1 Pachypsylla venusta
TAAGAAAAGTTAATTTGCAATTCGGACCTATTTTTGAAAAAAGTTAAAGATAGTGGGACTTTTTGATATTGCGTTCCCAGATCTCGTACAGGCCATAGATTTTTACTGCGTGATCCGTCTTTGGAAAAATAGATGTCCGCATTGTCCGCATTTTTTTCAGTATTATTTGTCTTGCTCCAATGAGAAAGTTCCATAATTTTTTTGGTGGGGAGTGGAGGTCAGGTAGTCCCATGCCATATTTTACGTCGAAATTACATCAATCTTTCCACCTGGTCGATGTATCTTTCGAAAATCACATGCAATGTAAGTTTATGTAGTTCATAAAAAAAGACAATAGTTATACAATGTTTACATCTGTTTTCTTTTAATTGAAATAGGAATTCCAATATTTTAAAATCAGAACAACTGAGTGTGCAGTGGTCAAGAACGTGGTTTTGAAATCCGAGATCATTGGTTCAACACCATGGTGGTTTTGTTTTAATTTTATCAACCCCTCGAATATTTTAAGATTAGAACAACTGAGAGTGTTCAAGAACCTGATTTAGCGATCCGCGATCATTGGTTGAATTTTCAACTAAGGAAAGGAAACTAAGAAACGAGTGTGACGTTCTTTTTTTATATCAGTTGTTTTTAAATTATTGGGAGAAGTTGAATATTGCTACTCTTGACGTCTTTTTTTACACGAAGTGTTTTTTTGTGATTAATTATTTCTGAGTCTTCCTTCATTCAATAGTGGTATCATCGTATTCGATGGTAGCCAGATGTATGAGACAGCCGCCCCAGAGAACTTGTAGTCTACTGCTCAGGTGGACTCGGCCCGTGAGGATGTTATTCTAATTAGACGAAAACATCAATAACTTACCGATTACATCGAGATTATTAAACTGAATTGTAGCAATTTGTAAATTTTCGGCCTCACTATGTGGTACATTTTCTTGTTGACTAGGACTATTGGCATCTATGAAAATGATTTCAACACTTATAAGTGCATCTGACGTCAAAGGATCCACAGGAACTTTAATAGGTAGACTAGAATTGTTGAATGGAGGAGAAGCAATGCTACTCGGCGATACAGCTGTGGGAAAGAAATAGTTTCACTAGTAAGTGGACCGCATAACATTTCAGTTTTAGTCAAAGGCTTTCAAAAGTTTTTTTTTCTTTTCCACTCGAGATTTTTTTTTTTTTCATGACCAAAGATCACCTACTTTTTTATTCCGACAATATAATTCCCCTTTTGAGTTTCGAATTTGGAGCGGCTAATTTCATCTGGGTACCTCCAAAAGCTGCTACTTAGATCTCGCATTAAATGAAATATTTAGTACCAATAGAGCTAGGATCAATAAACAATAGAAAACTATTGCTCTTTATAGATGAAGATGACAATGAAATCATTTAAATGAATGAAAACCTTACCAACCTAGAAAATAATATAATATTCTGGGGTGATCTTTTTGGGACTGTATCCCTCTTTGGTGTAAAAACAGCATGAATGTATATTTATCTATTTTCACCATTTATTCCCTGCCCAACCCTGGCTGGGTAAGTTCATTGTGGATTGCTGATTTGTAAGTTCCCAGCATAAAGAGAGTAAAACCCCTGTTTCGAATGACCTTAGATGTTGAAGAAACGTTAAGCTAAAAAATAAAAAGAATAATGACCATTTTTTTTTTAATTTGAATTTAAAAATGGGGAGCATACGTTTGATTTTGAGAGGGATGTCACTAAAACGGACGGCAAGATGAAATTGATCTTTGGCCTTAAACAATGGTCACATACCTCGTATACAATACTCCTGTCCAGATAGGGAGTGTAATGCTTGAGATAAAGCCACCGGGGATGTATTTGATCGCCTTTGAAGTTGAGGATCTGGAGACCCAGGAGATGTTGGAGAGGTCGGCTCACTATCACGTAAACTACCACTCACGCTATCCATTCTGAAATTATATTCAGTAGAAATTTATTAGCAATATGAAACCACGAGAGCCACTCTAGGTCAGTTCCGTTCTTAATAGTGACTGATGTTAAATATCTAGTAGTTCTGTAAACCTCACTCAAAATTGGAGCCACAATTTTGACTCATCAGCTAATTCCATAAACATAATGAATGTCCATTCCAAGTTCCATCAAATCGGATAGGGCGTTTAAGAGTTATTGTGGTGCAATAAGTCAAACAAACAGATGTTTAAAGAAAAATCATGCTGTAAAAACTTGACTTCACCTAGTTTGGTCAATAACGAGTGATTTCATGAGCTGTAGATCTCACTCACTTAAAATGACCACCAACTGAGGATTAATAGAGAGCGATCATGGTACAAAAAGACAAACAAAAGAAAAATCGTGGTGTTGAAATTGCAGGTCAACGTAAAGAGATACAAAAGAAAAATCGTTGTTTCCAAATTACAGGTCAACGTAAAGACAAACAAAAGAAAAATCGTAGTGTCAAAACTACAGTTCAACGTAAAGACAAACAAAAGAAAAATTGTGGTGTTAAAATTACAGGTCAATGTAAAGACAAACAAAAGAAAAATCGTGGTGTCGAAATTGCAGGTCAACGTAAAGAGATACAAAAGAATAATCGTGGTTTCCAAATTACAGGTCAACGTAAAGACAAACAAAAGAAAAATCGTGGTGTCAAAACTACAGGTCAACGTAAAGACAAACAAAAGAAAAATTGTGGTGTTAAAATTACAGGTCAATGTAAAGACAAACAAAAGAAAAATCGTGGTGTTAAAATTACAGGTCAACGTAAAGACAAACAAAAGAAAAATCGTGGTGTTAAAATTACAGGTCAAAGTAACTTGATAACACAAACCTAAATGATCGGTTTCTCTCCTTTGCAAACTACGCGGTTTGAGTTAGTTTTAGATTAATTCGGAAGTTCAGCGCCAGTTTGGTGGTTAATTTTTGATTACAAGATATGAAGAAACCACTGGTTTACAAACTAAGCAGTTGACAGCGCATGGAAGAAACATCACAGTCGATTGGTTCCATGCACCAAGTCCACTACTCGGGAATTTCCTACAGACCAAATATTGCCTCCCCCTGTATATTTCGTTCATGGAGCGGCTGATTTCAACTAGGTTACTCTAAATACTGCTACTTAGATCTCTCATTCAATATCTTTAGTAATAGTACCCTTAGGATCAATCAATATAAAACAATTCACGCGATAAAATGCAGATCACAATAAAAAATTCATTTGAACGCATACCTTACCAACCAAAAACATAATATATTCAGGATTGGTCCTGTTGAGACTGTGACCCTCTTTTGTTTGAAAACAACATGAAAGAAACTCGGCCAACGTTGGCCCCATTAATAGAAAGCATGCCAGCTCACTTACCCCACATGTTTATGACTAGCCAATAATAATTCAAAGTCAGGACCAAATGTCTGCAAAGCATCAACCAGGAGAAGACTATGTACTGACAAGGAAATGCAAGTCATGTGTACACGTTGTGTGTAAGCTGCTTTGACACCCTGGACCTGAAGTTCGGCTACACTTCGACCTCGTGATTGTACCTGAAACAAAAATTATCAAATTCAATTGAAGCTGTCCTCCTGGGTATCACACTAGCCATGCACACGGAACACCTGGGTACAATTCTCGGCATTGTCAGAAAATTTTAGACTCAGCCTCGTGAGGATGATTGAGTAGCTAATTAATGTGAGTAGAATCAGTGGCGGAATTACCACAGTAAAAAGATTTGGAAGGTAAGGTAATATTTTGCTATTCGGTATTACTTTAAGAGAATTGCGGCAGAAGAAAGTGCAATAACAAATTTAGGTGTGGGATGAACAGCACAAACAATAAAATTGGCCTCAATAATAGATAGCACTACTTTCATGGACGGAATTTTTGGGAAGAGTGGGTGGAACTTGGCCTTTTTCCAATGATAATTTTTTTGTGAGACTCTATCAATATTTTTTGTAATTACTATCTGAAACCGATTTTTCTTGTCTTCTTCGATTACACTACATATCGGAAACCGGACCCAAATGTCCAACCGAGATCTACAGAGTAGGTGGGTTCCTATGTCAATGTGATAGGTACTTACTTCAAGTTCAATGTTATCAATAGTGAACTGAGAGAAATAATTAGTGGTTACAGAGTAGGTGGGTTCCTATGTCAATGTGATAGGTACTTACTTCAAGTTCAATGTTATCAATAGTGAACTGAGAGAAATATTTGGTGGTTACAGAGTAGGTGGGTTCCTATGTCAATGTGATAGGTACTTACTTCAAGTTCAATGTTATCAATAGGAACTGAGAGAAATATTTGGTGGTTACAGAGTAGGTGGGTTCCTATGTCAATGTGATAGGTACTTACTTCAAGTTCAACGTTATCAATAGGAACTGAGAGAAATAATTAGTGGTTCCAGATTAGGTGGGCACCATGTCAATGTGATAGGTACTTACTTCAAGTTCCATGTTATCAATAGTGAACTGAGAGAAATAATTAGTGGTTCCAGAGTAGGTGGGTTCCTACGTCAATGTGATATGTACTTACTTCAAGTTCCATGTTATCAATAGTGAACTGAAGAATGACAAGTTTCGACTCCTCCAGTGCGTCATCTATTGCTTCCTCAATGTTGTTCATGGAGTCATCCTGAGTTAACAAGATTTCGTCTTCTTTTGTTTTATCAGCCGAACTCATCGGTGAACCTAAAGTTGATTCCGTTACTACATAGAGAAGCGTTCGTAAAGATTGGATTTTTTGTTCATTTATGTGAACTGTTAATTTAGGGAGATTGCCGGATAAAGTCAAACTAGGAAACTGAGGGTCAGTTGTGTACATAATCCGTCGGTCAATCTGAAATATTGGAACAAAAACAATGGTTCAATGTATGGACATTCTGGTTGGTACGATAGTTTCCACATTTAAAATGATTGGTTTGTTGCCTTTCTGTCCAAAAGTTCTGTCCATAAAAGAGTTAAAACTCTTTGGAGGACAGGATTTTTGGATAAAAATTGACCCTTCAGCGTCAGTGGTCACCTCTTCTAAACAAAATTTTATAACTCCTAGAGAGGTACAGATAATCTTTGGATTTCTTCAAAAAATACTGGGATTGGAGTAGTATGTTCTTTAAAAAAAATCGCAATTACTTGACAAATTGTGAAGTAATTGCGATTTTTTTTCAAATCCAACCAACCCACGTAATTTCATTCTCATGAATTTGAGATATTTACCACTATTGGAAGACATGTAAAGGGCGCTGATTATCAACACCGGTGGAAAGGTTGGGTAGCATAATATGCTACCCAACCCTTCCACCACCATCACTTTTCGTAATAAACACGGAAAGTAAGTATTAGATAAATTTATTTCCGGCCATTAAAATAAAAGCTTGACCTCATTTTAAAATCGTGCATTTAAAAGCAGACATTCAAGGGTATTGGAACGTGTCCTTTTTTACCTGCAAACTAATGTTGAACCTATCCAAGACATGCAAAATAGATGACCCCTTCAAATGTGCATATTTCCAATTATCTTTAACTTTGCCGACAAGAATTTGCAAATCTGACAACTCCATGATATACCGATCATACAGTCGATCCATGAGTGATTTGTCGTTTATAGTTGAACCGCCATTTGATAAGGCTCCTTGAGAATTGACTCGAGAGCACGATGTTGGGGAATCACCCATTTGACTTCCAGGAGGTGTTGAGCATGGGGTTTGGAATGCTGAAAAAACATAGAATACAAAGTATTTTATGGCCGTTTTTAAAACGGTTCAATAAAGGGTACGGAAAACCGTACTAAACTTTATCTTCCTTTATTCTAGGAATTTGACAGGCTCCGGATGATGTCGCATGTATTTAATGAAAATATTATATCAATTAGCTGTGGCAGCCTTCCGCTGTTATCACAGCTCTTAAGTGAAAATATTTTTGAAAATGGATTTGGCAGCCTTTGGCTGTTGTCGCAGATCTCCAGGGAATATATAATTTGAATTACATTTCACAGACTTCAGCTGTTGTCACAGTTCTCCAGTAAAAATATTATATGAATTACGCAGTCTCTGATTTAAATTTCAGCCAAATGGGAGTAATTCTGCTGCTTTTAGAGAAGTGACCCAAATTTGAGGTAAGGTGCCCTAAAGGACCCTCCCAGATGAAGATAGCCCCATGAGACCCAAAATTTGTCGATAATATGTTTAAAGAGTGTCCGTTTAAAATTTCATCAAAATTGGAGCTCTATTGCCACTCTTAGAGGACTGGCCCGAGTTTCCGGTTTGGTGCTATAAAGGACCCCCGGATGAAATAGCCCCATGAGACCCAAAATTTGTCGATAATATGTTATAAAGAGTTTTTGTTTCGAATTTCATCAAAATCGGGGATGTCGTTTGGGTTCTAAAGGGTCACCTCAAAATGACCCCTTTTGACCCATAAATGAACCCCAGAAGGTGCTATCTACAATGTTAAGGTTTTGGCTTAAGGAATATTCGTATCAAATTTTATCGAAATCGGATTAATAATAAAGTCTGTAGATGCGCGAACACGATTTGCGGACGAACGGATAGACATTTTTCTGGACCGGTTTTTTGGTATCTAGTCATCATAATTCGTGCAGAAAAGAAAAAAAACATCGAAATTTTTTGCTGTACTTTACTTACTTATACTTCGTATATGGGAATATAAAGTAAAAGATGAGATTGGACTTTTCTGCATACGACACTGATGAAAATGAGAATGTCTACTTTTGATGATGTTTGTAGATGAGAAACCTTTTTTGGAACACAATAAGTAAACTTTTACATTAAAGTTTAAAACAGGGGCCGTTATATACATGGTATAACAAAATTGAAATTTAGACCCCTATAGCTCCGACCCTGATTTTATTTTATTTTTGAAAAAATGTAACGGTAAGTTAATGCTTATTTTATTTGGACTTTTATTTAAATAAAAAATATTTGTAAAATTCCATTTAAATTTCTTGAGAAATGGACACTGTTTGTCAAAAAAGTCACTTCCAAAATTCAATCTTGGATCTCACCATAACCATTTGATTGATCAAAGCCCTTTTCTTATCCCTAGAGCTTTACAGCATTCAAAAACTTGTAAACTTAGTAATAGACTTCGGTTAACACTCTTCAGGTACGGAAACCTAAAATGATAACAAAATAATAATAAAAAAAACAACAATAAAATCCATTTTACCTTCATCGTCATCTTCTTCAAAGGAGTCTTCTTTCATTTGACTATTGGACACCACAACTTCAGCAGCACTTTTCTTATTCACAAAATGTAGCTTTCCAAAATCCACAACACATATCACAGCATTTTTATCATTAAAATGTTCGACTAGGAAAATTTGAGGCGCTGAAATATTCAATTCCAAATCCCACACTTTCTTGTTGCTCTAAAAATTAATTCAGGGTTCTATTAAACAGGAGAAGTTCTGACAAGGGACAGCTGCTCGCACCGTGATGTTCGGTAATTTAGAAGATTTCGTATGAATCACACTCAGCTTTCACCAAGGAATTACTGGGTATGAATCCTGGTTAGGAAAAACTTGAGGAAGGAAGGTGTAACAATTTTTAAGTGTTCATAACAGCGTTACATGAATTTATTTTCAAATATCTCGTCTAACGATAATTTCATCAAAATATATCTCCTCTAATAATAATTTTACCACATAAGAATGTCACTTCATGAGGGTGGACCCTACAGGTCACTAAAAAAAATCGAAATATTCGAATAATTTTGTAAACCTTAAAAATTCCGACGTCTCCAGAAATCACATCCGGGTGCTATTTCAGTGTGATGATGATTAGCTTCGAAATATAAGAACACGATTTATGTGCCCTCTAGAAATGGTAGGTTCGGGTTGGACAGTTTTATCTACTCAAATCCACGCCCACCCGCTCCGCTAAAAATGTACCGTTGAACACTAGAACCTAAGTTCGAAATTATTATTTAGACATAAAAATACACGACTGAAAACAATAATGTTTGCAACAGGCTTTTTGTTAAACGCATGAAAAAGTGTCTCACCATGTTTCCATGAGCAATATGATCCCAATTCCTTAAGATCTTCTGTTTAGTTTTATATTTCATTGCAGCATAACCTTTTCTTGCAGCTTCTCTTAAATCAACATCTCTCGTTTGGTGAGGTTTTGTAAAGAAATCAACCAACCATTTGGTGGCATTCGGGTTGTACACTATATCCAAACTCTGAGTTTGAATATGGAGTCGATAGTCACAGGACGAGTGGAAAGGTTTAAATTCATAGATAAGTTGAAAGAGAGGTTCAGAAGAAGTTGATTCAGCTACAGGACTTTGAGGAAGTAATTTAGCCAATCCTGGGGGTAGAGAACGGACTGGTTTTCCACTTGGAGCTTCTTCGCTATCTGAAAAATATTTTTTAAAAAATACAATTAAAATGTTTTCAACAATAAAATTAAAAAAGCTTTCTTTTCATTTGACTAAAACATTTTACGCTGAAAGGGTCTTTGCGGTTAGAACAACTAAACTTGTTCAGAGAATGTCTCCAGGAGGAGACGAAAAACTCACTTTGTAAATTTTATAATGTAATCATTATTATGTAATTTAACTGTACAAATGTACATCTCTTGTCTATCCCTGTAAAATTTTCAAAATATTCGGGTGCAGACAGACACTATTAATTTTTTTTCTGAGCAACTAACCTAACTGAAAATATGATTAATTATACGGTGGGAAATACGAGAAAACTCACTTTTAAATGTTTAATTCACAATTTTATTGCTTGAAAATCGACGAAACTTTCTTTGGAGAAATCAATGTTTATTCGGAATTCTTTTTAAATATGCAGAGATTTTTTTTGTTTATATTTAAATTTAGGTTAGATAACATGAAAAAAAAATCACTACAATTTAATTTATTTTAGTTTTTTTCCGAATGGCGCAATAGATTTTAGGGAGCGACTTTATGAAAAGAACAACTTTAATCGAGGCATGGTCGATCAAAACGTTTCCTAACATCTCGGGGGGGGGGGGGGTNTCGGGGGGGGGGGGGGGCGTTCATCTTAAAGCTTATATTGATAAAATAAAAAAACTTGCACTGGACTTTTTTCATGTTGGTACAACTATGTCTGCTTCAGTTCAATATATTCAAATAGTTCAATAAATAAGAAAGAAAAAGTTTTTTTTCAAAATAAATTAAAATTAAAGTGAATTAATTATTAATCTCCCACCTCTAAAACATAAAAAAGAATTTTTAAATTATATTTTAAGTTTTTAACTTGCTCCAAAAAAAAAAAAAAAAAAAAAAAAAAAAAAANAAAAAAAAAAAAAAAAAAAAAAAAAAAAAAAAAAAAAAAAAAAATGAATAGTATCTGTCTGGAACCAAATATTCGTTTAGTTTTAGTCAAATGAAAATTAAGCAAGAAGCCAAGGACGTCACATTTGGGCCAAATCTCTAAAATCCAAACCACATAACCAATTTTGATGAAATTTAAAATGGGTAAATATGGCACTATTCTATTTTTAAAAAGAGTGGGTGTATCTCTGTCAGGGGGACCCTAACAAGGTTCTTGAAATGGAAATCCCATTTCAAAGAAAACGGTTCGGTTTATTCACATGAAATTCAAAATCAATAATAATTTTTGTCTCTGATCTCCTTGACCTAACCACACATCCAGCACCTCTTGGTAGTCTTTCATGTATCCGCCCTGACAATATTTATCACTAATAAATTCGGAGCTTTTATTCAGAGTGGCTCTCCAGTCATTTGGTCCAAATTTTAGAAATCCAAACCACATAACCAATTTTGATGAAATATAAATCTGGTAATCATAGCAATATTTTACCTAAAGACATTGGTTCGGGGAGGCATAACTTCACCAGAAGCCCCGTTTATAGGCCCCAGCAGGGTCCAGAAAACGAATAAATTCTCTAATTTTGATCAACTTTGGTATGCAGTCACCCAATTATTTTATTGGATAACTCTGGATTTGAAAGACATTTCGGATTTGGGAACCGGACAGGGGCCACGTATGTGAAATTAAAAAAGTCGACTCATTTTGATAAAATTTGGCATATTCAGTCAAGTGAGAAATTTTGATTTTAATGTAAAAATAAAAAAGTCGTCTGGTATACTCAGTCACCCAAGTATTGGAGCGGACAATTTTTGGTATTGTGGAGAAATTTTGGTCCCGGCAGGGACCTAAACATTTGTAAAAATATAAAAGCCGTCTCATTTTGATAAAATTTGGTATATTAATTCACCCGAGAATTACATATGCAAAAATAGAGGCCCACGTATGTGAAAATATAAAAGTCGTCTGATTTTGATTAAATTTGGTATACTCCGACTCCCAAGTATTAATGTGTGGACAATTTTGAAAAAAAAAAAAAAAAAAAAAAAAAAATGGTATATTGAGTGACCGAAGAATTATATTTTAACCAATGAGCAATGCCAACAGCCGAAGGCTGTCATATCTAATTAAAACAATGTTTTGACTAATGAGCAATGTCAATAGCCGAGGGCTGCCTAATCTGATTAAAATAATATTTTAACCAATGAACAACGTCAACAGCCGAAGGCTGCCAAATCTAATTAAAATATTTTTTTGACTAATGAGCAATCTGAGAATGAATTATATGGTATTTTGTAGAAATTTTAATTTGGGTCGAATGCTGCCTAATCTATTAAAATAATATTTTAACCAAAGAACGACGTCAACAGCCGAAGGCTGCCTTATCTAATTAAAATGATATTTTAACCAGTGAAAAACGCCAACAGCCGAAGCCTGACAAATCCAATTAAAATAATATTTTCACCAATGAGTAACTTCAACAATCTAAAGCTGCCAAATCTAATTGAAACTACCAATTGAAATTTAGTAAATATTTGCGCGTATTTACAACGTCAGACCGAAAGACAAAACTTTGGAATAAGGAAGAGAAAGTCCAGTACCGTTTTCCGTACCATTTATTTTCTTCATTCTTGATGATGAATGGCAAATATTTATTATGTTCATCCCTGGAGGCATTTGAGGGGAATATTTTTTTGAAAAAGTTGAATATTCTTTATATCCAGAAATAATTGATCAGAATATTTTTTTGAAAAAGTTGAATATTCTTTATATCCAGAAATAATTGATCAAACTGATTATTAGTACCTATAAGGGAAATTATCAAAAAGACGTACCCAAAAACATAAAATAAAACTTACTCTGTGGAGATATTAACACCGGAAATACAGAATCTGGAGTAAAATGGTCATACAACGATACGGCTCCAATAGAAACTGAAATTTTGTGAGATGAAGTTCGTGGCCGTGATTCATAACCCAGCTTGACGTTGCAAAAATTGAGCTCCATCATTAATTTTCTGAAACACAGAACAAAACCGACATCTCAATCATTTTGACACCTAATTTATGTATTTTTTTCATTGTTTATTTTTATAGAGTTACGGAGAGCTTTCGTCTATTACGACATTCACAACATACCTTTTATTTCATTCTGACTACCAAGTTCCTTTCAAGCCAGCCTCTATTACACGTTGAATACTCTAGTTTCCATTGGATCACTGAAGTTGTTTAACTTCAGAATGGCTTAGAAGAAACAAAAGAAATCTTAATATGAATGAATCAATAATGAAGCAGGCGTCAATGGCACGACGAATGCACCAGTTCAGTTCTAGTTAGATCACTCAAGGTTTTTACTTTTTGGGTGACCGCGTAGGTTCGTCCTTCAGGTTATTCCTGGCCCAACCCAAGGTTGTGAGTGGTCATTGTGGGTAGCTGGTTTGTAAAAGTTACCAGCGAATGAAGTTACCCCCTATAAAGTTTGAATCTTTCCGGTTCAAATCCCGCGAAACATTTATTTTAAGGAAATTCATAGAATCATAGTGACTTTGTTACTACCACAAAGAACGGAAACGGACATGTCTCTAAGGCACCAAGCAAAGAAATCGGAGTCTGCTACTAAATAAATTATATAAACTGTGTACTTACTTTTCGCTTGCATCACAGGATGCAACTGAAAACAATTTAAACGTTCCAGTCTGTATGGAAAAGTTGAACTGTCCAAACACAGTATCTCTTCTAAGCAACGTATTATTTTCGACGGTATCCGCCAGAACATCTAATATTTCATCTTCGAGTCGTTCTCGTTCTGCATCACTTAATGTTAAGTTTTGTCCAATAGATTTATTATGTTCAGTCTGAGTCGTTCCGTACCAACCCCAAGCTTGAGGCATCCAACTCGCTAAAACTGATCGAGCTTCTACAGAACGATCGGATGTTGCTATCGTTTTTACGGAAAGAGGTGGACGAATGCGAAACATTGCAAGCTGAAATATAAATTCAAAATGTACGTTAGAGGATAAGAAAAATGTACTCTGGAAATGGCCAGTAGTGATCGTCAGATTGCTTAAACCAAAAATATTAAAAAAAAAAATACTCTGGAAATACAAACGAGGCATTTTAAATTCAGTTTTTTCTTCCGAAAGTTATGATCAAAAGTTAATAACATTTCTCCGAAGCTATTTCCAAAGCTTAGGAAATGTGCGTCTGTACTTTCTTTGTCACTTTATATACAAAATAAAGGGTACGGAAAGCCGTACTAAATTTTATCGTCCTTTATTTTAGAAATTTGGTAGGCTTCAGATGATGTCGCAAGTTTTTTAATATATTAATTTAATATATTAATAATATAACAAGTTTTTTAATATATTAATTCAACAAATATAGATGTCGCAAGTATTTGATGAAAATATTATATCATTTGGCAGTGGCAGCCTTCGGATTTTGTCACAGATCTCTAGTAAAATTATTTTATGAATTAGATTTAGCAGCCTTCTTCTGTTGTGACAGTTCTCTAGTAAATTTTTTATATGAATTAGATTTGGCAGCCTTTGGCTGTTATCGCAGCTCTAACGTGAAAAAATAAATATTTGAATTACCTTTGACAACCTTCGGTTGTTGTGACAGCTCTCTAGTGAAAATATTATATGCATTAGATTTAGATACCAAAAAACGGTTCTAGAAAAAATATGTGTCCGTCTGTTCGTCCATCCGTACACAAAAATCGTGTTCGCCCAAATACAGCCTTTATTATTTGTTCGATTTTGATGATATTTGGCCACAATATTAATTTTGGGGTGACCCTCTAGAAACCAAACGACATGGACCTAATGGGGGCTATCTTCATCTGGGGGCACTTTAGAGCACCAAACCTCAAATAAGGGTGACTTATCTAAAAGTGACATTATCACTCACATTAGACATTAAAAAACAGCCGAAGGCTTTTTTTTTTTAATCTAATGCATATAATATTTTCACTAGAGACAACAACCGAATGATGCCAAATCTAATTCATATAATATTTTATTAGAGAACAACCGAATGATGCCAAATCTAATGCATATAATATTTTCATTAGAGATCTGTGACAACAGCCGAAGGCTGCCAAATATAATTCAAACAATATTTTCTCTAGGGAGCTGTGACAACAGCCGAAGGTTTTCGAAGGTAATTCAAATATTTTTTTTTTTTTTTTTTTTTCACTATAGAGCTGCGATAACAGACAAAGGCTGCCAAATCTAATTGAAATTATATATTCCCTGCAGATCTGCGACAACACCCAAATAGTGCCAAATCCAATTTCAAACATATTTTCACTGAATACCTGCGACATAATCCTGCCAAATTCCTAGAATAAAGGAAGATAAAGTTTAGTACGGTTTTCTGTACCCTTTATTTCTTCTCATAATAAAATGCTTGTTAAGAAAAGAGGAGTATATATATATATATATATATATATATATANGGAGAGGGGTGTCAACTCCAGATGAACTTTCGATTTTTTCCGAGCAAGGTTAGTAATTAGCAAACCTCACAGGTCACATTTTGCTCACAATCTATCACAGAAATATATCACAATCTCTGATATATTTCTATTTTTCCTTCTCCTGTCTTAATTCATCAAATTCAAATAAATTTTATCATTAATACATTACACACAAATTACATTCTTTTTTTTAAATAATAATATTTTTTATTTATTTTTCATTCTTTCTTACATATACACAGATACTTTTCCTAAGCATTTTTATGCTTCTAAGAACAATAAAATACATTTATTAAAATAAAATGTTAATCAATTAAAAATTGTGGCGCTATATTTGTAGGGTAGAACATTATCACAACAATCAACGTACACCCCTTTCCCTGGCAGTTCCCAGCAACAAGGAAGGCAGGTCGATAAATGTCCCATAGGACATAGACAGATCTAGCTTAACCTGTATAGTGTTAACCAGCCTTAAGATAGAATATACCGAGGACAGGTGGGCACAGCCGGATGACGGAATGCCAAATGTTCTGAAATCTGTGTTGCGAGTTTGAGAAGAAGGTATTTTAAAATTTAAACTTGCCAAGAGATCCAAAGAGTCTATCCGACCAGCTATGATTTTGTACAAAAACTGAAGCAGCATTAAATTACTTCGAGACCCGACGAATCCCAAGCACAGGTTCTCCCTCAGGATATACATCGGACCGCACAATCTGTCCCTGTGTAGACTCACCTCTCTCAAAGTTTTCAAGTCATCATATCCTCTTTCATTCTCCATTTCTTCTTTAAACGTCTTTTCTTCTGTCGTTAAATTAACATAACCTGGTTGAGCATTCAATACTTTACAATACATATTTACATATTTGACATTGTCACGGGCTCGTGCCAGACATTGTTTCCAATTTTTCGTGACAATCATATCACCATTTCGACTATACTGCCAACATTGGAAAGCGTATTTCCACCAGGCACAAGCATTGCCTCCAACAGGAAAACCAGGACGAAATTTTTGATATTGTTGACTTTTATGTAATTTTTTCAAACCTTTTAGACAGCCAACAATTTGGCCATATTGCAACTGAAAGATGAGAGAGGAAATTGTAGGTAAGTGGTCAATTCTAGTTAGTCCACAAAAGTTATGACATCTTTGTCGGCGGTATAGTTCATTCAGTTCGACACCATAACAAAGAGAACAGAAAGTGAGAAAACTTGCTTAATTTAACCCATGTGCCCGAGGGACGGTGAAACTCTACTATTAGTGTAAGTAAAATTAGAGACATTTGCTGTCGGTATTATAATATCAGCTGATTGAGCGTGCACGCCAACATCGTTATCGTGGAACGACAGATAACGACAGACAAAAAAAAATCAAACTTGGTATGCAATATGCATAAGCAATTTAAACTAAACTTGGCAATAATAATTATTTGGCTATTATAGTTATAATGACTCATCTTGTATTTGATCAGTTCAGAATAAGGCACATTATCGAAATTCAAAGTCAAGTATACATTACGAGAGAGTTACAAAATGTAACTATATGCAGGAGAGTCGTTGTTACTGTGTAATGCATGGCTGAACGTATTGTTTATAATCTACAAACGTTCTAAATCTAACTATATGCAGGAGAAGCGGCAACATTGTCGTTGTTACTTTGTTCATAATCTACAAACGTTCTTTGGCAACTACGGTGTTTCAACTCTTCATAATATTCAACTATAGATCATGTTTTTTTTTATTTAGTTTTAAAATAACTTAAATTTAAACAAAACACTTACCGAAAACACCATTCATTTTTATATAATCTAGTTTCGAATCATCAGTTTAGTCGAGTTGGAGATGACATTCGAAACTAGTTTCTTTTTAAATAAATATTAAGTGTTTTAATTTAATTTATTTTTAAGGTAAATATTTTTCAACCCTTAAAAAAAAAATCAATTTTAACGGGATTCCTTACCAGAAGTTAGAACTATTAGTGATGTCACTTACATCTGTCAAAAGAAGCGGTACATTATCCAAATGTAAATCACAGAATATCCTCGGATGAGACTTTGATCGGATTGGTTGTTCGCTTAGATTCTTTTTCAAATGTGCGCGTGCGGATACAGGTGACAATATGTAACTATGATTTTTATTTGCTTTCTTGATCCGTGTCTGGAAAAAATAGCATGAGAAATGGAATACAGAGGGATCATTCTAACAGTGACAACGAGATAAGATAAAAGCGAGTTACTTGTCATGGGAACGAGAGGTAGGCGACATAGAATCAATCGCCTGTGAACTTGCAGAGATAAGCAAGGAGAGTACGTTGAAGGCTACTAAATGTCTAATATAACTGGTGACAAATGATTTTTTTGAGACACCATGTTAAAATACCGGGTTGAAATTTTGGTCTAGTCGAAAATTTGAATAATGTTTTTTTTCTTCGAATTTCCTGCCTGGTGTGTTACTATTTGGGGGTAAGGGTAACTCATGCTTCTGAGGATAATTGAGACGCTTTGATAATAGGGACAAATGGTATCATTATGAGGAAATTGTTAAGTAATAGCTCAGTGATATTGGAGTGATTGTTAAAAATACCCCTAATGATATGATGCCAACAAAATTTGTTACGCAATACACAAAGAAATATTTATAAAACACAAAACCCATTTAGTATACTGATTGACACATAATCAACCCAATTCAATGATAACTGAAGATAGAAAGTCGATACTTAGAACACAATCATCTTTCAGTATGTAGGCATAATATAAGAATTAAGTGTTAATCAATGACTAAAATATTGGTAAAAATTCATTTCATCACAGCAAATCATCATAATGAGGACGATTCCTGTAAGACGATATAAGCCTTATATTGGTTTCATTGCTGTACTGATGGCCTTAGACAAAACACTTTTGGGTTGCCCTGGTACATAGAACCAACCATCTGAGGACATTTACATACAGTCGACCTAATTTGCGAACCTCGTAAGTCAAAATGATCAAAAATTGGATTAATTTGTTAAATTGGGATATTTTTTCAAGTAAATCCATAATGAGGTAGATAAAATACTAAATCTTCACTTGACTATTCATTTTACAGTCAAGTGAAGATTTAGTATTTAATCTACCTCAGTAAAAATTGGATTTTTGTTTTATCTAGACACAACGTGCAACGCGTGATTGAGAGTTCCTCATACCAAATTTTTTATAATACGAGTATTAATAGTCATTATTTATGCTGTTCGAATAACAGTAATAAGAGTCCCTTTACACTGGTAGTTTTTTTAGTGCTATTATTGAAAATTCAAAGTTTTGAAGGAACATTATAGCTGTCCGTCTTATCTCAACTGACTAAAAGCAAAGGATTTCTTTAAGAGAGCTAAATGAGGTGCATTCAAGACGCAAGGGGTAGAAATCATTCAAACGGTAGAACATTCGTCTACAAAAAGCTGCTTGCACGTTCTCAATCTGGTGGGAATAATGCTAGGTGTGAGGTGGCCAAATCACAACGGCGTACTCTAGTTTAGAGAGGACACGCGATTTAAAAAGAAGTAGACATGGAACAGCATTGTCTATAGGATGAAGACATCGCATATTTTGAATATGTAAGTTAAAACTTGGATTTTAAGTGTATGTAATGCCAAGGTCCTTTTTAAGCAAAACATTTTGAATTATGTGGTAAATATCCCAAATTGATGCGCATAAACAAAATGTACCAACAAGGTTTAGCATTTAGTCCGATGGTATTATTCACTTGGCTCTCCCTGTACAACAATTGAGAAGATATCAAAATACTTACCGCCAAATCAGAATTACTCAAATTGTTCCATAAATTATCTCTGGTGAGTGAGTCCCAATAAATAGACATATTATTCAACTGAACTAATTTAAACGAATGCGTCATGTCACTTCTGTTCACTCCAGGACTCCATTGTTCATCACAAGATTGAGCGGCAAGAGAATCAATTCCTATCCCCATTGCAAACAGTTCACCTGGCACAGTGATTTCATCTTCATATCTAATATGGACATCTGAGATGTTAAGCTGGATGAACAAAAAATCAATCAAAAGTGATATAATCGTTTCCGATGTTAGCCATGTGAAAAAAACAAATCCTAATTGTTGTCTGCTAAAATAATCAATTGTCATCATACATATAATCTTGGATGCTTATAATTGGCATGTGGGTAAAATTTCAAAAATTTAGCTACAAAAATTGTAAACTATATATAAAAAAACAAATTTTAACATTTTCTCCATAGCCCAGTAGTCAGAGATTTTTTGCTTGCAAAAATTGGGGAAATCTCTATTTTTATATATGTTTGTAGGTAAGGACCTCCTCTTTAAAAATCTAAGTTTTCGACCTCCCAACCCTTGTGCGTTCTGCGCCATCTTGAAAAATCCACTCAAAAAGCCGTTTTTTTCAGGGTTTCCTTAATTACTCGTTTCCTGTGCATTTTATAAAAGTTGTATAGGTATATTTTAATATTACACCGAATTCATATATCAATAATGAGAAACGTTTTAGTGGAAGGTTAAAAGAAGACAAAGAGCTGGTCGAAATGAGATTTTACTTATTTAATACTTGTAACATATCGCCCATAAAGGAAAAGAATTCATCCTGCATTAAAGCTGATATGTGATTTTTTTGATGGGGTTGTTAGGTATGGTGTGGAGATTATAAAACTGAATTTTCGACCTCTTAAACTGAGGGGGAATTCTAGGCGGTCATTCTACGCCAAAAAGCGCCACAAAAACTGTATTTTGTAAATAACTCGAGAATGGTTTATCTGAAGAAAAACAACGTATCACATGAAAACATGGCAAATAAAATTTCCCCACAGTTTCAGTTCACAAATTTTCTCTGTGCGATGTATGGGAGCGCTGTCGCAGAAGGCTTCGCTTTGGCGGTAAAGGACCATTTTAATGAAAATACAAAAAAAAAAAGAAAAGATTTTTATCCTTTTTTTCGTATGTATCCCTAAAACATCATATTTAAAGTTGAATATAACCTTACAATTTTAATTAGAATTCATATTAAACATAGAAATCCCTTCAGTGGTATACCAAAAAGAGCTAGAGAGGTGGTCGAGTTATGTCCTTTCTTATGATATGCCTGTATTATAACTCCTATTTGTTTTTAGAATTGAGTGATGAACAAAGAAGGAATATAATAGAACAACCCATTGATGATAATTCAATAAAAACTTCCATTCAAGGATAAAAACATCACTAGATATCACTTTTACGTCCAAAAAACGGGACCAAACCCAGTATGCTTCTGAGTACAATCCCATGTACGCCGCGAAGCATACCTCGTGCTTTCTAGTCGGGGATAAAAAGAAGTGTTGTATTTACTCAAAGATAAAAATAACACTAGAACTTTTTTTAATAAGGCTATGTTCACATGACGTCGTACCGCGCGGCACAAAATCTATCTAAATAGTGCATATTGTTTACATGACCGCGCGGTGCTGCGCGGTACTAGTTCTACAAACTTGTATCTATTTGTACATATGATACCGCGCGGTCATGTGAACCTAGCCTTAAAGACTCGTCAAATCAGTAAAGCATGAGCAGAGGGTTTGCTTTTTACTCATGTTTTCTGTAAGTGTAAAAGCGCGTCGTGTATCCATCGTTCTTTACCAGACCAGTAGGTTTAGCGCCGCTTTTGGGCGTAAATGTTACATCTAGAGTTGTTTTTATCCTTGAATTCTCACCAATAGGTCTATAATATTCATTGTGTGTTCGTCACTCAATGTAAAAGCAAATAGGAGTTATAATACGGGCATATCATAAGAAAGGACATAAAACGACCACCTCTCTAGCTCTTTTTGGTATACCACTGAGGGGATTTCTATGTTTAATATGTGAATTCTAATTAAAATTGTTAGGTTATATTTAACTTTAGAAAGGATTTGGGGATATATACGAAAAAAAGAGATAAAAACCCATTTTCATCAAAATCGCCCCTTACCGCCAAAGCGAAGCCGTCTGTAGCAGCTCTCCCATACATCGCACAGAGAAAATTTTGAACTGAAACTGTGGGAAAATTTTATTTGCCATGTTTTCATGTGATACGTTGTTTTTCTTCAGATAAACCATTCTCGAGTTATTTACAAAATACAGTTTTGGCGTAGAATGGCCGCCTAAAATTCCCCCCTCAGTTTAAGAGGTCAAAAATTCAGTTTTATAATCTCCCCACCATACCTAACAACCCCATCAAAAAAAATCACATATCGTCTTTAATGCAAGATGAATTTCTTTCCTTAATGGGCGATATGTTACATGTATTAAATTAAATAAGTGGTCATTTCGACCAGCTCTTTGTCTTTTTTGAACCTTCCACTAAAACGTTTCTCATTATTGATATATGAATTCGGTGTAAAATTAAAATATATACAACTTTTATTGAGGTGTTTATGCGGTATTTAGGCTTTGTTTAGGAAAGAGAAAGGTAAAAATGAATATAAAAGTTCATTCTTGACAAAAACGGCATTTTACGCCAAAACGGCGCCGCCTGTATGAGCACTCCTATACATCCTACAGGAAATATGTGTGAATTGAAATTGCAGGAAATTTAATTGTCGTTTAAATGAATCGCTACAACTGTTCGCCTAAAATGCACAGGAAGCGAGTAATTGAGGAAATCCTGAAAAAACGGCTTTTTCAAGATGGCGGAGAACGCACAAGGGTTGGGAGGTCGAAAACTTAGATTTTTAAAGAGGAGGTCCATACCTACAAACATATATAAAAATCGGGATTTCCCCAGTTACTGCATTGAAACACCCTTTTTTTGTCTCTGACTATTGGCTGACTACTGGGCTACTAATATTCTTTTAATAGTACCATTGCGAACTCATAAGTAATGTCTGAGTGGTCAACACAAAGATTAACTTCATCGTGGACCACTCAGAGGAAATCAAAGTCGAAGAAAAACTTAGGCAGAATAGAGAAAACAAAATCATCAAGGCATTAAACGAAGATCTGGTACCTAAATGATGTAGACTCAAGAACAAGTTTTGTCCCCGGTCATATTGGGTCTTAAAATTACAACCATGTACAGTCATATGAAAAATCCAAATAATAATAATAATAATATTGCAGGATTTCATTCTGTAATATTATTATTATAAAAAAAATAAAGAAGCCGATCGTGTATGATTTTACACGATCGGCTCAAGTAGACTTGGCCATGAGGATGTCACCCTTAAGTAACGTCTCAACTTACTAAGACATATTGGATTGAAAGGAATGACGCCTTGGGAATTTAAAATGATCAGATTAAAATTCGAATCCATTGTTTTGAAAATATGATGATTCTTCAGTGGCGTTTCGTGGCTTTTTGGGATTTGCAACTTTTTTTGTAAGGGAGAAATACACAACACTCGAACATTGACCATATGACTATGAATGCTGTATTTATACTTATAAAATGCTTCGGGATGAGCGAGATAGCTGAAATACCAAGTTATTTCGCAGCACAAAAACACTACTGTAGTAAAATATTGTTTTTTTTTCTTCTTCTAAATAGGAGCCGAATCCACTCTAAGGGTAGAAAGGTACTAACATTAATTCATAATTGAAAACTAACACTTTTCAATGAGCAGGAAAGCTGAAATTCGATACCAAATTGTTCTGCAGTACAAAATATTGTTGTTGGTTTTCTAAGGAGGAGCCGATTCCACCCTAGGGGTAGGTACTACTAATAATGCAAAATTGAAAATACCTACTCTACTTCGGGATGAGCGAATTTCCCGGAGATTAGGGGATAGCTGAAATTCGATATATACAAAAAAAAAAAAAAAGTTTTTTTTTCTAAATGGGAGCCGATTCTATACCAGGCGTACCTACGCCTAATATGTATATACTTCGCAAAAGATAGAAATCGGTGAATTTTTAATTTCCAAATTTCAAAGCAGCCCTAGCAGGGGAAAACAGCTACTAGTCTGTTATAAAGCATTTATTTTAGAACATCTTCAAATCTCAGCTCTCCAATAATCTCTAGGAAAGGTGAGACAAAAATTATATTTCTAATTGACGCCGACGCCAAATAGTTTCCCGATACTTACCTGAAGATTTTCAACAATACTTGTCATGAAACCAGTTCCATAACTTAGCCAGGAGGAATAACTAGATGAATAATAACACGCATCTTCAGTCTCAGCTCGCCATCTTGCTTCTAAGGCATCCAATAAGGTAATCTTATATTGTTGTGCCGCCTTTTCTTCCAGTTCTTCATCCCACTAGAAACAAAAGAAGTGACGAATTCAATAAATTGTTGTAAATTCTCAAAATTTAGGCCCAGATTCACTCAATCACAATCTGCGCTTTTACAGTTAGTTTCAGAATAATTCGCAAGTTTAGGGTCAGTTTCGTGGTTAATTTTTATATGAAAAGCCAAAGGTTTATATGTTGCAGACGGAGGAGTTGAACACAGATGGGGAAAACCCGGTCATAATTGGTTCCAAAATCTGTTCTTTGTAGGCTGCACGTCTGATTATTATAAGGCTGGTTGCAGAAACAGATTGTAATTATCAACGCGGCCTTTATTTAGATCTATTGTAACCGGTATTTCAATTCCAACCAACAGTCCCCTGGTTACAAATCCACCGCCTCAACCAACTTAGCTACTGAGGCTGTTGCACGCCTGATAGTATGTCCGAAATCTAATCAGCCAAACTATAAACCTAATACATGTCCACTCCTGTTGCACGCCTGATAGTATGTCCGAAATCTAATCAGCCAAACTATAAACCTAATACATGTCCACTCCAAGTTTCATCAAAATTGGACAAGACGTTCGAGAGTTATCATGGAACGATATATGATAAAATCGTAGAGCTAAGATAATTCGTTCGATAAATATAAAATCTGGGATGACATACTAGTTCGGGAGCTGGCTAGCCATATCTTACCTCATAAGATATACAATTTTTAACCCGTGGGCTGGAAGTGCATCGGTGGGGTAATGTCAAAACTCGCTTTCTTAGTTGCCAGACCGGGGGCGTTTAGAAGCTACAGACCCGCCAAAAATCGAAATTGGGCCAAAAATTACCTCATAAGGTACACGAAAAAAACAAATTCCGAAATGAT
>CM022877.1:20028332-20081987 GCA_012654025.1 Pachypsylla venusta
TAAGTGGTTTTTCCATTTCAGATTATTACTGAGATGAAGGCCTAAAAATTTTATTGATGACACTGCTTCAATATGGGAATTTTGAATAGGTATCCGCGGGAGTTGCGTTATTGAACAGTTATTGAAATATAGATAGGATGTTTTTGTGGTGTTTAAACAAAGCTTGTTGGAAATGAACCACAAATTCAGGGAGGTTAAAATTCTTGTTGTCTTGTCAAAAAGGTCCTCTTTGGTTTTACCAATAATGAGGAGACTGACGTCATCACAGTAGAGGGCGAATTCCGCGTTAGGGGCAGAATTTTCAATGTCATTGATATCTATAGAGAATAAGGGGGGCCCTAGTATTGAACCCTGAAGGACGCCCTCTTGAATTTGTAAGAATTCCATGTGTGGTATGCTTGGGTTGAGTATAGAAGATAATGAGCGGATAATCTCAACAAAACCTGACTTATTAGTCAATTCGGTAGAGGGATCCTTCTGTACATTTTTACCAAAGAGTTAATTTACGTGACTAAATAATCGAACACCGTATGTGATGTATTTTTTTTATAAATTTAGAAATGTCTGAAATAAGAGGGTTTCATCTGTGATATATAAGACAGTCGGAAATCAACTATCATAAAATGAACATCTCATACTGCCACGGGTTTTTTCCATTGACTTTTTCAGATAGCGCAGTAATGTAACAAGGATGTTAATGTTATCAATCATTATTTACAAACAATGTTATTAACTAACCAGTAAATATTTTAAAGCTTACCAATGCATTATTAAGCAAGTACTAGATTATTACTCTTCATCTTCAGGTAGTACAGAAGTTGACCTTAAGCATGAGATGAGCTCACCAGTTAAAAAGAGATTAGGTGTGACCAAAGTTAACTCAAAGTAAAGGCTTATATTCTTTGTTATTTCATAAAACTGGCATAAAATGGAGAACTAATGTAATATAATAATAAGATGTAAATGATAAAGACTTCTAATTATTACCAAAAATCATTTTTTAAAAAGAAAATATATCACAATCACAATAAAAATAAATATGAAAAACACGACTTTTTGCTCTTGTTTACTTTTTGTAGCCTTGTTGCCAGCTTTCCAAAAGATAAGGGATTCGGCACAAGGCCCGAATAGAGCAATAGTGTTCCGAATGGTGCCACAATTTTTGGGGATAAGTGACTTCATGAGAAGAACAAGTTTGCTTATTTTATCAATATAAGCCGATAAGCGTTAAGATAAACGTCCCCCAAACCAGCCTCGATGATGAAGTTGTTTTTTTTGGTAAAAACTCCATTGCATCACTTGGCTTGCATATAATGGAAAGCATTTATGTTTAATTGAAATTATCATTACTAGAGCGCAGCACTAAATTTTATTTTTTATCTTTAAAAACTATTGCATTATGCGGGCAAAAACTATTGCATCATTCGTTTAAGCTCTTGCTCGATTCGGGCCTTGTGTCGGATCCAAAGATAAGACGATATTTCAGCGACTTAAGTAATATTATATTTAATAGGTATTTGTATAGGATTCGATTACACTATGAAAAAATGGACATCGAATGGCGGGGTCCTCAAACAAAGGAAAAATCCCACGTTCAAAATATTTTTCCTGTTTGGGGGAAAAAAAATTCGCTCAAGCAATAAAAGCATGGCCGTAAAAACGTTTCCTAACCTGTCGAGGGGGTTAAAATATGTCAATAAAGCTAACAACTAAACATAAAAAGTTAAAAACAAAACAAAAGAGAAGTGGAAAATATAAAAATATGGTTGGTGGGATTTTTCCCGCGATGTTGTCACGCCGCATGCGACAAAAATCCCCAAAAATACAACAACTTTGGGACCCTACGGTTCTCCCCGGAGTCATACCCTCTAATGACGTACATACACTTAACGGTTTTTAATTTTTTATTTAAAATTTCAAATTTAAAAAGGAATGTTATTATTTATTACTTGGAGGAAAGAAGGGGAAGTTCCTGGTTTATAAAACAAATTATATTCTTTCCTCCAAGACTTATTGCATCTAACAGTGTGCCATGCTGTCATGTCGGTTGATTAGTTAATCGGGCAAGCAAGATAAAACACAAATACGCAGTCTGTCTCATCTTATCCAATTCCAATTGCTGAATGGCTGATAACCCCTGAATGGAAAGATTTTTTTTCATAAAAAGAGAAATGCAGATTTGATTCAGCGGAAGTTGCATTTTTGTGGACGAAATCGTCAAAACTGTCAACAGGTACCTCCTCCAGAATATTTTTAAATATTACCAAAATTAGGTATTTAAAAATAAAATACCATACTTTTTATTTAAAAAAAAATAAAAAATAATAATAATAACTTTTACTTTACATCCTGATAATTGGGTTGGTTTTGAATTTTGAAGCAAAAATTCTAAAAAACATATTTAAACATCAAATCTCATTATTTATTTACTGGAGATGAATACGAGACCTTTTAGAAAATAGTCATTTCCAACCAGAGTACACCTCAATGTTTGTAATTTGGGGTAATAATGAAACCGTTATAGGTAAAAATACAAAAAAATCCATTTTAATTTATTTTTTTCAAGTTCCATCGTTCTATTAAAAAACGGACCCCAAAAATGCAATTTCCAAGGATCGAACAAGGATTTTAATATCACCAATCGATTTGTCATGGCCTCTTTCATATCCTTAGGTTCGAAAATTCCTGTCCATTCAGGAGTTAGCATTCTTTGAACACTATATCACTTGAAATAGCATTCCGAAGCCAGACTACTTATACCTAATTTTTTAATTGGTTACCTACCAATTTCTCCTCCAGAACAAATGTGTGGAATGTCTACACGTGTTGTTTTGGAACAAGTAGAGACAAACAGTCTAAAGTAAGTATGAAGTTACACAATGTTGGACGTGGTGCGTACTAGAATGGGAGCCTGTCCGAAGACACCGCGTACCTATCTTCGATTTATCGGGCTACACTCGGTAGATGTTTTTAATTACAGCGGAGACAGCTCCCCCAAAAATATTTAATAATCAATATCTAACTGTCTTTGCAGTATGTCACTTTGAAGTCCATTTTCAAACTAGACTTCGTTACGACCCTCTGGGGAATTTTTTGAGTAGAAAATCCCTTAAAATAAAGTAAATAGGAACTTTTTAGTAGACATAGGTATTCAAATATTTGTCTGTCTTTTTGTACCACGATAACACTAGAATGCCTATTTAGCTTATGCTGCTTATGGGCCTTGTTGTTGGGTCCCATTTTAAGGCCATTTTAGTTGAGTGAGAACTACAGTCCACGGAAGCACTAGTTGTAGTAGTGTTGCTTTTAAAATTAACTGTTCAAAATCAACCTTTTCCAAATTAGGTTCACAAAAATGCTGGAAAACGTTGATATATTGTGAAATGAGGTTACCTACCCGAAAGTTTATGATACGTACACCTGGGACGGAACTCTGATGGTATGCGTTCCAAGTCGATTCCCTACGTAGAACTTTTATTGTGAGGACAATTTTTTCAGGGTTATCAGACTGATTGAAGATTGCATTTTGAAAATAGTAACAGACATAGCTGATAACAGAGCTCCTCAGCTAACAGTTAGAAGTACTACAACTTGGGAAAATATTATTTTTGATGAAAGGTATGTTTTTACTTACTCAATTACTATATTTAAACTCAGTAACTAATTCTCTTCATTCGATTCTGTCTAGCGTACAACGCTTTATTCTGCCGCTCATGGTCGTCTGGTTCTAGACAAAGGGCAATCAAAACCTTTTCGGTAAACTTATATAAATTATTTCCACAATTATTTCAAACCAGAATCTATAAATGAAAAAAATATAGTTGTCTTGTTTTTGCAGAGAAATTACGTTTATTAGGTATTTGTTTATTGTGTTCAACAACCGTTGTAGTTGTTGACACACACAAAAAAAAGTAAATAAATTAGAATACCTGAAAAAATAGTAAATAAATTAGAATACCGTAAAATAAATCATAGGACGTCCTTTATGCAGCTGATTCCAAAAGATTATTGTTTAACCGAATTTTAAATTACCTCAAAATTCCCTCTCTCACGGACGCGAAGATTTTTTTGTAAATCCGGATATCCTCGTCAGTCGGACTACTGATGGGACCAACGAATGGATATTTCTAGTGTTGTACCCGTGTTGGATAGTGGACAGTTGTGTTTTGTGTTAATGGAATGGGCAGCACATGTCCAACACCAGTTGTCCATAGAAAGTTAGTTATAATATAATTGTTACTTAGCCCTTGGCTGGTTTCTCATAATTGATCGCAGGAACTCTCCTTTACACGTGTGCTATTATATTTGGTCCGTTTCCATGATAACGGTCAAAGTCCTTGCCCGAATCTGATACAACTTGTATATGTTTTTTGATGCATAGTTTCGTGAAATTTTCTGATTAGGCGCTACTTGGCCACCCGAGTTCTCTATCCTCATAATATCCATTTTAACAGAGTATTATTATTATTTTTTTTTTAATTTGTACCCCAAAAGTGCTATTGCATTACTTTAGTGAAGGAGAAATTTCGATCAGAAAATTTTCGCTACGAGCGGGATTCCGCTGAGCTCTAAATTTGACAAAACTACTAAATAGTAACATGTGTAAATTTGCATCTACTAAGTACTAACATTGACCAATGTTCGACACTTTTCGTTTTTCTCGTCCTACTTCAACCTGCTTCCAGAAATAACTTGAAGAAACATGGCGACGCCTATGAAACTCATGTCAACTTTTCAACTTCTAGAAGTCGACACAAATTCATGGTTATCATTCATGTTCTATCGATAATACATCGGCTTCTAAGAACTCAAGCAGTTTGTACAAAAAGGTTAGGCATCAAACTTTTTTTTTTACTTTTAACTGTTTCAAAAAGAAACGACTTTTTGTCCAATAAAATGAAATTGGACAAGAGCTGATTGAAAGTTGAACTGACTAAAACTAAATATTACCTATTCAAAATATAACATGGATGACTCAAGGCTGCGGTATACTTGGGTATCACTTTCTTCCATATACATGTAGGTAAAGAAGCCTTTTGGGGCTTAGAATTTTTTTTAACCTCCTGAATCAAAGTTCAGCTTTTGTAAAAAAACAGGAACTCTGTATAATTTGAAAAGCTTACCGTTAGTTAGGGCTGTATTATTGTATCGCTGGAAAGCATCTTAATTCCGGTTGATCGTGAGCTCACAATGATGCACTGTCACTGTCTCGTGCTGGTCTAGTATGAACATATTCCTTCAAATGCCTGGAATAATATTTTTATTTTTGCCGGATGAATTACTTACAGGCCACGGCACAGTCACCGGTGCTTTTTGTGAATGCTCTTTTATTAGGTGAATTATAAAAGGAATCTGTGTTCCAAATTTCAAGTATCTAGTCTTAGCCATCGTTAAGTTAGGTAGGTACGTTGATTATGCTGAGTATGTGAATCAGTCTGTATACCAAATGGGCTTTGCGTTTTATGAGTATTGGTAAAAGTTAAATATTTATTATTTTAATTACAGAGAGCTTTACTATCAAAACGTGAACTTATTTAAAGAACAAACCACATTGAATTGCGCTATTAATTTCATTAGCAATTTATTGGACGTTCCATTTTGGGAACTCAATGTAACATCATCCTCCAAAGGATTAGCTGCTGGACCCATCTCTTTGAAACTTGTAAATAATCAAGTCATTAAGTATTGTGTGGGTGGAGGTAGGTGTTCTTTTTCATTGTGAACTTTACTGTTGGATGATATCTTTTAGATGCCTGGAGGAAGTGTTCCACAGAGGATTTCGGTATCGATGTCAGGGTTTGAATTCGACCTTTTATTATTAGTAGTTTGAAGCTGACCGTCAGGACTGTAGCCGGAATTTAATTTGGAAGAGGAGATATATCTAATTTTGGAGGTGAAATTGTGAGAACGCTCACTAAATCACCGTCTGGTCCGGTCAAAACATGGAGGTGTATTTTGAGGGTATGTTTGTGCATGGCAAACGTTCTATGTATTTTGTCCCAGAACGACAAACCTTAACTTCGACATGATTTTGTTCTTCAAATGGGATTGTCCCCGTAAATATATTTTTCAATTTTTTCAAATTTTAGTTATCTTGAAATTATCTCTTTATGTTATTTCTAGGTGTCATGTTACCACAAAATATTTTCGACATTAAAGAAATTTGTTGCGAGGCAAAATATGTTTTGATTGTCGAAAAGGACGCAGCATTTCAAAAATTACTTGCCGAGGGAATTCTGAAAAAACATCCAGATTGTATTCTCGTTACGGTAAATTTAGTATTTCTCGGACCAAAGTATAACTTAATCTCCAAATTATTGATCAAACTGGCTATGATGAAATCCAATATACATATTAGCTATGTGTTCTCAGTGTCTACAGCAACTGGTTAATAAATTTCATTTGGTTTAACATGCATACCTATTAACAGTTCGGTGCCACCCCCTTTAAAATAAATTTGAACGCTGAAAACTGAGTAATATATTTACACCCTGGAAAACTTGAAAACCCCTATCTAAAGAATAACTCGGTTAAATGAACTGCGAGTACATGTCAGAGCAGGGGCGTACACAAGGGGGAAGCTGGCCGGCTATAGCCCCCCCGAATTTTTTTTCGGTATAAGCCATCAAATGTGAAACGCGAGTGCGGCGAGTGTATAACATTTAACCGTGTGCTTCTTTTTCAATGTCACGCAGAAAACACTTTTTGGGATACTTACATAACAAAGTGCAAAGTTACGACGATTTTTTTCTACCTTCCTTATCCTATAAAAAAGAAAGTATTTTAATGGGCTGAAATTTTCGATGTCGANGGAGAATCCTTAGGAACATTGTTTGTTTTTGGATCTTTCATTACTACTCCATATTCATTCTACAAAAAATTAATATGTGAAAATAAATGAAAACTTATTGTTTTCAATCAGTCGCTTTTTTGTCAATTTAGGCGTTTTAACAGCGAGGTCGTTCGTACACCGGTTTACGTGAGTCTAAAACAGTCTATCTGTTTAGGATAGGAAATAGGGGAATCAAGAAGGTTGCTTCCAATAAGGACGGAGAAAGGTGAAGAGAGGACATGACGCCAGAAAGAGCTGCCCAGGCAGTGCAGAAAATGCTGGACGGAGAGCACAGCAACATTGCTGACTTTGTTGGCAGATATTACTAACCTGTTTTTGCATTTGAACGTTAGAGTTGATGAAGGGTCTTGAGAGAAGTTGATGTAGTTTGGACATATCTCTTTCAGTCATTGGAATGGTGGGGATGTTGAGTTTTCTAATATCGCGAGGGTGGATTCCCAGCCATTGAATTTCTGGACATGCCAGCAAGGCAGCATGAGGAGACAAAGTCTGTTGAAGAAAAGTTTTTGGTTTATTATTTTCAGTCATGAGCCTTTGGAATCGACCACGAAAAAAGTAATTAAATTTGATATTTCACGTATCAAGGTACGTAGAATTAGGCATGATCAATGATACGTTCAATTCACCAGTCCCCGTAATATCAATGAATTTAAGCAAAATCCAGCAACGTTTTACATATTGGGGAACCACGAATCCTCGTGATGCTGGCTATTCTCGACCCAACCCAGGCTGGATGAGATCAATGTGGGTAGCTGGCTTGTAAGTTCCCAGCAATTGGAGGGTAGAAACCCCCGCCTCTAATGACCATAGATATAAATGTGATGGCACATTTTAAAAATGTGATACGCTAATGAAGCTTTTACCAGAAAGAAATTGGACCATTATATTTTAACATCCCATCGCATTCCGCTATTGATTTCAAATTGAAAATTTGTGCACTGAGTTTTCTATCAATTTATTCAATCAAAACGTGAAAAACCATTACCAAATTAATGATTATGACCAATGATCGCAATTTTGGAACCATCTGTTTTTGATAAAAATTCATTCCCGCGGTCACACACACACACACACACACACACACACTGAGAAAGGATAGCAGCAAAATACTGCCGAACTTGACTTGTTACCTAAATGTCTTTATTCCGCGTATTCTATGGGTTGGTGGTGTAATGGTAAGACGCGCTGACTGTTAAACAGTGGGGCGTGGTTTCAAACCCAGCCAACCCATGGAATTTTCCTCATGAATTTGAGATATTTACCACATAATAATAGCACCCAAAAACTGCCGGTGTCTGGGACTCTTCCTATCCGGGCAGTATAAATTAGGACTAATATTCTATGGGTCCTAAAATTTACATGCGAATGTCTTTTGACGTGTTTTTATTTATCAATATCACATTCGTTAAATATTGACTTTATTCATGGGATGTTAAATATTTATTATGCTATCCGTAGACTTAGCTTTAATGGTTGATCAAATATTTTTAGTTCTATTTCGTCTTGTTTTGTGACTCAATTGGCTTTCTGTTTATGCCTATCTGTGTGATTGAATATTAAAATAAATCTTTCGGTTATTTCTTACCAGAGACCCATATTTGTACACACACATTATTTCAATACCATAAGGGTCCGCATCCACTAAAACGTGTAAAGGAATATCCAAAGTGTCTTTTAATTGCCTTAGAAACAGTCTGGTGTTCACATCTGGAAACCCTTTGCTCTGGAAGAAGAATAAAAAAACACCGGGTTTTTTAGAGTCGCTTTTTAAATTTCGGATCACATTATTTTAAAAACAACCTAGATTCTGCCGACTTAATGGACCTGGCTGAACCTTGAGCAATATACAGATCTGAAGTAAGGGAACTTCTTCTTGAGTGTCCCCAATGAAAAACGTCATTTATCTGTCAGAACGAAGATTGTTTTTTGTTTTCTTTCTTTTTTCGCTCGTAATGAGGATTGGCAAAAATTCAATATGTTCATGTAAATGCCTCCCCTGAGGCGTTTAAAGAGACTATTAAAAAAAAATGTATCACTTTTTCAAAAGATATCGGTAACAGACTATTTTCTAAAATGGGAACTTTAACTTTGCAATGGGTTTAATACACTGACAAGATATTTATTTGAAAACACTGTCAGATCAAATTACCACCAATGACCGGCACACCGGTCATTGTTTGGGCTAGGTTAGTTGTTTCTACAGAATGCCTGAGGCATCTGGGATTATGGAAAGAGATATGTCCAAACTACATCAACTTCTCTCAAGACCCTTCATCAACTCTAACGTTCAAATGCAAAAACAGGTTAGTAATATCTGCCAACAAAGTCAGCAATGTTGCTGTGCTCTCCGTCCAGCATTTTCTGCACTGCCTGGGCAGCTCTTTCTGGCGTCATGTCCTCTCTTCACCTTTCTCCGTCCTTATTGGAAGCAACCTTCTTGATTCCCCTATTTCCTATCCTAAACAGATAGACTGTTTTAGACTCACGTAAACCGGTGTACGAACGACCTCGCTGTTAAAACGCCTAAATTGACAAAAAAGCGACTGATTGAAAACAATAAGTTTTCATTTATTTTCACATATTAATTTTTTGTAGAATGAATATGGAGTAGTAATGAAAGATCCAAAAACAAACAATGTTCCTAAGGATTCTCCATCGCATTCCTATAACCTTTCTGATTATATGTGCCTTTGTAATGGAAGATCCAAAAACAAACAATGTTCCTAAGGATTTTCCATCGCATTCCTATTGCATGAGGACCTTTCTGATTATATGTGTCGTTGTAATGGAAGATCCAAAAACAAACAATGTTCCTAAGGATTCTCCATCGCATTCCTATTACATGAGGACCTTTCTGATTATATGTGTCGTTGTAATGGAAGATCCAAAAACAAACAATGTTCCTAAGGATTCTCCATCGCATTCCTATTACATGAGGACCTTTCTGATTATATGTGCCGTTCCATTGATGGCATTTTTTGGAGCTCTTCTATTTTATGATTGTATGGGAGTTGTTGGATGTAAAATTTTAATTGTTTGAATATTATTCTTTTTGTTCCGATAATTGTTGGAATTACTTATGGCTTGACGTTGCACATTCTTTTTACCTCTATTTGTAAATCTCTATATTTCAAATTTTTGAAATATATAGAAATATATATTTCAAATGAGGACCTTTCTGATTATATGTGCCGTTCCATTGATGGCATTTTTTGGAGCTCTTCTATTTTATGATTGTCTGGGAGTTGTTGGATGTAAAATTTTAATTGTTTGAATATTGATCTTTTTGTTCCGATAATTGTTGGAATTACTTATGGCTTGACGTTGCACATTCTTTTTACCTCTATTTGTAAATCTCTATATTTCAAATTTTTTATGTTCGATGGGATGGAGATGTCGATTATTTTACATGTGTAATGATGTCAGGCTTACTGACATTGATTGCCCTGTCTGTGATGACTCCTTTACTTGTGTTTGTCTTATACCACCTTTCTTCATCCACATTCAGTTTTGTAATGGCGACATATTTCATGGTGTATCATTAATATTATTATTTAAAAAAAAAACTGGTGTGAATATCACACGACTTTCCTTATCTATAAAATAAGAAGAAAGTATTGTAATGGGATGAAACTTTCGATGTTCAATTTTCAAAACTATCACGCTTAGAAATCCCCTGAGCTCAAAACTCGAGTTTCAGGATTCTATACTGGCAAAAAGACGCAAAACCGGCAACGGTACATTCGACAATGAAAGGTTTCCAGTACAGACTATTGACATACTAACAAAATTTCAAGTCTGTTTTCCTCTTAGGCAGGTTTTGTGGAAACTACCAAAAATCGTCCGAAATTTGAGATCTGGGGACCTCAAAACGTGTTTTGGCATTAAAAACTCAACATAGAAAATTTCAGTTCATTACAATACTTTCCTTTTTAGGATAAGGAAAGAAAAAAAGTTCTTTCTCCCTGAAATTTGATAGAATAATCGAATTGAAATATGCGTTCTAGTTGGTACTCGGATCTTGGCGATATTTTCACACAAAAAGGGTCTCCTTTTTTTAAAAAATAACAATAAATCTATATATTCAGTACAATTTTTTTTAAAATTTCAGATCAAATGTTTAATGTCTTTAGGTCAAAAGGCAGAAATTGAAGGGGTTTATCGATTTTCACCAAATTTTTTAACAGAGTTTTATATTCCTCAGAAACTGTCTTCAGACATCTCATGCCAAAACAATCGCAACAATACCAATGGTCCATCTGGAAGGGTTTAATTTGGCATAAAGAAAGTGTAAAACGAAAGGGATTAAAATTTTGAAATCCATGTAGGTATGATGGAGCAAAATAATACAGAATATATAGATACATTATGTAATGACAATTTAAAACTTTATACTGCTCCATATAACAAAAACCAAGAGGAAGAGGGCTCCCGAGGAAAAGATCCCGGAATTGGTTCAATGAAAATAAAATCAATATTGAAGATCGAATTTAGGAGGATTTTACATGAAGCAGAGAATATTTAAGACGCTGGCGGACAGACTTTTTGAACCCCCCCCCCNCACCCCCCCCCCCCGGTCTGTCTAAATTGTAGTCTTGTAATTGTAGTCTCATCCATCTGTATACATTAAAATCATATGCGGATTGCGGATGATATAGAATTTATAGAAAACACTACAATAATTGATTATAATAGATTATAAGATTTATTTAAACAATAATAATAAATGTAATTTAATCTGAACACAATTAAATAGATAATAAAAATAATGATTCCATACAGCATATACCCGTCTGAAAATATTAGAGACTTGTAATGCAAACATTTACAACTCGTACAAAGGAGCTGAGGATGTGTAACATGTCTTCAGAAGGGATATACAAAATAATTCTCTTGGAATTTTTTTTTACAAGGTGGGCTCTCGTGAAATATTATTAGTTTCATCCTTTAATGAACGTTGACAGGTGTAATAGACCATGGGCCACCGATATGAAACCCTCCCTCCTACGTGGAAATTTTCGACTTATACATTTTTGTGTTCGTATTGACATGTACATTACGGTTTTAGGAGTTTGCCACTTGCGAATTACAGCAAATCCCGGAAAAACACAATTTACCGCCAAAAATGATGCTTTTTAGCGGTTTTTTTTGCAATTTTTTTCTGGGCAAACTAAAGGAGATAACGAAAAATGGCTGAAAAATTGGTGACTGTGACTTAAGGAAAGCACTGACAGTAATATGGGGTCCTTATATACTATTTTGGGGGGGTCCATTTTCAGCCATTTTTCGTTATCTCCTTTAGTTTGCCCAGAAAAAAATTGCAAAAAAAAAAACCCTAAAAAGCATCATTTTTGGCGGTAAATTGTGTTTTTCCGGGATTTGCTGTAATTCGCAAGTGGCAAACACCTAAAACCTTAATGTACATGTCAATACGAACACAAAAATGTATCGAAAATTCCCACGTAGAGGGGAGGGTTTCACATCGGTGGCCTCCGCTCTATAACTCGTGTCCATGCCGTTAATGAGAATAGATGAGATTTTAAAATATTTTGTCCGCCAGCTTAAGGCTGACCATCAGCGGGTGAAATTTCATCACTCGCAATCTTATAGGGCTTGTATACTGTGACAGTCATAATTTTCATCCTTTAACTGCCATGAACGACCATTGAGAGGTGAAACTTGTGAATGTCCCAACACCCACCTAAAGCCGTTGTCAACGTAAGAAACGTCCAAGAGTTTTGTTTACTGAATATAATAAACCAGCTGCAAAATCTAAAAAAAACTATTGTGCTTCAGTGCAGTACCAGGCAACGAGAGATCATATACCTTGGCAAAGAAAAGTCAGAGATCTTAGCCACCTCCATGAGAGATCTACCTTTGTGTTCCGCTAAGCGGCTAATTAAAGTGCACAGCAATAAACACCACAAACAATGGATAAACCCAGCAGGAACAGAGAATAGGTGGAAAGACCTTACCGTAAATCCAAATATAATCCCTGATCTTCCACGTAAAGAAGCAGTGGACAAACGAAGACTAATGACGGGTCATAATTGCTTAGCCCAACACCTGCACAGAATTGGCTGTAGAGCTCTATTATGTACCCAACAAGCAGAAATGAATGCTGACCATCTTTTAGTTTCCCCATTTAGTCTCCTTTAGTCTCAAATTTTCGAGGGGGAAGCTTATACCTACCTACCTAAAAAAAAAAAAAAAAAANAAAAAAAAAAAAAAAAAAAAAAAAAAAAAAAAAAAAAAAAATCTATATCGCCTACGTTTGTAGAACTTTTTTGTCAAAGACATTTCAATAAGATCCGTAACTCTTCAAAATGTATAATATTTGATACCAAAATAATTTTTCACTACTAACTTTCTCATATTAAATACCTAAAATTAGATAAATAAATAAAAAATATTTTATAACTTAATATTTTGATTACAATAAATGAGTTTTATTTTATTTGAATTATTATCTTTGTGCTTATGACTAAATATGTTATTAAGAAAATTAAATAATAAAATTAAAATATTTCTTTATCTGGATCGACTTGTCACTGGGGAACCAAAATAATTTCAATGGAATCAAAATTGGATTAAAAAAATCGGAGGGATCGGAATTTTTTATAAAATTTATAAGAAAAAGAAAGAATGGAACACAAAGATAATGTGGAATGAAAAATAAGATACTTATCTTTTAATGTTTAAATTTCAAGTCGAATAAAAAACAGAATAACTACTGTCAATCAGGACCAAATTATAAGACCACTGTAGCTTTTCATATGAAAAGCTACAGTGATTTATATTTTTAAGAGTTTCGCAGCATTTCTAGTTCTTTCTTGAAATCGTATGTTTCAAATTAGTTATTTTCGTTTGCAATAAAGAAAATTTCAATATTTTTAAGACGAGCTTTGAATGATTTCAAATTCTCTCTTGAAATAATATATTTTTTAATCTGGATTGATTTCTCTTTGAAAACGAACATTCGACGTTTTTTATTTAAACAATAAAAAATATATCTTTTAAGATTCTGAAATATATTATTAATAAAAAAAGGAAAGACAAAGGAGTAGATATTCTAGGAACTTTAGGTTGAGTTTTGGTTTAGGAAAATGTTTGGTTCTATGGATCTATTGGGATATTTGTAAACCAGAAAATCTGGGGTCTACTTTTCCATAAATTACAAGTGAATATTATTAAAGAAGGTTAAAAAATTACAATGTCTCTACTTAGCTAAAAATTATAAAAGATGTTAAAGACAGCTAATTAATTTCGTCCTCTACTGAGAACATCGTCAGAGCTAGTTTTCAGGGGATGAAAAAAAAAACTAGCTCTATTTGATGTTAAATAAATCTATGATTTTTTAGTCAAGTGAAGTTATAGAATTTGTTAACCTTCATTATGACATATTATACCAATTTAACCAATTAATATATAGTATCAGTTTTGTAGTTTGTATAGTTTTGCTATACAAAATACAATACCTACCTAGGTACAAAATTGATGGTAATAATTCCATTTTTTTAGACCAAATTTTTGAATGGTCATCTAAAATGGAAAACTGTTTTAATCTTCGCCAAATTAACTTCAGTATCGATTTTAGAAACTGACAAAATAGGCCCCAGAAGAATATTTTTATTAAATTATTAACTTATAGTTTACATAAACCCCTCAGTACAAATAGACAAAACGGAAACTCAAGAGAAAAAAAAAATAATGTTTTTGAAAATAAAATAATAATAAAAAAAAACGATCAAAATTGAAGTTTTTGAAAATTTAGAAAAAGAGAAGAGATACTGTCAGTAATATACATGATGGTTTCCATCGCAAAATGACGTACCAGTGTTTTAGATCCACATTTTACTCTACTAATGACGTTTTGGATTAATTTTATTTCTTCCTATTTATTGCAGGATCTCAATAAAGGTCTGGAGTTATTCCAAGATCATTTTACTAATAGTAAAAACAAATATGTTTTTCATTTTACTTTCTCACTATTTCCTCCGTTCAGGAAAGAGAAATACTCCGTTCCATGAGAAAAGAGCGCGAGCGCTTCTCGTCAGATGACCATTTTAGAAGTTTCTCCAAAGCATTTAGAGAAAAATAGACTCCTGAGTGGAAGATTACCACCAGGCGAGATTAATGCCTGGGGCAATTTCTACCTCCTAACCCTTAGACCTCTATTTGTATGTGGTCAAATACTCAAATTAATGAGGAATAAAATCTTGCCCCTGTTGGGGATTCAACCCACGCCCTCCTGTTTATAAGGCTAGCGCTTAAACACTGAGCTAACGAGGCAAGAAAGTACTGTAAAGACGAGAAACAGATGATTAGGAGAGTGATGGTCTTATCTTTATTATGTGTCTTCTTTGCAGCAGATTTAATAGGATACCTTGGTACCAGACTACATTGTAAATGCGACTGTGCCAAGGAATCTACACAGGGTACATCCCATACGAGAACTTGACAACTCTCTCATGCAATATTAGTTATACCATTAAATTTGAAGGAATAGTCTAATTATTTATTTGCCCCACTTAATTATAATGACTACACATTTATTCATTTTTCTTTTCTTTTCAAAAAACATATTTTTCATCAAGAGCAAAACGGAACAAAATGATCAGGAAGGTATTAAATGTATTCCAAAATTTATAATCCAATTCACCAAAATTGAAATTGTTTTGGTAGTTTCTCTGACAAGTTTTTTGTAACTAAAACTGCGCAGAAGAACTAATACAAATACAAATTATAATTAATATAAACAAATAATACTTAAATAAATAGATCAATTATTATTCTTAGAATTTTTTACACCTTTAAAAGAACAATAAAAGATGGTGTCAAATTTAGGGGAATTTTTTATGATTTTTAATATAAGAATTGGGGTTCACTCATATTTTTACTTGAAATTTATATGAAGATTTGAAGTGGAAATTAATCCTTATTTCGATGTTATTAACCTATAAAGTTAATAATTTGCCAGTTAAAATATGAATTTTAACTCATTATTTGTGAACTTGATTCTATATTAAAATTACCTTTTTTATCCCAAATACTTATTTGGGTTACAACTTTCAACCAATTTGTAAAGAATAACTAAAGGTATTCAGGCAAAGATGAAAGAAGCAGAAATTTTATGATTAGGATAATATTTAAAAAAAGTTCAATATGACAGTTGCAAGAAATTTTAATTTAATATTTAATACCTAGAAAGATTTCACTTTGTAGGTATTGGAAAGGGTTCTAACTCAACTAACCCAAGGAATTTCATCCTCATAAATTTGAAATATTTACCACTAGTTAAGGATCAACATCCAGAGCGGTGTCCTCAGAGCAGAGCGAATCCAGGGGGGCGAAGGGGCGATTGCAACCCCCCGCCAGAGGCCAGATTTTTTTAAATAAGATTAAACTTTTGAATGAGGACATATGCATACTCGTATACAAATACATTCACTAATAGAGTAACAAATGCATCAGACTTGTGACTGATCGGTATAAATCTGGTTTACAAATCAGAGGACAGGTGTCCATGTACATGTGGACACACTGAGTTCTTTTCGATCAGTTGATGCCACGCTAGTCGGAACCTAACTTTACTCCGGAGTGTTTATCGTCTGCTCATATTTTCCCAACACATGTCTCTGTCGTTATCGATGCACAGTGCACATAACGTACGCTTTGGTTATACGATATCGCTACGAAGTTTATTAGCTGAATCGTGACCGACCGTAATTGCCCCCCCACCGATCGCTCTGTATCCACCCCTGTCTCAGGGTATCATAATATCGGGCAATAATATCGGTACAAGCAAGCCCAGAAATGATTAAATCAAATAAAAAAGATTTTATTTGACAATAACCAAAACGGTTTAGGTCGTTGGTAAACTCCTCACGTTAAAAGTTTCGTGCAAACCGCAGAACTATAATTATATCTGTATGGTTAATATAGCCAAGGATATTTGAGAAATGGATATGATTGACAATTCACTGCTGATTATTTAAACAAAGAGAAACAACCTTGATATTTTAAATAAACTTTCGGTGCACCCTGAAAGGTTACTCCCACTTGAACGTGTCCTTAGTCAGCTGTGGTTTGTAATTCGGGGAATATTTGGAATATGGTTTATTTTAATAGTGTCTCTGTAAATATATATCTAGTGTCTCAGTGTTTTATTTACCATAGAGTGCAAAATTGTGGATTGGAGATTGAGAATGGGTCATTTCATATACATTACTTATGAACACATTGATCATTTAATGATAAATTTAATTGCTAATTTATCAAAATAATTGATAATAATATAAAACAATTTTAAATATTAAAATAAAAAATGAACTTTCATCATAACGAATTGAGCAGAAAAGTGTGGAAACTATATATGCAGTTACATGTGGATATTCGCTAGAGTACGCCACGTCACATTAAGCAACATTAAGACTATGAACATCAAACAACGCACGACACGACATCATTACCATGTTAAGATGCATGCCAAGTAAGATTTTATCGCTGTCTTTATTGTGCAACGATAACAATGTTGCTGTGCACACTCAGTCAGGTGATGGCATAATATTCCTTGGATTCCAAGTAGCTCTATTTACACTGGCGCTAGAGTTTCACCGACCCTCCTTCTCATAGTTTCAAGTTTCCTCAATTTCTATTCTATTCGTTATGCTTTCAATAAACAGTCTATGAACAATTAAAATAACAATATAACAATTTTAATCTGATCTTTGCCAAAATCGGATCACAGAGCATCATTCAATAGTTCGATTGACACTCTTCATTCTAAAAATCTACTCTATAAATAATAAATTCGATAGTTTAAATTTGGACCCTATAAGATAATAAATTTTAAAACTTCTTTTCCAACCTAACTTAACAAAAATATATATATATATTTAAAAAGAGCTTTGAAGGATCAATTCTATATTTTTTTCTCTCTTATACGTTCGTACTAATAGTTACCATGCAATTTGAAAGGTATGTACTTGTTGCTACGTGATAATTTGTTCAATGTACAAATGTATTGAAAATACAGGGTGCGCCAGAATAGCCTAACAAGTTTAACATATTCACAACCAAGTCATAACTTGTTGTAGATTGTTGATTGATGTTGGTGTCATTATCTTCCAAACTGAAGGGATTTAGTTAGAATGGAGTCTTGGACCCCAGAACATCGTGCATTTGTTGTAGGGACATTTTTCAAAAGTGGTGATTGGCTGGCCATTAGAAAATTTCGAAATTCAGAGAAAATTTCTTTTTCATTACCGGATTAAATCACGTGGGAGGGCTCCAAAATGTTTGAGAGACTGGTTCTGCATTGAATAAGAAGCCTTTAGGCAGAACAAGAACTGTTAGAATACTTTAAAACGTTGAACAGAGTCGACATTTGTCCAACGTTGTCTTCAACAAATGATTCATATGTTCAATAAATCATACATCTAAATGAATCCTTTTCTTTCACATAAAACAAACTTTTTGT
Source organism: Pachypsylla venusta (assembly GCA_012654025.1). Taxonomy (NCBI): domain Eukaryota; kingdom Metazoa; phylum Arthropoda; class Insecta; order Hemiptera; family Aphalaridae; genus Pachypsylla; species Pachypsylla venusta. Next base: position 20,046,668 of record CM022877.1, read on the forward strand.
TTTATCTCAAAAATGGTAGCATCAGGTTGGGGCGCAACCTGCATAATCCACTGTCTAGAATATGATTCAGTGCTCCTATTCGTGCATCAATGACATTTAAAAGTCAAAAATCTTATCTAGGTATGACGATATAATATCTCCTTTTACTATTGAAAAATAAATTTCGAAATATTAAAAAAACCAAAGATACAGTATTAAAATAACCAAAGATATGTTTTTAAAACAAAATACTAAGATTTTGGTTAAAAAATCAAATTACTTAGTATTGACTAGGTTAAGAAATTCTTCACGAGTTTTTGGGTCGTCACGGAATTGTCCCAACATGGTTGATGTGACAGTTTTACTGTTGATTTTTTGAACTCCTCTCATGACCATACACATGTGACTGTGGACAGAAAAGAAAAGCATAATGTTAAATAATCATTTATTTGGTATCGAGATCGAGAAATTCAATCAGGCCCAAAATTCATATTATATGTATGTACGGTCTCTATTGCTATGATGCTGAGATCAAATTAAACAAATTTATGAAATTCATTAGTGAGCTGTATGTAGGTGGGAAATGTCATTTTGGGATACATTTTTATGATGCTTGCAGAAATCTGTCGGATCGACAAAAAAATGATAGACCCTAAATCCCACAATTTTTGATGGTGATGATATCAAATATATGGCATACAAATCCGAAAAAACAAAAGTTAATTTGGGGTAAAACTCGAAAAGTTATAAATATTTTTGTCTATTTTCAAATGTGATTCAATGATGTTTTATCCAAGAATTTTTTGTTCTTATTTTTTTCTTTTTCTTATGTCAATGGCGAAATGGACCGATTACGATAACATTTAAGAAAGAAGATGAAATTTAATTCTTAGACAAAAAGTGAAGCAAAGTGGCAGTGTTCCAAAGTTAGAAAAATGTTCAAGTATGTTCTCCTAACTCTAGTTCGTTTTCCGCAATTTCATAATTTTGGTTTATTATTTTCAATAATGAACCTTTGGAATCGTCACGGAAAAAAATTACCCCTCCCCCCTAAAAAATTTGATATTTTACGTTTTTCCTGAGGGATTGTTGCTACTGTGAGTCTGAGTATAATATAATAAAGAGATAAGTGAAAGTCAGACTACACAAAGAAGAGCATCACGCTTTTTTATAGGTTTTGATTAATTGATCATAACAATAAACAATCTGTGACACATCTTACTAGAGTCTCGTGACGGACGGTATGATGGACAAACAGAAATCGTAGGCTGAACTGTTGCTCCGTTCTCACCATAAGGATTTGGAACATGTTCTTTCAAAATGGATATCCCTTACAGACATCGTACTTAAACCTAGTAATAAATGAATCGGGGCCAAATTTTGTGCTGATATTTTGTGCTGTACAACAAATGGAAATATCTAGTGAATTTGTATCTAATAATAAGTAATTTAGCCACATATTTTAGTTATTTTTTTAGCATGTCAACTTACAAAGAAAGGAGCATTCACACTAAGCAGGCGACAGTGCCGTGACCGGCAAATGATCTGCCCGGGAAAACTAAAAATATTCTTCCAGGCGTTTGAAGTAACATGATATATTAGAACGGCATGTGACAGTGCATCACTGTGAGCTCAAGGTCAGCGGGAATCACTGTCACTGTTCAGTGTGAATGCTCCTTAAATCAGTTTTTCTTGATTTCTCAAAATTTTTGATTTTGGGACTTTCTCTTTGGACCAATTCAACTCCGGTTTTTAGATTTATATTTTGAAAAATCTCCTCCAAAAATAAGAAAACACAGAAATACTTACACTCCTTCAACAACCACAGCAACACCAGCAGGTTGTACAGCTTTTGTTACAGCAATAGCAATTTGTTTAGTTAATCTTTCTTGAACTTGAAGTCTTCTACTGTAAATTTCAACAATTCTTGCCAATTTACTCAATCCTAAAATTTTCTTACATGGTAAATAACCAATGGACACTTTACCATAAAATGGAACCAAATGATGTTCACACATAGAGAACATTTCAATGTCTTTCACTACAACCATTTCATCGTGATCTTCATCAAATACGGCGTCATTCAGTACCTCTGTGAACATGGAACAAAGTAGGAACGAGTCAAATTAAACCGTTTTGAAAAGGGTCAGTTTTGGGTAGAAAGTGTGAATTAAGGTGTTGATATAGGACAAACAATGGCAAAAAAAAATTAATCATCTCACAGCAGGATCAGAGGAATGAGAAATTTTCAATATAAGTAATAGCATAGTAAATAACTGGTATTCTAAATCCTTTGTCGCTACTGTCCCACAATTCACAACTGTTATTTTTAAACTGTCCAGAGATTATGAAAAATGTCCACTTCTACGTAAAATTAAGACTTGACCTTTACTAAGTAAAAAATATCTGTTTTTTCCAAGTACAGTAAAACAAATTGCTTCTTCTGACATCCAAAGAGTAAGTATTTCTAAAGGAAAAGACTCAGAGGGGAATATAGAACAAAGAGTGGGGTAGACTTCTTACTTTATTAAATTATACTTTCAAATCTCCAACCCTCTGCCGGGATTTACTCAAGATTTAATAAGTTTGTAGAATAAAATAAAAAGGGAATAAGAGTTTACTTACTGACATAGGTCGGTACGGTTACAAACACTCATTTATTATGAAGGGAATTGAATTAGAGCAGTCAACATAGTGACTTGGAAGGATATAAAGAAAATATTATACCCCCCCCCCCCATCTCTCTTGTGTATAGTAGGATTTGAAAAGAATAGATACTAATATTTTCAAATCAAAGCTTTCAGGAATCTCCGTGGCAGAGTTTGCATTACCCTTGGCTAACACCAAGTAGGTATGAGGAACCAGTTTCGATTCCTGGACAGATCGAAAATTTGAAAAGTTTTATTTCAAATTTTCTACTTAGTCTGGTTGTTTTTGGGGGTAACTCAGCCACCTAGGACAATTGAGTAGCTATGGTATAGCGACAAGTAGTAGGTACCTATAAGGTTATTATTACTGAGATTTATATTGTTCTAGGGGCCCATGCCAATATGATGACAATTAAAAATTTTAATAGCAGACAACAGACAACAACTTCTTTAGTGCTCTATTCTCACACAGCTATCAATTGACTGTGCTCTTTTTTCTAACTTTTTTTCTGCCTGTTCTTTGTTGAAAGTTTTATTGAGAAATTCTTGAAGTGAAAAGTGAGCATTTTGAAATGCATTTTTCTCAAACTATTATCTATCCATCGGATTATCAAATAAGTAACAAAATTCAGTCCACACATTTTAACTGTAACAGGGAGACCTGAAAGGTGCACTTTGTGACGTGAAGTAATAGATCACTTGTGCAACGCTCATTGTATTTTGACTTGGCGGGTGCAGCGCTGCCGCAGACAATTATTATTTTCAGCTTTCTATCTAGATTCTATCGATTACATACGATGACTGTTTCTGATGCAACTGACAGTTTGATTTTGATAAATGATGTCAAATGAACATGACTTGTTGCCGTTAGAAAAAAAGCTAACGTTGCCATGGCAACTAGTAATGTTTCTCATCTGTTCTAGTACATTACGCAGAATTTTTTTTTTTTTTTGAAAAAATTGAAAAAACAAAAGAAAAAATCTGGAATAATGAAAAAGTTTGATGTTTTCGTTGATGCATTGAAAGCTTTCAACATAAAGAAACAAAATCTATAGATACGTTATAAATTTTGATCTAACAGATCAACTAGTAGAATATTAATAGTACTTAATATTCTACTAGTTGTAAAGGGCAGTATAAAACTGCCCGAATAGGAGGAAGAGTTTCTTGACACCGGCAATATTTTTCTGGGCTATTATTACGTGGTAAATATCTCAAATAATATTTCATGGGTTGGTAGAGTTTGAACCCACGTCTTATTGTTACTCTAACCTCTAACCCAATTAGAAGGAACAAGAGGGGGTGGAACACTCAGAAAAAGTGTAGATAGAGAAATTTATTCAAGAACGACATACAATGTGTCAACATCTAATGAATATACGGCAATGGCACTCACAAGAAGAAGAAAGCTAAATATATATTTCTTGGGGGAAAAACGAGCAACCAGATAGTGATGATCCTGCCAAATGATGGCTGGACTATCAATCCTGACTGTTGAGCTTCTCTGACCATATTGGAAACATATTAGTCTACCTATTCATGCACTGGATATTGCGACCATAAAAAATATTCACTACACAACATCTTCAGTGTATACTATGTTGGGATAATGGATTGGTGACATGGTGGTATATTGGTAAGATGTGGGTTCAAACTCAACAAACCCATAGAATTTCATCCTCATGAAATTGATAAGATTATAAAAAGCACATGATGCTTAGGTGTAAGAATTACCAAGAAATCTAAGCGTGTGAAGTTCTACGAATTGAAATCAATATGGTAATCTCAAAAATAGCTAAAATGAGTTTCTTGAGATCACAATAGATCTACAAGTATCTATGATTACCTACCAGAATGCCAGAAGACAAGTAAGTATCTTTCAGTAGATCTGGGGTGTAAACCTTGACACCAGATGACTTGAATGAATCTAATATCAATGACGTATTATTACATATCAATGGCATTAGATAGTCTAAATAAAAGAATATTTGGCTCACCTGGGGGAGATAAATACAATACTCAACACCATTCTATTAATTAAAGTCCTTCATCATATTGTTCTCTTATGGACAATCTCAGAAGGTCTCTTATCACCACAAAACAGAGCGTGGAAAGTTACAAAACATCTCATCGACCGAACGAATAAACGATCTAGTTTCAATTGATGGGAGTGAGACCTGAAATATGGCCTAGTTTCAATATTTTGATCATTTTTTGAAATTTTGAAAATCTTTGGATTCTGGAAATTATGTGCAATGCTAGACAAGATAAACGACTTGACCCTTATTGATGAAGTTTTGTCAACCCTTGTGAGACGACATTTTTTGATAATACCCCTGTGTCTATTCAAAAGTATTGAAATAATACATTTTCAATACCTTGGAATGGACACAAAAAAAACTTCTCAAAATTTGATTTCACGTGTCACGATAGATTCTGTCGTAAGTGGTATCTTTCCGCGTTGAACGATTTTGATGAAATGGTCGCGCAAAATTTCTTTTCCCTTCTGAATTTGCTGCTGTTCTTAAGTAGGACCCACCACTGTACAAAATGCTTCCATATTTCATTAATCTCTCTCTAATTTCTGAGTTAATTCGAACCGGTATTTTAACCTCAGGGGACGCTTTAACTGCGAGATCGTTTCCGCGGATTTCCTGGTTTACTTTGGTCTAAAATAGTCCACACGTTCAAATCGGTAGAGTGATCCAACAAGGACACAGAAGGTTGAAGAGTGGTTCCACCCTCCGAAGAAAAAACGATTCCATTTTATTCTTACCTTCTAGAGTTTGATCATAACCTTTGGTAAAGAAAAGCATAGCTTTGGCAGCTCTTTCAGGAGTTTTTAATAAACCTTGTCTGTCAGGATTTTCTCCAAGAGCTCCTAATAGAAGTCGGTAAGAATTGGCCATATCGGGAAGAAGAGCTTCTCTGGTTGGTGGTTGATGATCTAATTCCAAATCGTTGTGGAAGGTGCATTTTTCATGACCTGAAATCAGTCAAAAATAGAGAGAAGTTAGAATAGGACAGCTTCGCGAGGACAATTTGAGTAACGACCATTGAGGTCATTGTCAGAGATGGTTTATTAGAAGATTTAAGAACTCATTAGTACATGAGGCTCTTAGTAATGCTGTGATGCCTGCAAACAAATTGTGAAACAACAACATCAACAACAACAGCAGCAACAACAAAAACAACAACAGCTACAAGAACAGCAGCAGCAACAACAACAAAAACAACATCACCTTCCATGATGATAATCATTTTCGCGTGTTAATCCTGGTTTGGCTGTCAATGCTTCGCCCCCCCCCGAAAAAAAATCTTGGGTACGGCCCTGCTTTCGGATCGGACTTTTGGAATGAAGGCCCCGTTATTCGGGCCGCTTATGCTTCTTAGATGGATCTTCAAGATATATACAGATATATGGCATAAGATCCCTTATAGAGCCCCCAAAGGACTCTTTACTTTGGGACCATCAGGATAAAAAATCTTGCTATACAGATTTAATGTCCGTCAGGGCTCCCAGATGGACATTTTTCGACGGAGGTGCCTCAGAAAAATCATTTACTTTTAACGTTTTATGAGACCACTTTTTTTGGATCCTGTACCCACCTTCCCACTGCACCCACCTCTGCGGGGTTGCCTTCTTCCGCCATTGCTTATATCTTATGGACCTCACTTCATTGGCATGTGCAAAGTATAATTTTTCTCATGTTTTCAGCAATTAAAAAAAAAACAATTAAAAATCATGACAACTAATAAATAAATTTCTTGATACCGTCAGTGTCTATACTTATAGATAGATACTAACTGTCGATACTTCGTACGGTGCCCAAGGTTGAACGATCAACACCAGATGACCACCAGCGTTCCGATCAACCTTGATCATTTATAAGTAGATCAATTATTTATCCAATTAATTTATGCAGATATGTTCTGATATGAATTTTATTACGGGCGAGAGGTGTTACCAGTTGGCAAGTAATAAATACAAAATTATACTTGATAATATGCAGGGTCTAGTAGTGAAATCCGTTAAGTTTCAATTAAATATAAGGTGTGACCCAATGCAGAAGCGGATAGGGGGGGGGGGCAATATGGACGATCGCCTCTCCAGAACAAAGAAATTGAACGTCGAAAAAAAATTCTAATATTTGGTGTTTATAAATACTATACTGACTTCCAAGTCAATTATTATTTAGGACCCCGATCACCCCTCCTCAACTGGAGATTTATACCCGCTACTGACCTCATGAGTCAAAATAAGGGCTGTGTCACTTCATTTTTCGATTAACGCAAAAGTGACACGGAGAGCGAACAGATTATATTGTTATTGTCCCAGCAAAGAGAGGTCTAGTTTTACAAATGTTTTGAGTTGTGTGAGCAATGATACTTACAGAGAGCGAACAGATTATATTGTTATTGTCCCAGCAAAGAGAGGTCTAGTTTTACAAATGTTTTGAGTTGTGTGAGCAATTACACTTACAGAGAGCGAACAGATTATATTGTTATTGTCCCAGCAAAGAGAGGTCTAGTTTTACAAATGTTTTGAGTTGTGTCAGCAATGACACTTACGGAGAGCGAACAGATTATATTGTTATTGTCCCAGCAAAGAGAGGTCTAGTTTTACAAATGTTTTGAGTTGTGTGAGCAATGACACTTAAAGAGAGCGAACAGATTATATTGTTATTGTCCCAGCAAAGAGAGGTCTAGTTTTACAAATGTTTTGAGTTGTGTGAGCAATGACACTTACAGAGAGCGAACAGATCATATTGTTATTGTCCCAGCAAAGAGAGGTCTAGTTTTACAAATGTTTTGAGTTGTGTGAGCAATGACACTTACAGAGAGCGAACAGATTATATTGTTATTGTCCCAGCAAAGAGAGGTCTAGTATTACAAATGTTTTGAGTTGTGTGAGCAATGACACTTACAGAGAGCGAACAGATTATATTGTTATTGTCCCAGCAAAGAGAGGTCTAGTTTTACAAATGTTTCGAGTTGTGTGAGCAATGACACTTACGGAGAGGGAACAAATTATATTGTTATTGCCCCAGCAAAGAGAGGTCTAGTTTTAAAAATGTTTCGAGTTGTGTGAGTAATGACACTTACGGAGAGGAAACAGATTATATTGTTATTGTCCCAGCAAAGAGAGGTCTAGTTTTACAAATGTTTCGAGTTGTGTGAGCAATGACACTTACAGAGAGCGAACAGATTATATTGTTATTGTCCCAGCAAAGAGAGGTCTAGTTTTACAAATGTTTTGAGTTGTGTGAGCAATTACACTTACAGAGAGCGAACAGATTATATTGTTATTGTCCCAACAAAGGAATTGCAAATGTTTCGAGTTGTGTGAGTAATGACACTTACGGAGAGCGAACAGATTATATTATTGAATAGCCCAATCAAAGAGAGGTCTAGTTTTACAAATGATCCGAGTTGTGTGAGCAATGACACTTACGGAGAGCAAACAGATTATATTGTTATTGCCCAAGCAAAGAGCGGTCTAGTTTTACAAATGTTTTGAGTTGTGTCAGCAATGACACTTACGGAGAGCGAACAGATTATATTATTGAATAGCCCAAGCAAAGAGAGGTTTAGTTTTACAAATGTTTTGAGTTGTGTCAGCAATGACACTTACGGAGAGGGAACAGATTATATTGTTATTGTCCCAGCAAAGAGAGGTCTAGTTTTACAAATGTTTTGAGTTGTGTGAGCAATGACACTTATGGAGAGCGAACAGATTATATTGTTATTGTCCCAGCAAAGAGAGGTCTAGTTTTACTATTGTTTTGAGTTGTGTAAGCAATAATGATGTGTAGGAAAAACCAAAATAAGGTTAAACAATAAAATTTTTGATATTTACATGGCCACAACATCCAACCTACCGCCTGAAATCAAGAATTTCCTCCAGTAGACCATAAAATGCCCAACCACGCCAGAAATAAGAAGGCTGCAACTATGGGATCAAGAAACTGGAAATCCAAACCTAAATAAAGAACTTGCAAATGGGAATCAACTAAATTATACAGTATGGAAAACCAGGAACTCAGGATGGGACAGACTGGCTGCAAAGTGTTGGACTTAAAACACACCCAGTATATTGCTTGAATAATAAGTTCCAGAAATATCCTGTGTGGTATCGACTCTTGCATCAGATATTAAACCTTTGCATCAAATTTAAACAATATTAAGTAGAACAAAGAATTCAAGATATACATCATCTGATGTCGAAATATTATATCGACATGCCAGGGGAACTTAAACAATATTAATTGTTTAGAGTTAATACGAAATTGCTGTTAGCTGAACTCAATATCATTAGCCAATAGAAAGCCGGGAATGATTTTAACGGTCGATCTGAAGGAAGAACTTCAGATCGAGCGTCTATTAATAACAATTCTAATTCTGACATTCGACGATTAACAACTAAGTATTTTGTAAATTATTTCTAAGTCTTGAATTCCAATAAAGACCAACTTCGTAAAATTTAATTTTCAACATTAACATCTATTTGTTCTCATTTCTATTATAGTTTTCTCTCTTAGGTTGGGGTCTATCTTAAAAAGAAGTTTATAGTAACTCTGAAACGGATAGACGGGGAACAACCTTTTCCATAGGAAAACCAGATTCTATAAACCAAAATATACCCAACAAACGCAAATCTCAAGAAGTGGGGATACACCGATAACGACAGATGTGGCTGTAAGTCAATTCAGAACGAGGCCCATCTTCTGCCATGTCCGAATCTCCCTCAAGAAGTGGGGATACACCGATAACGACAGATGTGACTGTAAGTCAGTTCAGAACGAGGCCCATCTTCTGTCATGTCCGAATCTCCTTCAAGAAGTGGGGATACACCGATAACGACAGATGTGGCTGTAAGTCAATTCAGAACGAGGCCCATCTTCTGTCATGTCCGAATCTCCTTCAAGAAGTGGGGATACACCGATAGCGACAGATGTGACTGTAAGTCAATTCAGAACGAGGCCCATCTTCTGTTATGTCCGAATCTCCTTCAAGAAGTGGGGATACACCGATAACGACAGATGTGGCTTTAAGTCAATTCAGAACGAGGCCTATCTTCTGTCATATCCGAATCTCCCTCAAGAAGTGGGGATACATCAATATCGACAGATGTGACTGTAAGTCAATTCAGAACGAGGCCCATCTTCTGTCATGTCCGAATCTCCCTGAAAAGTATAACATGCTAGACCTTGCAGCAGGCAACAATAAAAACGTTGCTGTGGCTACGTATTGGGGGGACAATATTTACAGTATTGGTAATCCGGACAAGGAAAGTAAAGTAAGTGTTTATTCCAAAACAATGCGCAATTCCAAAGAGCTGGAAGTTCCAAACTCAGACAGATCACCTTACTAAAAGGATGAAAAAGGGAACAAAATAAATGTCGCATTTATTCTTTCCAAATTTTAATGATAGCATTAATTATAAAATCAAAAAGTACAAATCATTTCATTCAAAGTTCAGCATAAACTGTTTAATACACTTGACAAATGTCCTTTCCAGAGAATTCGTCATTTCCTTTCCAGAGAATTCGTCATTTCCTTTACAGAGAATCCGTGATTTCCTTTCTTAAATTCTTTTTCTTTAATTTTTCTTTTAAACTATTTTTCGATCAAATGGAAGAACCTTAATCTCGGCGTTCATATTAGGTATGAAGAAGCGTGTTTTTTCTTGTTCACGAAAACTGAAAAAATACTACCTTATCAATCGGTACTATGTATAACAGAAAAGGACATAGGACAGATTTTATGTTGAATAACTAAATATTTTAGAGAGATTCTCATACCTATTACTATCGGTACCAAACTAATAGTAAGTACAAGCACGACAACGGCTATGCCTCTAAGGAGCCAAAAGGTCGGAACATGCTAGTCATATTTATACAATCAAAAGGTACATTAATTTAATCCAAACCTCGGTAGAAAACTTTAATGCATTTCAATTCGAATTTCCTTTCCGGAGAATATCTACGTCATTTTTTTAATAGATAACCTCAGCAGCTCAGTTGGTGGATTCATAACCAGGAAGCTGATATTTCGAATCTAACTCCATCCCCGACTCTTCGAAATAATGTTCACAATGGATCGATTCATCAGTCGCAATGGAGACCTACAACCAGCTTTATGTGAAAAAAAATCTGTCATTTCCTTTCTAAGACTCCTTTCACCTTTACTTTTTCTTTTAAATTATTTCTTAGATCAAAAAGAACAATACCTTTGGGCAATGTATTTTTTCTTGGTCTTGGAGTTCCAGGAACATCGATTTCTTCAGAAGTAACTTCTTCTTGCCAAGATCTGGTTCGATTTTGTTGTGATAAAACTTTCTTCTCTACCGAATGACTATCACTAACATTAGATACACCATTTTCAGAAACGTTGTTTCCGTTCATTTTGAAATTATTTTCAAATTTGCTTTTAATCAAGTGTTTCTTTTGTCCCAAGTTATTATTTTAAATTTTTATTATTACTCCAACAGTCCGAACTGTAGAATTTTCAAAATGTCCACGTTTCTTTTGTCTAAATGGATTTATTAGGAGAAGAGACTATCAAATGAACTACTCGTTCAAATGTCTTTTCTAAAATTAAGCTAACACACGAATGAACACCAGTTGATATAATAATAGTGTTTGTAGCTAAACAATTAAAATTTAAAACAATCGAATATTCTTTCACTCTCTCGAATATTATCACGGATAAAAATGTAACAATGAAAAATTCAGAAAACTATGTATTTTTTTAATAAAGATAAATAAATTCGTTCGTTACCTTATTAAATAATAAAATAAATTCGTTCGGTTTAGAATTCAGGTTAATATATAAATAAATATTAAATTAATAGGTAGGTAATAATAAATATTTTATTAAAAATTACTTAAATATAAAATAAAAATCTAAAGCAACTAGACGAGACGATGATGCTGTACAGAAGTTTAAATTATGAATGAAAATTTCTCAACGAAAAGTTTGGTATTAGATACAAGAAGAAATAAAGTTGCGGATGGAAGGATGATTAAAGGGGGGATGCAATTTTATTCCCCTTTTACCACCCAAAAGTTTTATTTCTCTTAAAAAAGATAGCAACTGCGTTATTTATTTTGAAAATGGTGTAAAGTTAAAGAGGCTAGAATCTGTGTCTCATTGATTAGGCCAGGAAAAGTTGGGAAATTTTGGAGTTACCATGAGAAAGGACAAAAACATGACTAGGGGCTAAGCGCACGATGCTAAGAGCGATTACACTCTACTAGGCGAGTGATTGTACGCTTCTACGAGTGATTATACGCTACTACGAAGGACTTCAAGCGACAGACTCCATTTGATTTTTTTTTAGCTCGCAGTAGTGTCCGCTTGTAGTCAAAGGACGACCTACAATTTATAATCTCTTTTTGTTAAGCTGATCTTATATTTAACATGGATTTAATGGAAAGAAAAATGTTAGGAAGATGAAAAGCGAGATATTTCGTGGACAAGTAAAATGTGCCAAAAGCGTTATTATACATTTCTCAAGAAAAGAAAGAAAGACATTTTACAAATTTTTATACATGGTGTTTGGCTATAAATGGGACCCCTGAATATGGTGGGTAAGTGAGATCAAATGTAACATTTTTTACGAAATTCTTTAGTGAGCCAGTCATTTTTGGACAACTTTCAACGTCGCTTGGTGGGTTCTGTGTGACCGAACAAAAAGAAGATGCACACTAAATCCTAGTTTTTGATAGCGGTGATTACAAATATGCCATCAAAATTTTAAAAAAACAAAAGCAAAATGGGGGAAAACCTGAAAAGTTATCAAATTTTTTTGTCTGTTCTCAAATGTGATTCAACTTATGAAAAAAGCATCTCTTTCTAAGACATTTTGTATAGAAATTTGTATCAATTCCCATGTTAAGAGAGAACCACGAGAATGGTCTGATTACGAAAAAAAGTCTGATTACGAAAGGAGCTCATTAGAAATGAACTCCAATTAAAGTCCTGGACACAACTATCAAATTAAAATTTCGAAAAAAGTGCGTGAGCCAAAATGGCAGCCTTTCAAATTCCAAAAAATGTTCGATTAAAGGTATTTTTTCTTTTTTTTTCTCGTTTGATTTTTTAGTATTTTTTTCACGTTATGAAGGTGGTCCCACCAACTTAACGCTGGTGGGACCCAAAGCGTTTTTCAACTTTTTTCGATGGATTCTGACAGATTTCGATATGCACCGAAAGAATTTTGATTTGCACCAACTTAGTTTCCGAGATATGGCCCTTTTCTTTTCAGACCACGTGTCATTTGTTATACAGTAACTGAGTATAACAAATGGAAGTATTAGTTCAGACTTTTTAAAAGGATATTTTAAAAAAAAAGAAAAAACAATTTGTGAATTTTCATATTACCTAGAATATGAATGTTAACATGATAGGTATTGTGCTAGTTGAGAAGACTTTTTTCTGATTTTTTTTTTCTTTCTTAATCTGAGTTCAGATTACATTTGCCATGTTCAGGTACTGTTAAAGTTCAATTTAACGGTGTTCTTAAGAGGAAAAACGAAAAAGAAATGTATTGAATCGAACATTTTTTGGACTTTGGAAGGCTGCCATTTTGGTTCAAGCTCTTTTTTCGTAATTCTACTTTAACAGATGTGTCCAGGACTTTAATTGAAGCTCATTCCTAAAATTTTATCGTAATCGGACCATTCTCGTGGTTCTCTCTTAACATGAGATTGATTTTTTTGTTCGATTTTTCAAATTTTTTTTTACACAAAATATCTTAGAAAAAGACGCTCTTTTCATAAGTCGAATCACATTTGAGAACAGACAAAAAAATTTGATAACTTTTCAGGTTTTCCCCCATTTTGCTTTTGTTTTTTAAAATTTTGATGGCATATTTGAAATCATCGCCATCAAAAACTAGGATTTAGTGTGCATATTCTTTTTGTTCGGTCACACAGAACCCACCAAGCGACGTTGAAATTTGTCCAAAAATGATATTCTCCACCCTGTAACTCGGCTATGCTTCGCCTGGATCACTAACGAATTTCGTAATAAATGTTCCACTTGATCCCACTTACCCACCATATTCAGGGGTCCCATTTATAGCCAAACACCCTGTATATATAAGTTCCAAGTCAAGCCTAATAGTTTAGATATTAAGATCGAAACTGAAGCAACTGAATTTACTGAACCTTTACAAGTGTCAAAGCTCTTGACAGTATTGACGCTAATTATTTCAATCAGTGACCTCCAAACTATATAGTTTTCTTGGCCTGTTTATATTTCCTAAGTTTATTGATAAAGTTTAATTTTATGATGTAAATAATATAGCTCATTGCTTTATCAAACTCCTGAATTTTCATTTACTTCTCTCGAAGAACATGTATAATGTATCTCAGTGGTGGAGTCGGAGAATTCGCAATCAGCAAGATGTTGGTTCGAATCTAACTTCCATCCCAACTCTTTGACACAATATTGGAAAAGGTATCTTTACAAACTATATGTACAGATATCAATTCAATTCCAGGAATGGTTTACATATTTGCATTAGGTATGCTCTGTCATTTGAGGTCTTCTTATTCATTTGTGTTTGCAATATTTTATCATCATCAACAACCGTGATTGTTCTATTGTTCGATTAATATCTCCTCCAGCATTTCCTCCCACACATGCTTTTCTTTTTCAAATCAACTGCTGTCATCTGTATTTCTTATTTCCATTTGGTTTTAGTGTCGAATTTCATTTCTGGAGCACCACAGTAAAATCTACTTTGTACATCTATTATTCTATTGTGTGTTCTCCTTGCTAGAGGAACATTTGATTATTGATTTTCTATGAAATAAATGAAAATTTTATATAATTTATAATCTTGCTTTTCTTGACTTCTTTCCCTTTAGCCAGGCCCGTACACCGGATTTTATTCGGCGCGGGGGGGGGGTTGAACCCTTAAAACCCGGTCCTGGATACGACCATGACTTCAGCTGTCAATGATTGAAATCATAAATCCTTTTTTAACCATTTTCTTCCAATGTTGTTCAAATGTTCAAATGTCTTTCTTTATCTACCAATTTCAAACATCACCCATTCTATCTGTCCATTTTATCTTCTTCATCCTCCTCCAACACCAAATTTCAAATGCTTTTATTCTATTCTTATAAGTCTGCCTTCTTTTCCATGTTTCTGAACATTTAACGCTATAATCCAGCATGTCAGTTGTAAAATCCAAAAATACCAACACCACTGCGTGCTATAAAAATTTCCCGCCAAGTCATCGCCCCCAAAGAAGATATGAAATCTATTTTGGTATTTTTGGGTCCCGCTATCAACTCCCCCTTACTTCGAATTAGTCTGATTTCCTCACTCGTTATAAATTAACGAGGTTTAATAATGATTAGAAGTACCTCAAATATCCTCTTATGTTAGCATGGCTGTATGCTTATAGGTAAAGGTTTTAGTGGGTTGGTGGTGTAGTGGTTCAAATCCAGTCAACCTATAGAATTTCATTTGCCACCATTAGAGGACTTGGAAGGGACCGGGATTATCAACATCTATTCCGGGGTACTCAGAGTAATACATATTTTACCCAACCCTTGTACCAAAAAAATGCATTCCTACTTTCTTGTTATTGAGGGGAATCATCTTCAGAATTGTAAACAGTGTCAATGCAATTGGATGTACTTTATCTGAGAAGTGCATTTAATAAAATGTAGACCAATGACCCAATTAGCTAATTCATAAAGAAGCTGATAAGGATAAAAAGGTTGTGTGGGTCAAGTAACTAGATAACAGCCAATCATATTAACATAATATTCTGAATCAATACTAAATCAGTGGCGTGAATTCAACTAACCCCTGTAGTATAGCGAGGTAACAGGCGGTGATTACTAAGAGGTTCCTTGAATTTTGGTGAATTCATTAAATGGCAATGGAAATAAAAAACTCTGCTAATGTGACACATGGATTTATTAATTTTCTGGCTAAACCCCCCCCCCCCCCCCCCGAAAAAAAATATTTTACGTTTCCAAAATCTTTTAAATTCCAGAATCCAAAAATCGAATAAAAAAAATACGTCCGTCCGTTGCCTTCCTTACCCTGAACACCGCACGCCGATTGCCAGTTTTGCAGCGTTGACCAATTTTGATGAAATTTGGTATGAAGGTCCCATTCAGGGTCTAATTGCGCACCTCAGGTTTTTTTTTCGCAGAATCGGTGAGTGTAACAAACAATAATTCATGAGGAACTTGAAAATATTATCCTTTTTTTATTTACTATTATTATTATTTTTCTGTCTGTAGAGAACACTTTTGTTTTAAATATTATTCGTATAATTTTTTTTTTTTTTTTTTTTNTTATTTTTTTTTTTTTTTTTTTAGTCGCAAGAATTATTTTTGGATACACTTTTTCCTTAGGTATCTATTAGTATTAGTATTTTTCGGATATATTTTTTATATTTCGGATATATTTTTTGATTAAGAGACCAAATTTTTTTATTATTTTTTTTTTCTCAGATATAATTAGGTATTCGTGTTTTTTTTCCTTTTTTTCTTCTTTGTATTATTACAAGCTTTGTCGTAAGTATATTTATTTTGTATAACGGGTTTGACCCGTTGAATGAAATAAATATAAACTATGAATATAAAAAGAATTTTTCCTGGTCTTATGAGTGCTGCACATACAATTTTGGTAGAGATGACTGACAGTGAGGGATATTTTCTGGGCACAATTAGACCCCATTTTGGAACTACATATCATTTTTCATCAAAATCAGTCAAAGCTAAGTGGCAAAAAGGCCGCTCACGACAGACGTTGTACAGTGTATAGGAGCAGGCGCATGAATTTTTTTATTCAATTTTTGGTTTCTGCGTACCTTGAAACGTAAAATTTCAAAGTTTGTGTGTGTGTGGGGGGGGGGGNGGGGGGGGGGGGGGGATAAACCAATGTGTCGCACTGACAGAGTTTTTTTTTGCCTTTTTCTGATACACATGAAATACTCATCGATTATTTTGATTTCGACTAATAAATAAAATAAATGTTGTGTTATTATCTCACAACATTGGCGCTCTCTGCAACATAGTAGGATATATCTATCTTTATCGTACTATAAAAACTAATACTTTGAATTTTTAAACTTTACTGCAAATGCTGGCACCTGGTCGCTACGTGAATTTATTTCCATAGCTCCTTATTGACCTGACGAAGCTGGCTGAGCCCCGAAACATCTAAACCACTATCCACTATCGAATATTATTTCTCCTGCCACGAATTGAAACCGTGCGCAATACTAGTGCATTGACCACTGTGCAATTTTAGATGGTCTCGACTCATATTAAACATCCAACAAAAATCAATCTTGTACAATATAACAAGAAATTCGCTATTTCAAAAACAATATTTAAGTCCACGCCACGATTGGCCTCAGTCACCGAAAATAAGTTCAAAATAAATGTAAACAAAAACGGCCAAGGGCAGTTTATACCTTTATCTCTAAATGTTTGATCATCACAGGCGAGCTCATTGACCACTCGTGTATTCACTCCAATCTACTCCATTCTGGGAAAGAATACGTATTATATGCACACACAAATAAAGTAAAAAAAATAGTTGAAACCAACCAGTGCAGAATTCAGCTTCCGAAATAACATCGGCCATATTTTCATAAGAGAGGTCCCTGAATTCTCAGAATAGGAATTAAGATCACAATATATTGCCTACTATGATCTACAAGCCTATGGAATCAATGTACGCGCTAATCAATTCAGATCTCATATTTTGGTTCAATAGGTTATATAATCCAGGGCCGCCGAGAGAAAATCCAGGCCCTAGACCAAAAAATCAAGGGCTCCTCCAAAAACACGGGACCGAAACGGAGTAAAACAATACGCAAGAGCAACAGAGATAGGATCCATCATACAGAAAAGTCTACACCTGAATTATGAGGAAGGAAGAGATAAGGAGAACCCAGAAGAAGATGTATGGTACAGAGAAAGAAGATCACCAATGATGGAAGAGGTTGGATGGAAGTTGCGCATGACAGAACAAAATATAGGAGAATGCTTGAGAGAGAATTAGGACTATGAGGCCTGCTACTATCGGCCAGTAAAGTCAGTAAACTTTCAAACATAAAAAATTGAAATCCAGAAAAAAATACCCACCTTTTCGTAAAATTTGATATTTTAGGTTTCTACTTAAATAGAATAGGGAAATCCGTGACTCGTTAAAGTTTCATTCTTCCTACTCATCTTTGAACAATTCGAATGATATTTTATCACCAATAATCGGCGTTACTGCCAGTCAGTTTCTTTCATGGGGCTGAGTGCAACTCGGTAAAACCAACGATACGTGATGTCCCCAAGCGGGCTATGTCCAACGATATTTAACAGTGATCAAACGGGAACTGATGTATACAACGTGGTAAATCTTTAGCTCGACACTGATTGAAACTAAAGTCTGCTTTTTTCTAGAAGTCTGATTAGAATACAAAATGACTGAACTTACAACTACTGTAAACATTCCACAACAGAACTTGAAACTATCTCATTAGTATTATAAAAAAGATATTACAAACACAAGTTTAAAATTTAATTAGTCTTAAATTTCATTAATGAGCTTATCGTAATCCTGGAACGATTTCAATTTTAGAACAAGTTTATCAAATTTCAGACCAATGGGAAAGTACTGTGGTTTTACAAATTAATACCTCGAAGAGAGGTAAGGTTTCTCTTACGACGATTATCGTAACATGCGTAATGTATTAGATTACATAGGCAAACTATCAAACATTGGGTCACTGACAGCAAGTCTAATATGATACTTTGAATTGATTTGGAATTCAGTGCCACATTTGTGAAAGAAAATTCAAAAATACTTTCATAAATTTTTGACATGATTCACTCGTCGAAAAGAACAAAATTTCTTTTGTTTATCTTTTTGTGTCACGATAACTCACAAAATTCGGTATTGAAAAATAAAATTCATACTTGAAGTTAACTTACGAGAGGGTGAGACCTTTAGCCTCAGAGTTACTTTCTGTGCCATCCAAAATAACGCAAAAACATTTTGGCCAGGAAAATGAGGCCATTTAGAAACATTAAATAATAATGTAGTTCCAACTCTTTCATAAATGTGTAGGAATAGGTCGAATTGGGACGTTGCGGGGGGTGGGATCACCGTTTGTTTTTCTGTACCAACTTATCTTGATGAAATTTGGTATGGTTATACACTATATTCATAGAATTAGCTGATTGGTTGTCGGACCATATTTGGCCACCTGGGGTCAAATAGTGGCCATTTTGAGAGTGAGGTCTACTGTTCGAGGAACCACTAGTAGTTTTTCTTGTAAAAATATATAATCTTTCAAAAAAATCACTAGAAATATAGAAGGTATCTTTTGAAGTATTTGCAAAAATGTTAATTTCTCCTGGCCTTTTAAGATCAGAATCCCGGACCCATTTGTTTGCTTGACTATTAGAAAAACAAAGCTCCAATATGCATTTGCGTTGGAGGAAGAGTAGTGCAAAATAAAAAATATCGTGCAATTGATAATAAATTTGCATCAGCCTGAATTTCAATATGAAACCAGAAATTTATCTTATAAAATCTATGTCAAGGTCAGGGGAGTAACCATTACCACGGAAGAATAAAAAAAACACATATATTTGACTTTTAATACATTGGATACGTATTTAGGGATATGCCTAAATAAAGCGTTCGAATTTCATTTTTTTTTTACTTTATTTTACGTGGCAGGAAACATGTTGCTCCGACCAAACATCCCTGTACCCAAATTTAAGAATGAATGATCTTCAAGTACGGGGTCATAAAATAGAGGATTCTTCTTGTTTTCGAATAAATAAAACTGTTTGTCTGTCGCGTCTTACGCCGTCAACTGTTCTCTTGCCACTTAGCGTTGATCGATTTAGATGAAATTTCGTATGTAAACCCCATTTGGGGTCTAACTGTTCCCCGTAACTTTTCGTCATTGTTTTAAAATTAAATAAATTGCGATTTATTCTGTCCGGCGCGACACCTAAATGACCAACAGATGTTAAGTTAAAATAAAATCTCTGTAGATAAATATGTATATCACATAAGTGGACATAGACATGAGTAGGTATACAAGTGAGAACTTATAATGTGTCCACTGTCCACACATGCATTCCAGTCCAGGACTGGTCACACATGCATTAATACACCACATACTGCGTGTCCTAGAATGTCCGGCACCCCTTAATTTTTAAGCGGCCAGATCCAGGTTCGAACTCTCCACGTGACTTTTTTTTAAAGAATTGTCGATATCTCGAGAATTTCAAATAGTATTGGTACTTTTTGAAATNTTTTTTTTTTTTTTTTTTTTTTTTTTTTTTTTTTTTTTTTTTTTTTTTTTTTTTAATGAATGTTTAGGAAAAACAAGGACTAACTATCCTTTAATTTTTTTCAAAAAATAATCAGGGCGAAGTTAGAGGGGTGTAAAATTTAATTATGTTACACCCTGTATAAATACCCCCATTTTGAACTTTGAAATACTTGATTCTCATCTACTTAAGTCATCAAAATTTTCGTTTTCTACAGTGACGTAGGCTGATAACGTGAAATTTACAAGTAAAGGTTACTTGTGGATTTCAAACCTGGATCTCACCATAACCATTTGATTAGCCACGACACTTTTTCCTATTTTTCCTAGAACTTTACAGAATACGAAAATTCCAAGTAGTTCAAAATTTTAGGTGGTTGGCTGACCAGTCATTCTGGGACACGCTGTACATGAGTAGGTATAAGTGTATACTCTAATACTCGTACATGTCAGATATTTATAAATCCTTATCTTTTTTCCTTTAGATTGCCAACCAAAATTAGAAAAGTTTGAAATCCATCAAGCTAATGTCTTCAAACCCACAAGAGCAAATATTTCATTAAATAGTCACTGAAATCAAGGTATACAACATATCAACAACTTTAGATGAAATAGTTGCAAGAAATAATCTTGACATAGACATGTGTGTGGTGTGAGAAGTAAATTATGTTAATAAACCCCGGTGACAGGAATACTTAATAAAACAAATCAGCAAGAAAGTTAAATGCACTCAAACTAAACTAAAAACATAATTAAAAACTAAAAACTCATAACACTGACTATTGCAGAGATAAAGAAGACGATTTCCACCGAAATCCCATAATTTACACTCATTCAACTAGTAGAAGATTCAATAAGTAATATGGTAAGTATACGTATCCATATATTTGAAAAGGAAATTAAATTTTATACATCTTTATAAATGACAGTTTTTCTGTGAGAGGAATGTGTGAGGAAATAAAAGGTCAAGTTTGACGAGAAAAGAGGTGTGTGACAATTTTTTTTTAAAAATGGCCGATTTTGGTCGGCGGATATCTCGGAAACTATAAAAAATAGAAATTAATAAAATCCATTTGGTAAGAAATTTATTCGTCTCCAATTTATAATAGACATACCTACTTTACAAATTCAGGGTACCGTTTTCGAGATATGTATTAAATTTGAAAAATTGGATCTTTGGGGTGTTCCCCCCCCAGCGCCCCAATTCGACCTACTCCTAAGAAATTAACTACATTATTTAATGTTTCTATTTTCCTGGGCGATGACACAGAAAGGAACTTTGAGGCTAGGGATGTCACCCTCAAGTAAGTAACTTCTCACATTCTCAAGTATGATTTTTTTCAGTATAATCATAGCATTGTGACTGATTTTTGGGCCAAATGGTGGCCTTATTAATTGAGTGAGGTCTACAATTTACAGAACTACTTGTGTTGCAATGATTATTCACACATGAGCATCCAAAAATTGTTTGATGACACTTTAGCAGCATTTTGTTTGGAATAATAAGATCGGAAACGATGATGCCACCTAATGATTATGATGAATTGCATTCAACGATTATGATGAATTCACCTAATGATTATGATGAATTGCAGATGTAGTAGTTCAGTAAACCCTAGTTCTGCAAATGCAAATTATAAATTGCATCTGAGCTATCAAAACATTTTGTTTCATGCAACCCAGTAGATGCGTTTGAAAAATATTTTCTTTTGGGCAGTAAACCATCATCTATGGCCCCCGTCTCGAAATGCCAATAGACGTTAAAAATTCTTTAAGCAAGAAAAAACAACAACATTCTTTTTATGGTACAAATTGTTTTTTCCGTTTTTTTTAAGAAATTGTTTAATTGAACGAACATAAGGTCTAGTTTTACACGTCAAAATTGTTTTTATATGTCTACAGTTTGTTTGTTTGCACCACATATGCAAAAAACCGATTTAAATGTAATTTGGTATGGACATTTTTTTTTTTTAATTTGGCTTAACGTCTATTAAACATCTATTGGGGGTTTTACCCTCCATTTGCTGGAAACCAGCTACCCACTTTGACCTCACCCAGCCTGGGTTGGGCCGGAAAAAAGCCACCATCACAAGGGCGCGAAGCCACGCGGACATGGACATTAATTATGCTCATAGGATTAGTTGATTTTTTTTGGGCCACCCGCAGTCAAATAGTGGCCATTTAAATCAACCATATAATAATAATAATACTAAAGGCTCTGTGAATTGTTGACCCCACTCAATTTCGATGCCATTTATGAATTTTGCAATGCTTTACACAGAGAAATATACTTACTGTTCAAGGGCTGTCCGATATGACCCAATTACTAATCAGCTAATTCTATAAACCTAATATATGTCCATGCCAAGTGTCATCAAAATCTGACAAGGCGTTCGAGAGTTATTGTGGTACAAAGAGACAATCAAAAGAAAACCCATTAATTATTATTTCTACCATTGTGATTCATTCGATAACACAAATATATTGGTGTTTATTATCGCGGTACTGAGGATTTGTGTAGGAAATACAAATGTAAAAAAATGTGAATTTTTGTCAAAACGGCACTTTACAACAAAACGGCGTTGTTTGTAAGAACGCTCCTATATATTCTACAGGAAAAATATATGAATTCATACTGCAGGAAATTTAAAAGGCCCTCTTTTTTTATAGAGAAATGAATGAGTTTGCAAAATATTACAAAATTATTGCCACTATTTGGCGGAAAAATGGCCGCAAAAACATTTTTGCGGAAAAACATGCACAAGGATTGCGATTTTTTAACTCTCGTATAATGGACTATAATACCTACAACTCATTAATTTGATTTAATTTAATATCTTGTATTAGCCAACGTCTATGGCACGTTGAACACACCAGTTCCCGCCAGATCACTGAAGTTAAGCATCGTCGGGCGTGGTCAGTACTTGGATGGGTGACCGCTTGGGAACATCTCGTATCGCTGGCTCTTTTTTCCGGCCCAACCCAGGCTGGGTGAGGTCAATGTGGGTATAGCTGGTTTGCAAATTTCCAGCGAATGGAGGGTACCCCGTCTTGAATGACCAATAGATGTTAAAAAGACGTTAAGCCAAATTAAAAAAAAAAATCCCGTTAGATCACTAAAGTTAAGCAACGTCCAGCGAGGTTTTACCAAGTGGGTGTCCACGAATGCTGGCTAATTTTCCTGCCCAACCTAGGGTGGGTAAGGTCAATCTGGGTAGCTAGTTTGTAAGTTCCCAGCGAATGGAGGGTAAAACCCCCGTCTCGAATGATCAATAATCGAACGATCAATAAATGTTAAAGAGACGTTAAGGGAAAATATATATATATCTGTATCTTGTATTGTACTTACTGCTGCCTTTAGAATTGGATATCTTTTCTACAAGTGTTCCATTAGTGCTTCCGTTGGAAGAAATCAATTGAGTTGTATTTTGAACTAATTCTTTCATGATGATTCAAAACAATTGAACAATTAAAAAAAAATTAAAAGAAAAATTTAAATAATTTAAAAAATATTTTTTTAGAAATAAAAAAAATAATGAAAATGTCTCAAAGGTTTGCAGTATCACAGGAAGTGCCAGTGAGGTCTAACTAACAATACTGGGATGTATTCTGATCAGCTCCAATTTATACTAGCATTGTTTGTTTTTCAGTGGCGCCTTGATGAGCCCGAAAAGAAAAAATACGTATCTTTTTAAACTTTCAATTCATGTTCCGCTGTATGTCATTGGTCCCTAACCTGCAATGATTGGGTTATGGTGATCGATACATGTTTCTTGTATGTGTGGGATGCGCAGCCTTCGGCTGTTGTCACAGCTTTCTAGTGAAAATATTATATGAATTAGATTGGGCAGCCTTCGGCTGCTATCGCATTTAAAATTCACAAAAGAATATTTAAATTACCTTTGAAAATCTTCAGTTGTTGTCACAGTTCTCTAGTAAAATTATAATAGGAATTAGATTTGGCATCCTTCGGATGTTGTCACAGCTCCCTAGTGAATATATTATATGAATTAGACTTGGCAGCCTTCGGCTGTTGTCGCAGCTATAATGTGAATAAAAATATGTAAATTACCTTTGACAACCTTCAGTTGTTGTCACAGTTCTCTAGTGAAAGGATTATATGCATTAGATTTAGCAGCCTTCGGCTGTTGTCACGGCTCTCTATTTAAATTAGGAATTGGATTTGGCAGCCTTCGTCTGTTCGTCGCAGCTCTAATGTGAATAAAAATATGTGAATTACCTTTGGCAACTTTCGGTTGTTGTCACAGTTCTCTGATGAAAATATTATATGCATTAGATTTAGCAGCCTTGGGCTGTTGTCACAGCTCTCTAGTAAAGCTATTATATTAGGAATTAGATTTGTCAGACTTCGGCTGTTGTTACAGCTCTCTAGTAAATTTATTAAATTAGGAATTGGATTTGGCAGCCTTCGGCTGCTGTTGCAGATTTAATGTGAATAAAAATATGTGAATTACCTTTGACAACCTTCGGTTGTTGTCACAGTTCTCTAGTAAAAATATTATATGCATTAGTTTTAGCAGCATTCGGCTGTTGTCACAGCTCTCTAGTAAAATTATTAAATTAGGAATTAGATTTGGCAGCCTTCGGCTGTTGTCGCAGCTCTAATATGAAAAACATAATACTGGAATTACTTTTGACAATCTTCAGTTGTTGCCACAGCTCTCTTGTGAAAATATTTTAAGGGTCCCCAGTGGAGATAGGTTTAAAAGACCAAAAATAGTCAACAATATGTTTCACAGTGTGTTTATTTTAAATTTCATCAAGTTTGGAGCTCTATTGCCACTTTTAGAGAAGTAACTCGAATTTGAGATTTGGTGACCTAAATTGCCTTCAGATAAAGGTAACCCTATGGGGGCCAAAATTTGTTGATCATATGTTTCAAACAGTCTCTATTTTAAATTTCATCAAAATTGGAGCTCTATTGTCACTTTTAGAGAGGTGACCCTAAATTCCGGTTTGGTGCCATAAAGGGCTCCCAGATGAAGATATCCCCATGAGTCCCAAAATTTGCCGATAATATGTTAGAAAGAGTGTATATTTTAAATTTCATCAAAATCGGGCATGGCGTTTGGGTTCTAGAGGTTCACTCAGAATGACCACTTTTGACCCGTAAATGGACCCCAGAAGGTGCTATCTCCAATGTTAAGGTTTTGGCTGGAATATTGTGGCCAAATATCATCAAGATCGGACAAATGATAATAAAGGCTGTAGATGCGCGAACACGTTTTTTGCAGACGGATGAACGAGGCCACGGACGGATAGACGGACATACATTCCAGACCCGTTTTTTGGTATCTAGTCGTCATAAGTTACCATAATTGGCAGGGGGGGAGGGNNNNGGGGGGGGGGGCTACTTAAAATATTTTAATGGACCACCAACGGAGAATAGTACACTGGTGCCTAAACTGTTATTTGCGTTCGCCTGTTTATAATGGGGCGGTACATTAGGGGCGGTGTTTATAATGGGGCGGTACTAAGGCCCCAAAAATCTTATATACCTATACATTATCTAAATACAAGCGTCCATAAGGACATAGGTGGAAAATCTGCATGGCCCCTTATGGATAAAAATATCCCCTGAGGTAAAAAATTATGCATGGCCTAAAGGGCCTCCCTAAAGAACTTTTTTGGGTGTTAGTCAATATTAGTTTGTCAGGGGCCTCGACTTTTTTTTGCCGAAGAAAAACATTTACCTTTACTGCTTTTACAAGACCCTTCTGGGTCTTTGTATGTTGTGGTACCACGATGTCTGCTGGGGCAACCTCGACGCCACTGTGTATCACCCAGGATGGGCTGAGTGTTCTTATTTACATTTTATTTTATTTGCATATTAATTTCTAGTTGTACTATCACATTGATGTCTTACTCATTAATTACATAAAAATCATGGAACCTCTTATGTAACTCTTACATAGTGACTTATGTAACCACGAGTTTGGTATACTAATGGACTACGGGACCTAAGACGCGTAACCTTTTAGTTACGTAATCACAACAGAATATTCATCCCTCATGCCTTGGACATCTCAGTTGAGAAACCTGCAAAGTGTGGCATTTACTTTGAAACTGTTAGTTGTACTATCACATTGATATCTTACACATTAATTACATAAAAATCATGGAACCTCTTATGTAACTCTTACATAGTGACTTATGTAACCACGAGTTTGGTATACTAATGGACTGCGGGACCTAAGACGCGTAACCTTTCAGTTACGTAATCACAACAGAATATTCATCCCTCATGCCTTGGACATCTCAGTTGAGAAAACTACAAAGTGTGGCATTTACTTTGAAACTGTTACACATTAATTAGGTACATAAAAATCATGGAACCTCTTATGTAACTCTTACATAGTGACTTATGTAACCACGAGTTTGGTATACTAATGGACTGCGGGACCTAAGACGCGTAACCTTTCAGTTACGTAATCACAAACGAATATTCATCCCTCATGCCTTGGACATCTCAGTTGAGAAAACTACAAAGTGTGGCATTTACTTTGAAACTGTTAGTTGTACTATCACATTGATGTCTTACTCATTAATTACATAAAAATCATGGAACCTCTTATGTAACTCTTACATAGTGACTTACGTAACCACGAGTTTGACTAGGGCTCCCTAGATTTTCTGCCCAGAGATCCCCTTTCGCAAATTTTTGAGGAGGGGGCTACTTACTATATTCTTTTCGTTCAACTGCGGGGATTATTTCAGAGGTCTAAAAAATTCCCGCTATGGTTCCATTTTGGAATTAACATGTGGGGTGAAAGAATTAGCTTTGGTCTACCAGGGACTACACAGATGTACAGGAATTAAAATTATACATAGACTAAATGGACCTCTGAAGAACTTTACTTTGGGTCCATCAAAAGGGATATCAGAAAGGTATACGAGTATGTATAATCATAGGATTATATAAATATACGTATATTCGGTAATAGGTATATTCATAGGAGCTTGCGGAGGAATGCCGCAATTCTTCGAAGAATTTAGAAAAAATTCATAATACCACGAAGTGCGACAGAATAAACTGTAATTGCAGTCATCCGAGGTTCCTGCAAAACTATTGGTGGTTTTCATAAAATTTAATTGAAAAAAAAATACAAAAAAAGGATAAAAAACTAAAAGAAAAAGAAGTGCTGTGCCGTAAGGCAAACACCAATGCGGTGCCAGCTGTATAATGAATGTACATTCCAACTGTACACCTCACTCACATAAATGATCACCATTTGGGTGCGGTCTAAAATATGATCACCTAATTCCATGAATATAAAGAATGTACATTCCAACTGTGCACCTCACTCACATAAATGATCACCATTTGGGTGTGGTCTAAAATATGATCACCTAATTCCATGAATATAATGAATGTACATTCCAACTGTACACCTCACTCACATAAATGATCACCATTTGGGTGTGGTCTAAAATATGATCACCTAATTCCATGAATATAAAGAATTTACATTCCAACTGTACACCTCACTCACATAAATGATCACCATTTGGGTGTGGTCTAAAATATGATCACCTAATTCCATGAATATAAAGAATTTACATTCCAACTGTACACCTCACTCACATAAATGATCACCATTTGGGTGTGGTCTAAAATATGATCACCTAATTCCATGAATATAAAGAATTTACATTCCAACTGTACACCTCACTCACATAAATGATCACCATTTGGGTGTGGTCTAAAATATGATCACCTAATTCCATGAATATAAAGAATTTACATTCCAACTGTACACCTCACTCACATAAATGATCACCATTTGGGTGTGGTCTAAAATATGATCACCTAATTCCATGAATATAAAGAATTTACATTCCAACTGTACACCTCACTCACATAAATGATCACCATTTGGGTGTGGTCTAAAATATGATCACCTAATTCCATGAATATAAAGAATTTACATTCCAACTGTACACCTCACTCACATAAATGATCACCATTTGGGTGTGGTCTAAAATATGATCACCTAATTCCATGAATATAAAGAATTTACATTCCAACTGTACACCTCACTCACATAAATGATCACCATTTGGGTGTGGTCTAAAATATGATCACCTAATTCCATGAATATAAAGAATTTACATTCCAACTGTACACCTCACTCACATAAATGATCACCATTTGGGTGTGGTCTAAAATATGATCACCTAATTCCATGAATATAAAGAATTTACATTCCAACTGTACACCTCACTCACATAAATGATCACCATTTGGGTGTGGTCTAAAATATGATCACCTAATTCCATGAATATAAAGAATTTACATTCCAACTGTACACCTCACTCACATAAATGATCACCATTTGGGTGTGGTCTAAAATATGATCACCTAATTCCATGAATATAAAGAATTTACATTCCAACTGTACACCTCACTCACATAAATGATCACCATTTGGGTGTGGTCTAAAATATGATCACCTAATTCCATGAATATAAAGAATTTACATTCCAACTGTACACCTCACTCACATAAATGATCACCATTTGGGTGTGGTCTAAAATATGATCACCTAATTCCATGAATATAAAGAATTTACATTCCAACTGTACACCTCACTCACATAAATGATCACCATTTGGGTGTGGTCTAAAATATGATCACCTAATTCCATGAATATAAAGAATNAAAACTCCCTTATTTTAAAGGACATAGTCAAATATCTCGGAAACCATTAGAGAGCAAGAAAACTTTCGATACAAAACTCCCTTATTTTAAAGGACATAGTCAAATATCTCGGAAACCATTAGAGAGCAAGAAAACTTTCGATACAAAACTCCCTTATTTTAAAGGACATAGTCAAATATCTCGGAAACCATTAGAGAGCAAGAAAACGTTCGATACAAAACTCCCTTATTTTATAGGAGAAAATTTAATTTTTCTCCTACGTCGCGTTCAGGGCTATATTAAGGTCAACTTTGTTTTTTTTTTTAAATAGAATTTTGTATTTTTATTTTGAGTTTTTTTATCAAGAAATAAATAGTTTTTGCTCGAAATTTTCTCGATTATACTTACAGTTTCGGGATATTTTTGTTCTTGATGTGCTCTTAGTAAGAGTTATCTAACATGTCTATTTATTTCAAAATGGCGGTGCCGATGATACTTTATAAATATGTTAGATCAGTTAGATATCTCTTACTCAGAGCATTTCAAGTTAAAAATTATCTCGAAAAAAATTTGAGCAAAAATTATTAGGTACTTTTTTATAAAAAATTTAATACCACAATCAAAAATATAGATTGTTATTTATAAAAAACAATGTTGACCTTAAAAATAATAACCTTGAAGGCGAAAATCCAAGGTCACCATTTATTTTTTTTTCCTTAAAAATAAGGGGGGGGGGTTTAGAACGTTTTCTTCCTATCTTTATCGGTTTTCTCAGAGATCCCTTCTCGAAAACTTTGGCTGCGGGAGGGAAATCAGAAGAAACTTTCTCTACATAATTTCGTATATACCTACCATACCTACTTGAGGAGCAGAAAGGAAGGACAATGGACCAAAAAAACTTTTCTTGAGTTATAGTGCGTGGTCCAACTTACAAAGGGTAAATGTTAGTCTTACACTGCTTATTGATAAAACAATGTAATTATCAAAATATTTTCATTAGTTAATTTTTTTCTATCGAATGTCTTCCAATCTATTTTTATGACTTGCTAACTTTCCATGAGCAAAAGTAAATCATACCTGAGATTGCAAGAAGTTACTTGAGGGTGACATCCTCACGGGCCGCGTCCACCAGAGCTGATGGCATAAAATAACACAGAAAGCAACCTTTAATATCATTATGTTTCTAAATAGTAATTATTGTCATGGTTCTTGGGGCCTATGTCAATTATCAGCCTCCAAGAACAGATGTATGATGACAAATCTTTAGTTGTAGACTACAACGTATCCGGAGCTGCTGTCTCATATATCTGGCTACCATCGGACACAATGATGTCACTATTGAAGTGAGGTTTAATTTTTGTCAGATAATATTTGTTTGGGTTCCAAGTGTATTTTTAAAATTTGTTCAGCTCCTCTATGAAAAAGTCCCTGTCAACACCGCCGTCATGGCAAATGCTGCTATGCGTGAATGTGACTTCACGGAGATATCTCATCCTCTTTGATGTTCAGACCTCTTTAGTTTGGTGGTTTACTATTGCATAGAAAAGATACTCAATTTAAAAATTCTTGAAGATATTTTGGTTCGGTAAGTGGGCAGGATTAATATTTTGATGTTGATAACATTTGAGGGGAGCAAGCCAGCTTCATTAGGTGAGGACAAAAATAGCAGGCTTGGTGTTAAACATCCAGACATTAAAAAACCCCGCTACAAACCAAATATGAAAGTCATCAGCGAAATGCCGTTTCTACCCACTTTCTATGGATATTGCTAGGAGCAAACGAGGGTTACCGTTCAGACAAAGCTACAGCAAAAGAGAGTAGGCACAGAACATGATAGAAATAGGGACTGCACTCCCGCCTCAAAAAGATTGTGGAAAAGGTGAAATTAAATATGAACAATTGAAGAGAGTCCGTAACAGGATCAACGACTACAACACAAACAATTAATAAGTAGGCTGTGTTCCATTTGTTTTAGGCTACCTTTTGAAATAAGTATTTTAATCATCCAACAAAATATAAGTATAACAATTTGGCGTTATGTAACATCGGAACAACAGTAACAACGTTGAAAAAAAGAAAATAAATAATGAATTGTAAGAGTTCTTATGTAACCAGCTTCCACCATTTATCTCAAAACATTTCATCTTACATAATGAAATCCCCAGCACAGGCTTTCTTATCTGACCTAATTCATAAAATGAATGCATCCCTTGAAAAGAAATATTATTTATGTTGGAACTATTTTTTTAAAGGTCTCTTTAACATATAGATGGTCATTCAAGAAAGGGGTTTTACCCTCCATTCACTGGAAACTTGCAAACCATCTACCCACATTGACCTCACCCAGTCTGAGTTTGGCCGGAATAATAGCCAGCCGCGAACCCACGTGGACACCCACACAGAAAAACCTCGCTGTACGTTGCTTAACTCCAGTGATCTATTGAACGTGCCATTGACGCTGGCTATATGAAACTATTACTTCGTCAAAAAAGCAAAATAGTTGATCTGGGCTATGCCGATATATTTTTTTTGTGCCCTAACGTCTCTTTAACATCTATCGGTCATTTGAGACGAAGGTTTTACCTCCGTACTCTAGAAACTTTCAACCCAGCTACCGAAATTGACCTCACCCATCCTAGTTGGGTGCGAACCGACTTGGTCACCCACTAAGTAAAACATCGCACGACGTTGCTTAACTACAGTAATATTAAGGGAACTGGTGTATTCTACGTATCATAGACCTAAATTACTTTTATTTCATTTGGTACAAACTAAAAAACGAAATCATTTGCAGCCATAACGAACACTATGCGTTGCCAGCAAAAGTCCAGTTCAACGGACAAGCGGATTTTTTTATTCCATTTTTGGATATTTGACTACCATGAAACGTATAATATCAAATATTGAGGGGGTAGGTATTTCATTATTGAAAATAATTAATCATACCCTTCTCTTTTTTCAAAAGGCGGTAAATATGGAATACTTGAACCTAGAAAGTATTTCCTCCTCCACATTTTCTACATAATTCAACAGTACGTATTTCGAATGAGAAAAATTGATAATTGACTACCAGAAAGCTGTCTAAATCAGCTCCTTCCTAATGTCGATATTTTACTTTCTTTAATCCTATAAAAAGGAAAGTATTGTAATGAACCTAAATTTTTGATGTCGAGTTTTCAATGCCAAAACACGTTTGAGGTACCCCAGAACCTAAACCTCAAGTTTCAGTCATTGGTCCGTGTAAGTGTGTTCACAGACAAACTACTATCTGTGAACAATATCACTCAAGAGGGGTGGACGCATTCATTTGTAGTGTGTAAATCTATGTATGGGACGCGAAATGAAACTTTTGGTTTAAGTCGAATCTACCGTTGTCGAGTTTTTGGCGTTGTTCACAAACCCTATACAAATTTGATATTTACGCCGTGCACCGCCAAACCGTAAGCGGCACTTTTGATTTCGACCTAAAATTTTAGTATGGTACCACGTATATGTGATTGACAGATACGAAAAGTTTCGGCACACAATTAAACTTCAAATGGGATCTCAAATTTAATCAAAATAGTTCAACAGTAAGAGTGCCACATACGGCGGACGGTGTAGGGGGACGCCCCGCCCTACGAACGTGTTTTTTTGTGTTACGAGTGCGTAGGTACATTGAAACGTAAAATAACAAATTTTGAGAGGGGGGGGATATTTTTTTGTGGTCGATTTCAAAGGCCCATTATTGAATATCAATCAATTGTATCATCGTTTTCAATGGTATAGTTGAATGTATGAGAATGCAATTAATGGTTTGCTGCTAAAGTTTGGTTTGTCGTCATACATCTAATCAAGGATCATTGACATGGGCCCCCAGAATCATGTCAAACATTGCAATACAATCAGGTACGTAAACATAATAATATTATAGAGTTGCTTTCAGTTTTATTTTACAACATCAGCCCGTGAGGATGTCACCCTCAAGTTACATCTTACAATCTTAAGTATGAGATTGTGAGATGAGATTTAGAGGGAGATTGAAAAAAAAAAAAAAAANTTTTTTTTTTTTAAAAAAAAAAAAAAAAAAAAAAAATACAATTTCCGAAAATATTGAAAATAAAAAACCAAAATTTTGAGAACCCTTTGAGTGTTTATTTTCAAATAAGATGGAAAAAACAATATTTCTCCTGGAGATAAAAGTTGCATTGCATCAGGCCGGTCGCTCTTTCAATAATATTTACAATCTAACTTAATACAAAGTAGTAGCAACAAGGAAATGTTATCTGCAGTAAGATCAATAAACTTTCTCAGCAACCCATCTCAATCTGACCTCTCATTCCTTCTCCTGAATCAGTGTGGGAGTGACTGATCACTCGATCTCAACATGTTGGTCTGACTAGACGTACGTACTCTAGTCATCATTGCTGTAGTTTCAGTTGCTATTTCACGAATTTTTTTGGATTTTCAGTTTGACACAGTGGGTTTGACTATTCGGACTTACTCTCTTAGGTCGTACAACTTATTCGTGCGTTGTCGGAGTCCAACGTACTTGGCTCCAATGTGACCGAGACCTTTGCCGATCCTACCTCAATTGAAAATTCATTTGTAACATCTTTCAAACAGTTTCAACCGTTGCAATATGTTTTGTAATCTTTGATCTTTGATTAAAGCAGCTGAGATTTCCAAATGAACAAAAAATTCTGGTCAGCAGTTTTATTTTGGTCAAGGATGAACCAAGGTTTCTGTTCAGGTCAGTTAGCGGAGAAAGTTTAGGAGTAAAATTATAAAAGCGGGAGAAATAGCAGTCATTCAGTTAACTGTAGACCTCTATCAATTTCAACGACTATGAAGAT
The DNA here is from genome assembly GCA_012654025.1 of Pachypsylla venusta. Lineage (NCBI taxonomy): Eukaryota > Metazoa > Arthropoda > Insecta > Hemiptera > Aphalaridae > Pachypsylla > Pachypsylla venusta. The sequence continues at coordinate 20,080,127 of CM022877.1, forward strand.
TTTGTTTGAAGGATTTTATAAATATTTTGGTTTATTATTTTCAATAATGAAACTTAAAAATCGTCCCAAAAAATACCCCTTCTGAAAGTTTGATATTTTACGTTTCAAGGTGCGTAGAATCGAATAAAAAAAATAGTTTGTTCACTGCGTCGGAGCCGTACGACGTGATGGGCACTTTTGCCACTTAGCGTTGACCGATGAAATTTGGTGTGTAGGTCCCATCTGGGTCTGGGGTCTAACTGTGTCCAGAAAATTTTTGGTGCAATCGCTTGTGCGTTCTAGGTTTTCCGCTTTTTAGCGGTTTTCACCTATTTCATTCAATACCTATTACCTAATACCTATTTTGAAAAAGTCTAAAAAATCTGGATATATTCAATAAGATGTTAAACTAAAACATTTTACAAAAAAAGTCCCCGCCACGTCTGTCTCTCTTTTCGCGATATTTTAAAAAATACTGAACTGATTTTCATCAATAGACAGAGTGATCCAAGAATGAGAGAGTGATTGTGTATAATGAACTGCAGAATTTGGAGAATCAAAATAGGTTCCTTAACATAGGTTCCTGGTATCTTAAATACCTTCAATACCTAGTTAATGCAAATAAACATTTATATATATATATATATAAAAATATTGTCATCTTAGAACACCCCCCACTTATGTTATTACTAGCTGTTTTCCCGTGCTTCGCTACGGTTACAAAAATCAACAACAATTTCGAGATTAAATCTTCTCAATTTTAGATTTTTTTTGGAGGGCGGAGGACTCAATAATATGTAGAAGATACTAGCTGTTTTCCCGTGCTTCGCTACGGTTACAAAATTCAACAACTGAATTTTAGATTTCTGGTGGAACCGACCCCAGAGTGAACACGGCTCCTATTTAGAAAATTCAATATTTCACTTAAAGATATTACTTTTTGCACTGCGGAACACCTTCGTATAAAATTTCAGCTTTCTCGCTTATTCCGAAGCGATACTTCTTAACTATGGATTTTGGTGGAACCGACCCCCAGAGTGAGCACCCCTCCTGGTTAGAAAATTCCATATTTTATTCAAAGATATGACTTTTTGTACTTCGGAATAGCTTTGTATCAAATTTCAGCTTGCTCGCTCATCCCGAAGTGGTACTTCTGAATTCCGATTTTTTGGTGGTAAAAATCGTCCATAAATCGGGTACAAACCAGAAATTTTCCAATTTTTCATTTTTTATGGGGTCCTTAGATACTATGTTGGGGGGCCTATTCTTGGTAATTTTTCGTTATCTCTTTTAGTTTGCCCAGAAAAAATTGTAAAAAATACCGCTAAATAGCGTCATTTTTGGGGATAACTTGCTCCCACTTGAACTTTATTTTTTTTCCTTTCTTATTACGCACCTACATACTAAAAGGGATGTTAGCCATCGTGGAGCTACGTTGATTATCAGTCAGTCATTCAGTATACCTACTGGGTTTTGCGTTTATAAGTATAGATACTTAACCTACCTCCCCTTATTATTTTGATTTTGAGAGATCAACAATCAGTTATTTTGAGAATGTCGTAATATAGACAAAAGACGAAAGACTTGAAGCATTAAGTCCGGGGCCTCGAGAAGCTTCAACAGGGATTTAAACATTCAAGTACAATCATTACTCCGTAGTAGCCTATACGTTAAAACAAGGTTACCAATTAGAAATTTGTGTATTTATCGAGATTAATGCATTCGCTTTTATTAGATACTAGCTGTTTTACCCGTGCTTCGCTACGGGCTATAATAATGGTAAGCTCAAGTATCGATGATACGTTTGTTGTAAGTTCTAGATGTGCAATAGAAGGATTTTTGATATTTTAACTGGGACGATAGTCGCGGAGGAAAAACTCCG
>CM022877.1:20086286-20121974 GCA_012654025.1 Pachypsylla venusta
GGCTGCAAAATCTTTTTAAAAGAATGGTCAACATCAACAGAAAATAGAAATATAACAATAACTAAAATATATAACTAAAAACCTTAAAACTTTAGAAGAACAAAATCTGCATTCGGTGGTAGTCTGATGGAATGATTAAGGAAGAGAAAGTCTAGTACGGTTTTCCGTACCATTTATTTTTTACTAAATTGCTTATTGGGGATCATAAAAACTTATTTCTAGGCTTTCTTACCCGCCATTTCGGTGCGACCGCAAAAGCCCATTGTCACATGTTCCACCCTGTAATTCGTGAACGGTAGATCCTAGAGAGCTCCAGTTTTCGTTAATGAACTCGTATTAACGAGACCTTTAAAACAAGGTGTCATTTGATATACCTTCTCATTTAAGATTTTGAATCCAGCCGGTGCCTAGCCTGAACGGCTGGACTAGGCCAAACATTTTTTAGTCTAAAATTAATCCCCCTAAAATTTAAGGGATACGTGTTTTTGCGTTTTCTTATATTTTCAGCCATTCTCGAGATACGGTGGGTGGGGTGAGACTTTATGGACAACCTGTATATAATTATATACACACATTCACACTCAGCGTTAGTAAAATTGCTCTACTGTCTCAACACTACTTGAATTGTGGATGTGATGGGACGTAGACGACCAACGAAAGGACTTATTAATAGCTAGAATAGGGCTTGTGTTATTACCCTCCGAGTACGGAATTCTAAAAAACTGGACTGTAAATCAAGTACTACCTTTAACTATTCAAAGGAAATATAACGTGCATTGCCAAGGCTCTTCCCCTTTGTTATCGCTTTTGTTGATGTTTTTATTCTATTTTTTTGAAGATTAGAAGCAATGCAATAGATAATATAATAATGAGAGAAGTCATTACAATACTACCGCAAGTTGCAATTCTTCGTATGGGAAGATAAAGTAAAAATAAAAACTGTATTGATGAACCCTTAAGTCAATCAATACCGTGTGTCTCAAAAAAGGAGCTTGGCTCATCATCTCGATATGAGAAAGAAAACTGAAATTTGATGCACATCGGGATGAGCAAGAAAACTGAAATATGATTCTAAGGTGTTCCGCTACAAAAAGTAATATCCTTGGGTAAAATATTGAATTTTCTAAATAGGAACCATTCTTACTCTCTTGGTCGATTCCACCAAAAATCTAAAATTGAGAAACTTTAATTTCGCAATCTCGAAATCGCTGTTGATTTCGTAACCGTAGCGAATTACGGGAACACAGCTAGTCTCATATAAATCTCAAAATACTTTGATTTTCTTTTACTTTTCAAAAATGTAATTCAAAGATTTAAGCGTTTCTTGAAATCCGTTTTCTAGAGATCCGTTTCTAAATATGTTCCCGTTTCTAAATATACCTATTCTAACATAACCCCCACGTTTTGCATTAAGAAGAACCAATTCCTTATAANTTTTTTTTTTTTTTTTTTTTTTTTTTTTTTTTTTTTTTTTTTTTTTTTTTTAATAATAATAATCCGCAATAGTGTTTCAGTACTTTGAAAGAAATATTATTAAGTTTTTCATCCATTTCAAATTCCTCGGATGTTCGTCAAAAATATGGTGGTCCTCAAAGATGTATTTGTTCTGTAAAGATCATTAATAAATTATACTGAAAAGAAAATTTGATAAATTTTGGTAAAACATATTACCATCAAGGTTTTAAATGAAAAATAGGAAATGTGTCTGTCTGCAATTCCTTATAATGATAATTTTGAATCAAAATGGCATCTTCTTATGTCTAACAAATGACGAACTACGAGATGAAAATTTAATTTCAACTATTACCATCAATATCAAAGGAGAACTAGACTCCAAATTATCATGTGATCATAGAACATTGGAAGTAATCACTGTGAAGAAAAAGTCTCGGACTTATAAAAAAAGGAAAGCAACCGCTACAAGTATACGATCTGATATAGAAAATCAATGTGATAAATCAGTACAAAACGGCAATGAAAATAAAAAAAATAAAACTCGTAAAAAATACAAACTAAGTAGCAGTAATACAAGTGTCAAACCTACAACTGTAGTTTTTTATTTTACAAATGATCAATCAAAATCCAATAGTCATGAAATCACAACATCGGATGAAATAATCACTCAAACAGATCATGTAACTTCCGAAATGTCCAAAATGTTTAAATTACAAGAAGAATCTGGGACTTCAGATGTTTATGTCATAACGATTGGGGATAAAACATCGACCAGAAAACAATTTACTGAAAAAATTGAGCATTATAAAGTTTCACATAAACAGAACAGACCAAAACCTTTTGATAAAAGAAGACAAGTTGTTTTTGGAGGTCAAGTCGTATCAATAGTAAAAAGTTACACAACAAAATTTACCCCAAAATATTCACCATTCAGGTTTGAATCATTACATCAACGTGTAATAGATTTACGAAAAACGAAAACAATAGATCAGAATGTATTTAAGACAACATCAGCAACTACTCGGAAAACCAAATCAACACCAACAACATTAGCAGCAACAACGAATATCTATGAGGAAAATTTGTATCGGTTAAAAAGGTTATATGATGAAGCATTAAGTGAAGAGAGACAACTCAATGAAAAGGTTGAAGAAAATAAGAGGAGAATTGAAATGGAACAAAAACGAGCAGAAGAAGAAAACCAACATTCTTATTTAAATAAATTTATTGTTAGAACAGTTACAACAGAATCTTGGGAGAAAAATTTGCCTGCAAGTAGTAAAGACCCTCATGAAGAATATATGGAGCTCATGGAAGGTAAGACAGAAAGAACGATTGTTTAAAATGACCAATGCCATTCTGAAGGCGTACTTTCTTCTAATTCAATTATGACTTATTTAACTTTTAATGAAATTGGTAGTAATGAGATTGTTACTTAGGGGTAACATCCTTAATGTCCGTATCCACCTGAGCTGATGGTGTAAAATAACACAGAAAGCAATTCTGCAATATCATTCTATTACTGACGTAGATGTAATTATGTGTACTGCGGTGATTGACAAGAGTTTTTAGATTCTTATAATCCTCCAAGATTTAGATGTATAATGACATTTAGCAGCCAACAACACATTCTTTTGAGCTGCATTCTCATACATCTGGCTAAAATCGAAAACAATGATGTCACTATTCATTGATTGACCATCGACAATCACAATCAAAGTGGATTTAATAACGTGAACGTTTCGATTCAATCAATTAAAATTTATTGACGGTTTTTCGAGTTTTTCATTTGTTGGCCGGTTTCTCTGATTGTACCACGAGAACTCTCGAACGCCTGATCCAATATTGATAAAGTCCATTTTCCAGAATACTTTTTTTTCTTGATAATGGAATAAAATTGTATATAAAATAGAATTTCTTGTATTAAAAAAGCTTATTAATCTTGGATCGATTTCTTTGTTAAAGAAAAGTTTAATCAAGAACCCATTATACGAAAAAGATTGGAAATAAAGAAAGCAATAATATTAAAGAAAATAGAAAAAGAAGAACTTAGACTGAAATTTATCAAGTCACGAGAAGCAAAAGTCAGAAGTGCAGAAAAGGTCAAGACAGAAGTGTCCTATTATAGTGATAGTGTACATGATGATGATGAAAATGATAAGAACAAAGTTCAAAAGGGACAGATTAGAAATGTTAAATTTGGAAAAGCTAAGGGTTTTGATGAATATCATGAACGGTAAGATAAATGCAGGGTCGGTCAAAAATGCAATCCCTATTGAAATCTGTAATGACATTTTATTCAACATATAAAACCATCATGGTTGGACAACCACCTAATTTTTTGTTTCTGTACAAATTGCTTAAACTTCATAATATCAACTTTGATTCTATTTGAATTTTTTTTTATATATATTGGTTTAGTGTCCATTATAAGAATTTATGAAGCCACCGCTTATGGAACGTTCCCCTAAGATCATTGGAGTTAAGCAACATCCAGCGAGGTTTATTAGTGTTCAATGTTCATCATAAGAATTTATGTAGCCAGCGGTTATGACACCTTCCCGTTTCACTAAAGTTAAGCAACAACCAGGGAGGTTTAGTGTCCATTTTAAGAATTTATGTATCCAGCGATTATGGCACATTCCCGTTAGATCACTGAAGTTAAGCAACATCCAGCGAGCTTTAGTGTCCATTATAAGAATTTATGTAGTCAGTGGTTATGGCACGTTCCCGTTTCACTGAAGTTAAGCAACAACCAGCGAGGTTTCTATTTTAAGAATTTAGGTATCCAGCGGTTATGGCACTAAATTTAAGGAACATACAGCGAGGTTTCAGTAAGTGAGTCACAACGTGGGTTGAAGGGTAAAATCTCGGCGTGAACAGATGTTATGCAAAAAAAAAAAATATGGACACAATTTTGGGACAATGTATCCCAAAAAATTTGGGATAGATTTTTCAAATGTTTGTTTGTGTATCTTCCTATTAGACATTGTTGAACTTTTGGGCAATGGTAAGAGAAGTTCACTTCCAGGAGTTATTCAAAGAGTTCAAGTTCACTCAAGTGAAACCGTTCTGTATAAGTCCATCGTTCTTCCTTAAAGATCCTTCACATCCTTATTACTTTTGACTTTCATTGAACTTGGTTTTGTAGGATTCATGTTTTTGATTGTACTTGAAGTTCAGAATTTATACAAAAGTTAATTTGATTATTTTAATATTTTGTTAAACAGATTCAATCAACTATTTAAACCTTCATTCCTTATGACCATTCAGATTATAATAATGTTACAAAGAAAACGATTCTTTAGTATTGTTGATGTTATTCCTATTTAAATACTGAACGGCGAATCCGTCACTTGACGGGACATGATCCAAAAGTTTATTCGTTCAATTTCTAGAACCTGTTAAGTACGTAATTACCATGGTAACGTTTTTGTAATATGAGTAGATATTATTGATCGATGATCATTTTCTGTCGATCGCTTTCTATATTTGTATAAAATTGTAATCAACAACTTTTAATAAAAATAAATGTATTCATGGTATCATTATTTTGCACAGAAACATTCACCCGAAGAAACATCACGTCAGAAACAACTATCTACAAAGGGGCACAACAAACAGCCGATGGACTACGGTATTCCATCCCAACGAATATTGCAAAATGATGCAGGACGGATATTCTCAACGGGCCCTCATAGCACCATCTGAAAATGAAAAGAATAAGAAAAAAGAAGAAATGGACATTTACTTGCCTGCATTGGATACGAGTGATGAGATTGAGAGAGAGAAAACCTATGAATTCACATCCAATCAACAGTTCGTTCAGTATTTAAAAGGTATGATTTGCTGCACAAGGGTGCTCGAAGTCAACCGCGTATACCTAGCAGCATAGCTATATGAAAGGAAAAATAAATAGATATGTTCTATTGTGAGTCAGCAGGTTGCTCGATCTGCGGACTCCCTTTGTATTTGATTGTGTATTGTTAATTTCAATTCCAATAGAATATTGAAGATAAATTGTTGTAATCTTGCAGAAAAATTTCACATTTCTTGGCCCAAATAAATGATACGGAAAACCGTAAAAGACTTTCTCTTCCTTTAACTAATATAATATGAAAGATAAAAAAATAAAAATATCTAATATAATTCCCGGGTGACTCAATACTCAATATACCCACCAAATTTTATCAAAATGAGACGACTTTTATATTTTGACATATGTGGGCCCCTGCTGTGGGGTCCTAAAACCAGAATTTCTCAAAAAAAAAAAACAAAAAANATATAAATTTAGAGACTGACGCAAACAACCCCCCTTTTAAAGTTCTTTATTCAATAGCTTTGTTTTCCACAAAAGTAAATTTCGACAATGCAATATTCTCATATAAATTTAGAGACTGACGCAAACAACCTCCCTTTTAAAGTTCTTTATTCAATAGCTTTGTTTTCCACAAAAGTAAGTTTCGACAATGCAATATTCTCATATAAATTTAGAGACTGACGCAAACAACCCCCCTTTTAAAGTTCTTTATTCAATAGCTTTGTTTTCCACAAAAGTAAGTTTCGACAATGCAATATTCTCATATAAATTTAGAGACTGACGCAAACAAGCCCCCTTTTAAAGTTCTTTATTCAATAGCTTTGTTTTCCACAAAAGTAAGTTTTGACAGTGCAAGATCCTCATATAAATTCAGAGACTGACGCAACGACCTCCCTTTTAAAGTTCTTTTTTCAATCGCTTTATCAAATATATTGTGCTATGTTTGCTTCAGACAATAACTACACAAATAACGAGCGAGTTCAGGAAGCCATACATTGGGTTGATAGAGACAGATTTGTCAAAGATGGCTATGTGGATGCGCCGTACAATTACGGTACAAACACAATCGTTGAAAGGCCCAGTTATGTAAGTTGTCCATTTTCATATTTAATTTTCTTTTCATTGTACAGTGTGTAACATAATTCAATGTCAATCCGTTAACCAAGTATTCTTGAGACCAAAATAAGATGATTACACCCTATAAAGCCATTTCCGAAAATGCTCCCCCTCCAAACTACAGAGCCCGGCAATTGGTAGAAAAATGTCATTTTTTTCTCATAAAATAGGGTTCACGTCATTAATTTAATTTTTCAATTTCTTTTTCAAATTTTTCCGAACGTGAAACCAAAGTTATTGAGAAAAACACGATATTTTTCTTTCATCTTCCAGACTCTGTAGCTTCGAAATCATGATTTAGAGTCACGAATATGTGGTTAACGGAATAGCATCGAATTTTGTTACACCCTGTAGAAAGGGTATCCAAAATATATTTGTTCAATAGAACAGCACTGATTCAGAAGTTCAAAATAAGACTCCAACCCCATATGAGCATAAGCCGGCAAATGCTTCCTAGACAACAGCATACCGACTTATGGCATAGCACACATCTTTGCATAAATGCAAGGAAAAACCAATACAAATAATTTTACGGGAGTTTGCATTAGTTTTTCCTTGCATATATGCAAAGATATGTGGTACGCAGTATGGAGATCGAGCAACTTGCAGACTCCGAACCTGTGTATTTGTTTTTCCTTGCACATATACAAAGATATGTGCTTTGCAATAAGATCAGTATGTATGCGAATGTCTTTGACACCCCGACTTATTATGGGGGTTCATTACCAAAGGGTGAGAATGAGGTCCAAAGTATAAAATTTGTGAATAAAGGCCATAAAGGAGATATTTTAGAGTTGTAAAATAACAAGTAAAATGGGAGAGCAAAGATGTAAAATTTGGGCAGGCTCTGTTTTGATTTCAATGTAACGAATTGGCGGAGGAACTTTAGCTTTATGCAATTATGACAGGAGAGGATGGGGGGGGGCGATAGAGGTGATCGTNGGGGGGGGGGGGGGGGGGCGATAGAGGTGATCGTCTCCGCTTCCAGGCTTGTAGAAATTGAACGTATAAACACTTTTCTCAAATTTGGTGTTTATAAATACTACTGACTCGATCGCCCCCCCCCTTATCTGGAGACCTGAATCCACCCCTCAATTATGATAATTTCTTGCACATTTAATTAATTACTAAATTCTTCTTGGAAAATAAACACAAATTACGTAATTTATTGTTTTACTTTATCTTCCCATATACGACGCATAGGAAAATAAAGTATTGCATTGGTGAAAATGTCGATGTCGTTTTTTATCAATGCAACATAGTTTTATCTCCAACACCAGCGCGCAATCTTTTGAACTTTGAACAACTTATTGCGTCACTGCTCAGCATTGCTGGGGGTTATTTACCTTGCACATTTTTTAATTCTATTTTTGAGATTGTCAAAAGGATCCAGTGTAAACCATGCCTTTAAAGTCAAAGGAAATTTAGTTCGGAATACTTTTGAGGCCACTTTACAACACCTATGCATTGTGATTGAGAACATAAGAAAGCCACCTACTCTATGTAATGACATACCTTCGCAGGTGACAAAACTGCTGGAAAAAACCTAGAATCATCAAAGAAACAAGTTGTATTTAGTGCTCGTATTCCGTTGATCCCTTCGGATAACCCACTCTAACGGGAATATTTGGCAAAAAGACCTTAGTTCCCTGTCAAAATGTGCTTCGCGATGAAACATATCGGAATGTTAAGTCCATCATAGTCACCGGAATGGACGTAACATCTCCGTGTATCTCACATTTTATGTTGGGGGTTTATGTACGAGGGATCTGCTAATGTGGTTTATAAGGATCTTAAAACACAAGAGATATTAAAAATTAGGAAAAAATTCAACAAATAGTTATAACATGGAAAAAATTGAATCGTGGCGAAACACGAAATAATAATACACTCTGGATTTTAGCCAAAAGGCCGAGAAGCGGCCTCCCTGCTTCTCAGCCCCTGACGGAACTGGATTTTTTTCAAAACTGGGCTTAGTTTCTGTTGTCGCTGGTCGCTGCTCTTTAGTAAAATATTCATTGAATTAGATTTGGCATCCTTCGACTGTCGTCACAGCTCTTTTGTAAAATATTAATATAATTAGATTTGGCAGACTTCGGTTGTTGTCACAGCTCATTAGTAAAATATTATTTTAATTAGATTTGGCAGCCTACGGCTGTTGTCACCGCTCTTTAATAAAATATTAATTTAATTTTATTTGGCAGCCTTCGGCTTTTGTCGCAGCTCTCTACTAAAATATTAATTTAATTTGCTTGGCAGCCTTTGGCTCTTTAGTAAGATATTAATTTAATTAGATTTGGCAGTCTTCGACTGTTGTCATAGCTCTTTAGTAAGGTATTAACTTATATGGATTTGGAACACTTCGGCTGTTGTCGCTCCTCTTTAGAAAAATATTCATATAATTAGATTTTACAGCCTTCGGCTGTTGTCGCTGCTCATTAGTAAAATATTATTTTAACTGTACTCCTGCTCTGCCAAGTACAATTTTTTAAGTCACTTAGGTGAGACAATGCACTATTATGCAGTATAACTCAAATAATAACACATTTAATACCATTTTTTTTTTTAATTTTCCAGCAAGCCAAATGTCTTGATTACTTGGCAGATAATTTGATTCCTGGAGCCAAAGTTTGTGATCTTGGATTTGGATCTGGATTTATGGCTTCCTGTATGTCCCGACTTGTGGGAGATTCTGGTCATGTTACTGCCATTGAACATATTCCACAACTCATCAACTTACTCAACAACAAACTAAAAATCACTTATCCCAAATTGTATAAATTGTACAGAAGAATGGAGATCTTAGGTATTATATTCTGTCTACAGGGGATGCTACCCTTTTAAGTCCCCCACTTAAAAAGAATACTTCCAATTCACCCAAGTCCATGCCAGTCGTAAAAGACGACTAAAGGAAGGGTCGGAAATGATATCTTTTCCATTACCCATGCAGAAAGCAAGGAGAAGCTACTACATTATCCGTAAGGATTCTCAAGTATCAACAACTAATGGCGAGTTGTTGCAAACCAGCCCCACGGCTGTAGTAATAAACCAAATTTCATTAAAACCGGAGGCAGTAGAGGCACTAAGTGGCAGAAACGCACGACCGGCAAACTGATTTTTTTTATTCGATTTCTGGATTCTATATAGGTACTATGAAATGCAAAATCTCAAATTTTAAGGGGGCGCATCATTTTTTGTGTGTTGATTCGAAAGGATTATTATTGAAAATGATAAATGAAATATTAATTAATCGTCAATTCCGAAGGCTGATACATTTTTAAAATATACGAGTAAACCAAAATGTATTTTTATCTTATTATGTCACAATTCATAGCGATACTCATTACAAAGCTATATTACAATTATTTCAATATCAAAGGGCAAAATATGCTCTTCAGGACAATTGATTCCCAACTTCTCCAAGGAGTCTGGATTAGTCCCAAACTAAACGACAAAACCACAAACATAGAAATAACTTTGCAAAACCTTTCTTCTCGATCTAGACAGACTCGGACAAAAGTAAACAGTAAGAAACCTTTAAAACACTTGGTAGAAATTCAGGGTGTCCCTCCTTATAAAACACGTAGAGCTCAAATAAATGTCACTTTGCTTATAAACATTGGTCTGGAAATGTACCATCTCCGTGGAAAGGGCAGTGAAGTTCCATTTTTTAGCGTGCGCACCCAAAACTCGCCAATTTTCTATTAGAACGGGGTAAAAAAATGATTCTTATTAATTATTATTATACCTTATTTATACTGCGAGGATGAGGCTGAAGAGTCCCTTTACCCCCACAGTCCGATTAATGAGGTAGATAATATAATACTCTATATCAAGTGAAGAGATAGTATTATATTATCTACCAAAGCCGTAACTAGGATTTTGCTTCGGGGGGGGGGGGGTCTGGATTGGTCAAATTTAACAAAATATTTGCTAATTCAATTCATATATAATTAGGTCACCTCTATAAATATAATTATGTATAGAGGTGAAGTAAACAACAACAGCAACAATATTATTTTGAAACATATCAATCGTGTGTCTAATAAATTTGATACCATTTGAATTGTCTGGGCGCTAGTCGAGCCTTAAAGCTTTCAGTTCGGGAAAATAAATGAGGTCTACAGTTTACACAACTAAAATATTATTATAATCAAGATTTCATATTTGTATATGGACGTGCCGACTAACCCTTTGATATCTACCGACACTTCGAGTAGTATCGGTAGATATCAAAGGTACCTTGTCCTATAGATTTTTCTTTCTCATTTTTCATATTATGCAGATTAATAATAAGTTTCTACATCTGCATGTATTTTTTTCACCATTAATGTTTATTTTAAGGATGTTTATTAAGTAAACACTACTGATCTACTCAGCAATTCAACTAAATTATCTTCAGTTGAGTAGATCAGTAGTGAATGAATCTACATTTGGATAACCATCCGAAAGAATCTACAGGGTTACCCACATAGAAAAAACTCGCTCGACCTTCCTTAACTTTAATGAGTTTACCGTTTACAAAAGATAATTAGTTTTTACTGCATACCTAGATAAGGTATAAATAAATAATCCAAACGAGGTAGAACCTAGACCGTTACCCAGTCTCATTGAATTAGCTCTAGACCTAGAATAGACAAGTGATTATTGATTGTATAAAATAATCAAATTCACGTTCCTTGATCATGTTATAAATTTATATTTTACCTACATATTTACCTATGGTGTCGATGATAAGATGGTCTAAATAAGGAAAATTCTATTCAAAATGTTTCAAAATTCCAGGAAAAATGGCCACCATTATATATATTTGTATATGTCGTAGGCGTATTACAAAAGGCGTCGGCTTTTTAAAAAGAGCGTAGCCCATTGTAATATTTTTTTTTTTACAGTTAGCTTAGTTCTTTTCATGCTCATTGTAAAGAGCCCCCCATATTGAATCAGGCAGATAATATAAGCCTACTAATATAATTACAATCGAAGATTCCTTATTACAAGGTTTTTTAGGCGACGCATGGACGTAAATCCGTTATCATTGGCATTGATACGAGATGTCATAAACGAATTTAGAAGAAGCTTAAACTGGACAAGCTCCTCTGCAAAGCTTTCTTCAAGGTCCAGTGGATAAGCCCTTGCTAGATCAAGAGCCTTGGATCTTACGATCTGTACAGGCAGCTCTATTATTTCATGAAGAAAACCAAATTTTTTGCCCAAGATCTCATACGCTTCAAGGCGTTTGGACAGTGCGGCCACTAAGGTATCAATGATTGCCAAGAATACATTTATTCTAAATTTTTCCCTAGGGGTCATATTTTCAACGAAGGTATCTTGCGTAGTTGAGTCATCATAATATCTTGTATTTCTTTTCTTTTTTCTCCCAACATATTCGGCAAAACCATGTTTTTTCTCCCAACATATTAGGCACTCACTAATTTCTTTTGTCTTCCCTTCGATCTCTGAATAACAAGGTCTGATTTCACATATATTGTTGAGACTCAAATTGGCTTTTTGTAATAAAGCATTGGTTTTTGGTTGCATGTAATCTTGAAAGGATTTTTTCCCCCCGAGAATAATCAAGAAGCATGTTTCTAATTTTAGCATGGTTGCATGCAAAGAGTGATCTTTGAGTCGACACTCGGATTTTTTATTTTTATCTTCTGACAGCGAAAGTAGTGTTGGTTTTATTATATCGAATGAGGAATATAAGACGTGAACAGCGTCATACCGCGCAGACCAACGTGTTTTCGACATTCTTTTCACAACAAACTGCTTTTTTTCATTAGTTCTGTAGTAAGCATTTTCCAACGAGACGTTGATGCAGAAAAGAAAACATACAGGTTCTCAAAGAAATCGAAAAACAAAACAGCTTCTTGGCAACTATTTGCTGTGGATTTTCCTACTAAATTCAATGAATGAGCATGGAATATTGTACACTGTGTATTGGTTTACTTTAGCTTCTTTTATTTTAGCCTGCAATCCATTATATTTCCCGCTCATATTAGAGAGTCGATTTTCAGAGAGAGAGAGAGAGAGAGAGAGAGAGAGAGAGAGAGAGAAAGACGGACAGAGAGAGGGGGAGCACGCTGTGGCCTCAGAACTGTCCATTGATTTTTTTTTCAGAATCCAGGAATACCTAGTTTACACTTGGTAAACACTCATAATACCTAGTGAAAGTTTCCCAAAGCGTGGGGCCCGCAAAGCGCCCAAAGGGACCTTGGCAGCTGCCAAATCTGCCAAATGGGTAATCAGATACTGATTTTTAGTTATGTCACTAATAATTTTATGTGTTTTTTTTTGTGGTTCTTGTTCTTGTAAGAAAATTTTATATATTCGTTACTTTAGGATGGGAACCTGATAATGATTTGTGTTCTTTGCATAGTATTGTGTATTTACACTCAGAAATTCAAATTCAATCAAATGGTCATCTTCATAAAATTTGTGATTGATGACATTTTTGCATGTGGGTACCGCAAACACTTAGATATGATGATGAGTTTGGTTTAAACCAAAAATCAAAATTGGTCATGCTTTTTTAAATCATCCAATTTTTTTTTTGTTTCAGAATGGGACGCCCGGAAGCCTTATAAGAAAAATGCTCCATATGATGTTATTCATTTTGGAAGTGGGGTTACATATGTCCCGTTAGAGGTAAGCTGACACTTACAGAATCAAGTATAGTGTTACCGCTGTCCATTAAATTACCTACAAAAGGTGGTCTACAGGAGCTTATTGCAGAATAATGTTTCATTGACTGTTCTCGGGAATTACTATTGTTTCATTTTTAACACACTAATTAAATTTTTGTAGCTTGCCTAGATTTTTGGTTAACTTTGACAGGAAAATGAAGAGAAAAATCAAACAAGACGCTGTTTTTGCAACGCCAAGAAAAACGAAATGAGCATGCTATAAGAGAAACGCAAAACCAAGACTCATAATTATCGTACTCCCACGATGGCTAAACGTAGAAACTTGAAATTTTCCAAAAAGCAAAATGCGAGTTTCTACCCAGTTCTTATGCATACTCTGAGAAGCAAGCAGTGGTTACCATGCCATGAGAGGGTACAGCTAAAGACGAACCCAATCAACCAAGACGCCTCAGTCGACACTTTTATCGACCCAAACGATTTGGAAAAACGTCCAAAGTGACCAAAATTTACCTCATAAAATACATGCATGGAATAAACGGTGAATGGTGTCATTTAGGCCTCTGATGAAGGAATCAATCGACCAAGACTTGTTAACTGATGCTTTCGGCCACACAGACAACCGTTTTCGGCCAAGTGACCAAAATTTACCTCATACAATACACGAGTGAAACCTGTACCATTTGATCCGCAAGGACACCCCTAATCCTGCTCGTTTGGCTTCGTACCAATCGACCAGGACGCCTCAGTCGACGCATTTGTTGACCCAGACGACATGAAAAGGTAAAAAATGACCGAAATTTGATACGTAAGATATACATGAATAATGAATGGAACCTGTTAAATTTTATCCGCAATACTGTCCCCAAAACAAATTGTTGTTAGTTTTCTGCTTGTGTTCTAAAATCTAAAAGTTATATAAACAGAGCTATAACCGCGGGATTGCGCTTTTGGCGTAAAATTGGTCACGCCTATCCAAAAAGATGACTCATTAAATTTACTTCAAATTATTTTCACATATTTTTTGAACGAAGACGTTAATGAACGAAGAATAATTTTTTTACAAGCTTATTATACCCTTTCCCTTATCTTTCAGATATAGATATACAAACATACAATTTTAAATATTACCTATAATATCATTCACGCCTTTTTAACATAAAATTCCTGGGCTATACCTATATCTCAGAAAAAGTAAGAGATCCGGAAAAAGAGTATAAAACTTAGGTTGTATAAAATTTTATTGTTGTTAACTAAAATTTAGTATAAATTTTCGCTACTATCATCCGTTCTCGAGATATTTGCAAAAAAAAAAAAAAAAAAAAGTTCTTAAAATTCAGGATTTTGACTTTTTAAATAAAATTTTCTACAATCTGAATTCTATAACTTTTTCGCGCAGATGACACGTCTTGACGTCTTGGTCGATTGACTCCTTCATCAGAGGCCTAAATGACACCATTCACCGATTATTCAATGCATGTATTTTATGAGGTAAATTTTGGTCACTTCGGACGTTTTTTCAAGTCGTCTGGGTCGATAAAAGCGTCGACTGAGGCATCTTGGTCGATTGGTTTCGTATTAATGTTGTTACTATTGATCAAATGGCACAGGTTTCATCCGTGTATTTTATGAGATAAATTTTGGCGAATTTTCAAAATTTCAAAAGCCTGTACAGAGAAAATGCGCCAGTTCTGACAACCAATACTTCAGTTTTTGAAATCTGCTTAGTACTACGGACCACAATTTCGGCATGAAAATTTTGTATATTATGAGGTAGGAATTCATATGCCAGCTCCCCCTCTATTGGGGAAGTACGTAAAAAAGAAGGAAAAAAATCAAATGTTGAACCGGGACGGATTTATGTCCAAACCGACGATTCCGTACAATTACAAAGCCCAAATGGTGAGATATATCGAAAAATGACCGGGAATGCCCTCCAAACATAAAATCCGCTCTATCTCGGTTCGTATCTAGTTTTTGCGAAGAAAAAAACAGGTTGAATTATTTTGACCAAATATGATTCTACAGCCACGGGGAAAAAACGCTTAGTAAGTTGTGGACATCAGCTAGAGTATGTTGATAAAATCAGTTTAACCGAAGAATAGCACATCCAAGGATTAGGTCTTCCGGTCTCCGGTGGTATTTTGTTCAATGTAACCTATTGTTGGGAGTTATATATTCATGTTTAAGTCCCCTATAAGGTGTGTTCCTTTACAACAGTATGCTTTTATATTCTCGAATGTGAAGTCTCAAAAAATCATGATGGTAAATCTTCCTCCAGAATATTTGCTACATAACATTAGTGACTGAATCTTGCCAGCATAAATGTAGTGTAGACACTTGAATTAAAAATAAAGGAACAAGAGTTAATTTGTGTGAGGTGATCGTTAAATCCCACCCTAAATGAGAGTTTGAACTCTATTCTTCAGCATTCCCATTTCATTTTCAGTACATTCCAGACTTGAAAATCAATGGATCTATTTTGGTCCCTGTTGGACCTCCATTTGGACCTCATATTTTAAAGAAAATCACTCTCATCAAGAAAAATGTCTACACGATTCAAAACTTAGCAGAAGTTGAAGCTTTTCATTTTTGTAGTCCCGAAGAGCAAGTTTATGATTTTCGACTCACCTATGGACACCATTTTCTGAAACTGTTTTCTTTGTTTTACAAACCCATTGTGCCTTACAATGAGACCGTAACTAATTACGTACAAATCTATAAGTTACCAGACTAAAAGAGAGGACGAAATATCTTCATGATGCGATGGCCGCCTTTGGCACAATAAAAATAAATTAAACAAATGAAGAAAAATAACATTTCATATATATTTTTTTAATATTAGACAAAGAAACATCAATGTTTCTGTAGATTTTTGTTTTTGATTTTTCTTCTTTTCTGAAGTTCATGATAGAAAGTAGCTTTGGTATGTATTTTATCCATTGATGAAAAACAAAACCGAACTGTTTGTTTTAATTGGTTTTAGATAAAAAATCTTCTCAGTTCAAGAATTGAACCCGAAACCTTAGGGTACATATTGGCATAGACTACTGCTTACACACCTAACGCAGTTGTGGCGGAAGCGCCCCTGCATACCCAATGGTATGAGGGGGCCCCTTTGGCCTGGATCTCTCTAGACCCAAAAAATAACCCTATGGTATTTAGAAAGTTAACATCCTGTATATGTGCGGTGTATTTCAACCTCATAAACGATGACCTCCACTGATACCGCTTGTGAGTAATTACATAAGTACTTGTTATGTAACTGACTTCATAGATGTACATGGAATCGATTGAGGGTTGCGTAACACCTTACACTTTAACATTGAATTTGTTTTTTTATCAACTGGCCCCAGGCTTATCAATTCAGCTCGGATATTGGCATATTGACGAGGATAAAGCTTCCGTTCATAAATATAGCCACCGAGGGGTGCAAGTCAGTTGCATTAGGTGAGGGTGCTAAGCCCGAGTAAATACAGAAGGTTGCTTGATCGGAAGGGCATCCAGCCTTTAAAAAACTCTGCTCCACAACACAAAAAGAAGAAGAAAGAGTCCGTCCATATTTGGCATACTTCTTGATGAACGTGTGGTCGCATTGGACACCATTGAAGACATTGATATATCTTCACTTGAGAATATCATCAGAGCAACTAGCTCCGAGTATTATCTCAGGAGAGGGCGAAACTAGTTAGCTCTTTAACATCTTTAATAATTTTTAGTAATTTTAACCATCATTAAGTCTATCTTTTTTTAAAAAAAATAATATCAAATTATTTGTTAGAACAAAATTCGCGATAAACTTAAAAACGTAGTTTTATGTGGTTTTCACGACACAACAGAGTGACCCATGAACAAAGTTTAGGTGTATAATTCAAAAAATATCGAACCGTTTTCGAGTTACGGTTAATTTTCTGATTTATTGACCTAATTCGTTAAATGACGGTCCGATTTTAAAGAACCCTGCACAAAAAGATAGGAAATGGGCTTCCGGTCAAATTCACTGAAATTTAGCAGAGTTGCTTTTCGGGTGTAGATCAAAAGTGTCAATGTGTTATACAGGGTGAAATTTTAGAAATGCCATTTATCACATCACCTTTTTAATTGAAAATGTTTCGGTGAAATCTGATGATTTTTTTAATACTACTTGTTAGTTTGATGGTTGACGGGCCAACAAACAAAAACAAAACGTTTTTGAGGTACCTATACATCGCAGCTTGTCAAAAATTCAAGTTTATTTTTTTTTTAATAGAAGGTTAATGTAAAGTAAACAGCGATGTTACGATTTGAAAGGATTGCAGATTGATGGGCCGACAAACAAAAATTAATGTTTTTAAGGCATACGGCCTTAAAAACATTTTTAGACACCCTAGAAGGGGGTGTCTAAAAATTCAAAGTTTCTCAATTTTCGAAAAAATCTAGTGTAAAGTAAATTGTGATTTTAAGATTCGAAAGTGTCGCTGGTTGACGGGCCGAAAAAAACACGTTTTAGAGGTTTGAGGTATAAACACACGTTTTTTTGGTGTCCAAAAATTCAACTTCTTCAATTTTTGACAGAAGATAAAGTAAATAGGGAACCTTATAAATTGAGTTTTCCGGTGAAATCTGCTGATTTTATTGTACTAATTGAAAGTTTTGAAAAATGGAAAACGAAATGGTTTTGAGGTAGGTATACCGGGTGTTTAAAAATTCCAAGTTAAAAAGGGACTGTATGTATCGCTTTATCGAGGTGCCTCGTGAGGACAACTGAGTAGCTGTAGTTGATTACAGCAAAACGGCATGGGACGCAATACCATAGTTAACCTATTTGTAAAAAGAGTTGTCTTTCCACAGCTGCTCTAAGAATAAAAACAAACAGATCGAAGTGCGGAACTCAAAAGCCATTAACTTCAGGTTAAGCCAAACGTTTTAGAGGTACAGCTGATTTTCTGATTTTTTTCATGGATAATCATAGAATACTATTAACGGCCATGCCCCTAAGGAGCCAAGCGAAGCGGCCGCAGCCCATTAGTTATTACCAAAAAACCCCAGTTGGTTAACAGCACTTAAAAGGTTCATCGACATGACTTCAGACAAGTTCAGCTTAAAGATAAAAAAAATTGCAAGAGACGGCCGTAAACACCTTTCCTTGCCCTTTGTTATGAGGACTTTCCTTTATGACAAAAAAAAAAGCTTAGAAAATCTTCATAGATCGATTTCATACCTATAAGGAATCAAACCGTCTTAAACTTCTTAACTTATATAACCCAAGTTCGAATCAAACCGTCAGGCTAATGGGCCAGGGCTTCCAACTTTTTTAAAATCGAAAAGCCCTTAACACCAGCCATATTAACATATATTATCAATATTTTACGTTTCTACAACAAACCGCTAGAAAGATAAAAATCATTTTTAGAAAACACAATATTGGGTCCCTTTGGTCCCTCGGGGGGAGGAAACAGAGCCCAAAATTTTTCAAAATCGCAAAGCCCTTAACACCAGCCATATCATATCAAAATTTTACGTTTCTACAACAAACCGCTAAAAGGATAAAAATCATTTTCAAAAAACACAACATTGGGCCCCCGGGGCCCAATATTGCCCCTAAAAACTATACAGCGAATTTCCTTCATGTGCTAAACATGTAGGTATACCAATTTCGTCAAAATCGGATGAAAATTGTGGCTTGTATCGCGTAACAAACAAACATACATACACAAACATATACATTTACATACATACACATGTACATGTACAAGTGCATTTCGGGATGTATACTAGGTCAAAAATGGACTTCACTAACGGGCACGTAAATCCATTATTTTTCAGGTTACTGATTATTATTTGTCTCAAATTGTTCACAAGAATGAGGATTTTTAATTCATGTTTAATTTTTGAAAATTACATCAAATAGGTATGTGGCGACCTTCTGCTGCAATACAATTATTATTCAGTCTTCCGTGGAAGCTTCATCGTACTCTCCAGCGTAATATATCTCGAGAGATGTGATTGCTTTCTTCAGCAATGGATTCTTTCTAATCGTCAATATTCCTTGCTTTTTCTTTGTAGACTCTCTTTGACCAGAGCAATTCACCAAGCCGGGAAATCAGGTGACGCACAATAATAATTAATGAAACCAATGGATATAGTTATCATAGGGCATAGGACCAATTTATTTCACACACATCCCATCTTTATTCGTTAAATGCTATTTGGATGTTATATTACTATAAAACGCCTGGTAATTTTTTTTTTTATATTTATATTTAAATTCAAGGCGATCTTTATGTATGCGTAATAAATTAATAGTATCGATCTTTTTACTTTGCAGTGTTCACTTTTGCTGTCATACCGATTTGATTTTTCGTTGAATACTCATAAATCGCAAAGCCCAGTTGGTATACTGAAATAATGACTCACTGATGATCAACGTAGCTCAACGATTGCTAATGCTGGAGACTTGAAATTTGGCATACAGATTCCTTTTAGAATGCAGGTGCGTAATTGGCGGGTTTCTTTGCAGTTTTTTTTTTCTGGGCAAACTAAGGAAGATAACGAAAAAATGACCGAGAACAGACCCCCCCCCCAAAATAGTATATGAGGACCTCATAAAAATGTAAAAATTGAAATTATCCAGTTTCTGCCCGATTTTCACCACCAAAAATTCATAATTGAGAATTGCCATATCGGGATGAGCGAGAAAGCTGAAATTCAATCCAAAAGTGTTCTGCGGTACAAAAAGTAATATCCTCGAGTAAAATATTGAAATTTCAAAATAGGAGCGGTGATCATCCTGGGTAGAATTATCACATCGGGATGAACCAGAAAGTTGAAATTTAATACGAAGCTGTTCTGCAGTATAAAAAGTAATATCATTGAATAAAACATTTCCCAAATAGGAGCATTGCTCACCCTGGGGGTCGGTTCCACCAAAAATCCATGATTGAGAAGTAGAAGTACCACTTCGGGATGAACAAGAAAACTGAAATTGAATACGAAGTTGTTCCGCATACAAAATATAATATCCTTGAGTAAAATATTGATTTTTTTAAATAGGAGCCGTGCTCACCCTGGGGGTCAGTTCCACACAAAAACCATAACTGGGAAGTAATACATCGGGATAAGCGAGAAAGCTGAAATTTAATACAAAGGTGTTTTGTGCAGTACAAAAAGTAGGAACCGGGATCACTCTCGAGAAAAATCTAAACTTGAGAAGTTTCAATGTCGCCATCTCGTAATTGTTGTTGAATTTCATAACCGTACGGGCAAACATCTGCTAATGTATATAAAAAATGACTTGGAATGGACCCCTATAAAACCGTAACTACAACCTACAGGAAAATCCACTCTTTCTTAGTTCGTATCTCGTATCCTATCCGAAAAAAAACGCATAGGATGTTATTGGTTAAACTGGTTTCAGGTGTCTATTGAGACTGAATGCAATTTTATTATCACTGCGAAGTTTGTTTAGTTATATTATAATATAGATAAACCTGGATAATCAGGAAACCGGTGGTCCCATCATTTAGTTTAGTTATATTATAATACAGTTGAACCTGGATAAGAAGGAAACCTGGTGGTCCCATCATTTAGTTTAGTTATATTATAATACAGTTGAACCTGGATAAGCAGGAAACCTGGTGGTCCCATCATTTAGTTTAGTTATATTATAATACAGTTGAACCTGGATAAGCAGGAAACGGTGGTCCCATCATTTAGTTTAGTTATATTATAATACAGTTCAACCTGGATAAGCAGGAAACCTGGTGGTCCCATCATTTAGTTTAGTTATATTATAATACAGTTGAACCTGGATAAGTAGGAAACCTGGTGGTCCCTTCATTAGGTTTAGTCATATTATCATACAGTTGAAACTGGATAAGCAGGAAACCGGTGGTCCCATCATTTAGTTTAGTTATATTATAATACAGTTGAACCTGGATAAGTAGGAAACCTGGTGGTCCCTTCATTAGGTTTAGTTATATTATAATACAGTTGAACCTGGATAAGCAGGAAACCGGTGATCCCATCATTTAGTTTAGTTATATTATAATACAGTTGAACCTGGATAAGCAGGGAACCTGGTGGTCCCTTCATTAGGTTTAGTTATATTATAATACAGTTGAACCTGGATAAGCAGGAAACCTGGTGTTCCCATCATTTAGTTTAGTTATATTATAATACAGTTGAACCTGGATAAGCAGGAAACCTGGTGGTCCCTTCATTTTGTTTAGCTATATTATAATACAGTTGAACCTATAGCAGGAAACCTGGTGGTCCCTTCATTTTGTTTAGTTATATTATAATACAGTTGAATCTGGATAAGCAGGAAACCTGGTGGTCCCTTCATTTTGTTTAGCTATATTATAATACAGTTGAACCTATAGCAGCAAACCTGGTGGTCCCTTCATTTTGTTTAGTTATATTATAATACAGTTGAATCTGGATAAGCAGGAAACCTGGTGGTCCCCTTCATTTTTGACACAAAACCCTCTTTCAACAGGAAAGTCGAACCTCTATAAACGGGAATATTTTTTTTGGGACTCACGAGTCCGGGGTCTGATGTCTGTGTAAGTAGAAATTTTGTTTCTGCTGGACCTAAACAGGAATTTGTTAATATTTAGTATCAACAGAAATTGCCTTTTTCTTGGGCCTCACGAGTCCGCGGTCCGCGGTCTGATGTCTCTGTAAGTGGGGATTTTGTTTCTGCTGGACCTCTAATATTAGGTGAGTTTTGTTAAGGTTTCATTTCCCCCTAACCTGTGTTCACATAGAACTCTATGAGCAGGAACTTTTTAAACCAGAGAACCTCCATAAGCAGCAAAATATAGCCGGTCCCCTGAATTCCTGTTTATCCAGGTTCGACTGTATTAAAATTATTACTAAGTACTCACTCTTACATTTTCGCTAATAATTACTCAATTGACATTTAAATTTCTCCATTCGATTGTTCCCACCATTAAAATACCTTCATCAAGTTAAATTAAAATCAATTAAAATAACTTTTGCCAGCATAGACCATGTTTTGTTATCTCATCAAACGTCTATTAAAGTTATTTGTTCAAAGATAAGGGTACATTCTGCATCCACAGCCCCCCACCCCCCAAACTACAACTCTCTTTATATTTAATTTAAGCATATTGCCCATGTCAACCCCCTCCCCTCTTATAAAATTAATATCAATTTATTTAAGAATTTATATTGCTAACCTAAATCAATTTATTTAAGCTAAGCTCTTATATTTAATTTACATGCAGTCGGTTTGCCGATTGCGTATTACTCTGCATGACACTACGAGGTGGAGTTTGCCCGGTTCGATTACTGTTTGTGTTGAAAAATATTTTCAAAAGAGTTGATCCCAAATTAGGTGTAAATTAAATAGAGTTTTTCAATACTTTTCTTATTCCTGATAAAAACGATTTTTTTTTAGTGGGTTGAAATTGTCCAGTATCGAGTTTTCGAAGCCAAAACAGTTTTTGAGGTCCAGAAAAAAGTGAAATCTCGAGTTGCAGCCGTTGGTCCATGTGTACGCTTCTGAACAAATTTTCTCAAGAAATTCGTAAAAAACATAGGAAGTGATTCAAACATTAGCTTAAACTAACTAACCAAAAGTTTTCGCGCTAGAGCTTGAAATTTGGTGTAAATGTATTTTGTGAATTGGGCGGCACACGAAACTTTTCATTAAAATCGAATCTATCGATGGTGCTTTCACTCTTTAAGGTAGTTTTCACGAATGAAATTTGCCACGGTACTAGAAAATTGAAATGTAGGACAGGATTTTTTTTTTTTTTGTTAAATAGAAGATACTGTTTTGGCTTTCCCGTGATTTTCACGAATTCTACCGTTTTTGAGATATTTTGTTTACAGACAAATAACAACCTTCAATGGCTGAAATTAGCCCCTTACAATACTTTCCTGTTGCATTGATTTCTGGTAGATGTTTCCCTGAAGAACAATGTATTTTATGACAGGGAGTAAAACCCGGCCCTGAAAAACGAGACTGAAGTCCGGTCGGCGTTATTAGACCGATATCGGATTCAGTATCATCCGTCCCTGAGTCCGGTCCACTTATATTATTGGAAGAGGAAAGACATTTGATAACTTTTAATAAAATCATCCATTTTAAAATTGACAGCTTATCATTTGAAATAAAGTTCTTAGCTTCGGGTGAATTCATAGTGTCACAGTGTAATTATACCAGGTGGAATGATTCCAGAAATAATTAAATGGATTGGCAAAAATCAAGAATGATCATAAGGTCTGCCTGCTTATCTTTTGAACGTGCTAAGATATTATTGGCTTCAAATGTCCTTTTTACAGGTTGGTCCATTTTGAATTACGTAGTATGTCCTAATTTTTATACATATTAATCTAATTTTTCATTAAACTGTAAATTCAATCAAATACACGTATATTTATATTTTCTTTTCCTTCAGTGTCATGAATTTCTTACGCTCCAAAGATGCACCGGGGTGATAAGTACTTATTACACTGTTTGAAAATG
This sequence comes from Pachypsylla venusta, assembly GCA_012654025.1. NCBI lineage: Eukaryota > Metazoa > Arthropoda > Insecta > Hemiptera > Aphalaridae > Pachypsylla > Pachypsylla venusta. The sequence continues at coordinate 20,109,802 of CM022877.1, forward strand.
ACATAATTATAATATTTCAATCATTTCAATGATAAAGATATGGCATTCCGTTCCTCGCGACAGGCGGCCGCGAAACAACTGCTTTCTATGTATTGAAATGAAGGACAGACCGAAGCAGTCGACTGGGTTGCGCGACCTTGTCGCTTCGAGAGCAGTACGGTCGCTTCAGTTAGGCGACTCATTCCTTGTTTACTTGTGTTTGTGGTTTGTAATTTTTACTATCTTTCTTATTAATTTCGGCAGAAAACTGAAAATGTCATTTTGTCATGTGGAGATGGGATGTTGGTTGAGTTGGTTAGTCGAAAGTCACTCCTATTTGATGTCAGACTGGACTTTTAGGTTGAATGTCTTTTTCAATTAAAAATTAAATTGTTCTGAATTCAATCTACAATATCTTCTGAATTTTTCTTCTTTCAAACTTACATGTTTTGTTATTAGTATTTGAAAACAGCCCTCTGGTCGTGACGTGTAAGAACGTCTTCGTCTTCCTCCTCCTGCAATAATCTCAGTATCAATTTTTTTTAGGCGCACTTAAAACGTCGGACATATACAGATATACACTTTGCACTGTTCAAACGATCAAAACAAACTGTCGCGGGTATCTGTCGTGCGTATTGGTCGCTAGGAACGTCATGCTGCAAATAGGTCGCGGTCGCGAGGAACGGAATGCTACCTTTAGTCGCCCATTTCAAAAAATGGCTCGAGAAATTTGACTCTGACGAAAAAAATAACCCCCTAAAATTTGATATTTTAAGAGGGCGGCGGACTAACATTTGTGTTTTTCGATTATTTTTGGATTCTACGTACCTTGAAATGGGGGAGGGGTTATTTTTTAACCAGTAAAATTATGAACCCTTGTGTGCCATTGGCAGAGTTTTTATTTTATTTTTCAAATCGAGACCCAATTCTGTCGGTAATTAAGTCATTATATTTTTTACCATAAATTTACGGTTTCTCACAGTTCAGTGTTCCAAAAAAGTTGAGTCACCCTGTTGAATTTAAGTCGAATGTCTAAACTAAACCAATAATGGTTGTGTAGCGTAATCCGGAAGTTATAATCTACAAACATTTGCCATTTGATTGGAACATAAATTTTGACATGTTGTATGTAAATTGGCAATTGATATTAAGTATTTATTTTTGATTAATAAATCATTTTCAATAGCTCAATAAATGACCATCTTCTGAATGCAAATTTTGTGCCACACGTCAAGGTGTTTCTTTTGTCATTGCTAAAATTAGTATTCAAAAACATTATGCTAAATAGGTGGGTATATATTATGTATGTGAATTGATCTCTGCCGAATGTTAAGTTAGTATCTATATATTTTGCAATAAATATCATACGAGTATCATTGGTTTTTATTTCATATTTTCAATAATGAACGTTTGGAATCCTCACACAAAAAAAAAAAAATACTTCGTATAGGTCCACGAGATGCCTGATGCCTATTCCCGGCCAAATCCAGGCTGGGTGAGGTCAATATGGGTAGCTGGTTTGACAAAAAAATACTTTCGTATAGGTCCACGTGATGCCTGATGCTTATTCTCGGTCACATCCAGGCTGTCTGACGTCAATATGGGGAGCTGGTTTCTAAGTTTCCAGCGAATCAAGATTAACTCTGCCGTCTCGAATAACCTGGAGATGTTAAAAAATGGGGTATTTTTTAACATCTACTGGTTTTTGGGGGGGAGGGGGAATGCCCCCTCCCCCCAAAAAATACATCATTGGTTTTGGTTTACTAATTTCAATAAACAAGTTTTGGAATCGTTAAAAAATACAACCCCCGAAATTGTAGAATCCAAAAATCGAATAAAAAAAAACATTTTGTACATCTCTCAACCTTTTGTACATCTCTCAACGTAAGCTGTAATCGGTTCTAACTGTGCGGTGAAACTTTCCGCCATTGTCAGTCAAATGATTAGGTACATAGGATTCCATAATAAAGACAGCAAATAAGACCTATATACCAAATTTCTTCAAAGAGGCAGAGTTTTTCAAACAGTCCAAATCGGATCCGGTCTTGTCAATAGTAATTCTATACAATCGCTCTTTCCTTGTTTTCTTATTTCATTGGTATACACTTCCTGACCACTGACCATGTTACCCAAATCCCAAATCATAATAATACAAATCTATGTTATGGTTGGTCCGCTTTAACACAATTCATAATTATCAATATTGGATATCCATATACGTGTTGCCTATTTCAATTAGTATCCATCAACCAATGGTAATCAATGCTTTTATCAGCAACACACGAGTTACACATATCAGCAAAAACTAGAGCATCCAATAGACACTTACCTGTGACTATTATCTCTAACAGACTATAATTAGGAACACACGCCCTTATTGCCTCTAATGGGTAATACCCATCGGACAACTCTAGCAATAATAACATCAACAACTGTTGGAATAAATTAGCACAAACAGGGTAGGCAGAAAAAAATAAGAGCGTATTAAGTTCTGTTGACAAAGTTGGACCTGACTTGGGATGTCAACCATTATCTTGTATCAGTGTTATTGATTACATTAAATTTTAGTTCCCAGTTTATCCTCAATCGCTAGAATTCAGTGTCTTATGTTTACGGAGATTTACGCGCTCTAACACGAATTTCGTTAATTTCTTCTCAGTGGCTGATGCAGGTTAAATTTTAAATAAATTAAATTAATACAAAACACATACCAAAAACACTATTTATTTTAATTTATGAAGAAACTAGTTTCGAATCATTCGATTCATCATCAGTTGAGTCTAAGGATGGAAATTGACTCTGATGCAGGTTCTCGGGGGGGGGCGGGGGGGTCGACATTTCAAGTTATTATCGACATCGAAAACCCGTTTCCAAGTACAATTTCTTCCGGTATGTTGGGGGAGCGATGACCCCCTGTATCCGCTCTTGTTTCTCCTATGGATTTAAATCATGTCTGTTGAGAATTTTCGAAATCAGGTTCATATGATTGTTTCTTAGCAGATAGTTCTTAGCAAGGTTATACTTAGTGGGTGACTTCATTGGTTTCACGCCTCGTGTTGCTGTCTATACCTGGCCCAACCCAGGCTGGCTGAGGTCAATGTGAGTAGCTGGTTTATGAATTTCCAGCAAATGAGAGTGAAAGAGACATTAAACTACATAAAAAAGATGTTTTGGGCGTGGAGACGTTTGACCATCTAATAAAAGAATCATAAGTTAAGTGAATCCTGTATATGACTAGTGTTTTCCTTAATTTCAGGTGTTCTATCGTTTATTTGTTACTGACTATCATTCCAGGTACCCGCATACTATTTTTGGTATCGTGTTCAACATGAGTAATATATCTCTCAACTGTCCTTTGTTATAAATAGAAATACACAAGGTGGCACGAGCCAATTATTCGACCAGAGACATGTACATCATCTCGGTAATATAAATACACAAGGTGGCACGAGCCAATTATTCGACCAGAGACATGTACATCATCTCGGTAATATAAATACACAAGGTGGCACGAGCCAATTATTCGACCAGGGACATATACATCATCTCGGTAATATAAATACACAAGGTGGCACGAGCCAATTATTCGACCAGAGACATGTACATCATCTCGGTAAAATTTCAATACCAATATTTCCCTGTGTCTCGTACTTTCTTAACTCTGGAATGGCTAGTCCTCATACTTTTGCAAACTATCAGTCCTTCCAGTCTGGTGGATATCACACTGGTATTGTACTTGAGGGACCCGGGATCAATTTCGGCGGAGTCGGATTTTTTTTTACTTTGTGCTTGTGATTTTGGGGTCCCCTCTGCCTTGTGAGGACGATTGAGTAGCTAATTTAATGTGAGTAGCGACTAGCAGCGGAATAAAAAGTGCAAAAATATTTGTTAGAAGATTGAAGGGATTACTAGTAATGAGACTCTTTGTAATGCTGTGATATCCATAAAAATTGTGAACAAGCTGTTGGGCCCCACCACAAAGAAATTCTACATTTACATAACATTACTTTTGTTCTAAATTGAGGACCAAATGACCACTTGAAACTTTTTAGATTTCATTTGACATGATGTCGCGAGAAAATTTAAGATATCGGACCTCAATTTGCTGGCTTTGAGTTGGTTAAATTGGGATACTATGTCAAGTAAAACCATAATGAACGTTGAAAATTACTATATCTTCACTTGACTTTTTTAGTCCAGTGAAGATATAATAATTTTCAACCATCATTGCTGGCTTTGGTCAATAAATAGGAATTTTGGGACGTCCATTCCCTTCAATTTTTTGATATCTCCTACCGTCTGGTATTGGAACAGAAACCCCTACCTGCATCAACAAGGACTACAGATTGGGGGGAACATTGCAACCATAACCGCCCGAATGACTCTCTCACTAGAATAGGCAGGAGGTATTAAGTAAAAGTGACCCTCTTATATTATTTGACCACTAAACGGAAATGCACTTGAGCTAAATGCATCTCCAGGATGCATTCCCTATATCACGTAGAACCTACCTACAATTGGGAGATTGTTTCCGATCAAATAAATAAAATTGATAAATCAATTCTGATAATATCTTCATGTAACTTTGACATAATATGGAGATGGAATCGCTCAGTCCTTACTCTAAATCACGCGTGGAAGACAGAGAGACGATATTATGGCTTATGCTGTTCTCGAGTTATAAGCTATCTATTCGCCTAGTTGAAATAATGACAAAGTGCAGAGCTTAGTTGAAATAATGACACAAAAAACATAGCTCGAAGAGAGCTTTTCTTAATATTAAAATGTTAAATTTGGAACAGAGAATCCTCAATTATTATGCTAAGGTAGGCACTTACGAAATAAGGCTAAATAGGCAACCGGAAGAAAATCCTACCCTTTTTTAGTATGTTGTTAACAAATACACTGACTGACTTACTGATAGTGCTGATTGCTTTTCAACGTAGCTTGGCAATGGCCAGACCTACTAGAACCGTGGAATTCAGTAACCCCATTTACGTAGATAAGAGTCATATCATTTTCATGAAGGATTTGGGTCTATTCCCGATATTTGTTTTAGGTCTCTTACAATATAGACTATAATTGTTCCGCTAAGAAGCGTAAATTTTTTCGATATCCCACTTGATTTTTTTCTTTACTTATTACATACATACTTGAGGGTATGTGTTCGTCGATTCGATGTTTGAGGAAACGTCGATTCCCCATTTAATCTACAGAAAACTTCAAGTAATCAATTTCAGTAAGAGGCGTTTTACGACTTTTAAGTTGCAGATTGGTTTTTTGAATTTTAAGATTAAACATAATTAGTATATTTTCTTTAAAAAATTCCTCATATATTAAGCTAGGTACGAACGTAGAGAGGTTTTCTAAAAATCTGCGACTAATGAAAAAATAATGAACCAAAATTGGAAAAAAAAAAAATATGAACTAACTATTTTGTAGAAATACATACATTTTCAAGTAGCACTCTTCAATGGAATAAAAATAATAACAATAAATAAATATAAAAAATATTGGGACCAAAATTTAGATCCCCGGGTGGTCAATTTCATTTTTTCAATTGTCTTTCAAGTGGTTTTGAAGTGGGTTTTACTCTCTGTTGCTATTATAAGATATTCACCTGAATAGTAGGGTGGACAAATTGTGACATTATTGTTTAATGTAATATATGAATTGATAATTTTATTTTGTTTATATTCTTGTTATTAGCTGTAATAGGTATACTTTGATTGCTTTTCCCACGGAAAACAAATACATAGTTTAGCACAGGGATAGGGGGACTTAAAAAGAATACTTTCATGAGGCACCCAAGCTCTTGTTTTTCATAAAAGGTGACTGAGAGCACGGTCGAAAGCAATAAGAAGGATATATAGTAAATCATACTTGAGATTGTAAGAAGTTACTTGAGGGTGACATCCTCACGGGCCGAGTCCACCTGAGCAGAAAGCAACTCTGTAATATCATTATGTTTATAACTCTTATGTTGCTGACGTAATTATATTGCAGTGATTGTTATGGTTGTGGGGGCCCATGTCAATTATCAGCCTCCAAGAACGGATGTATGATGACAATTAAAAACGTAAGCAGTATACTACAACTTATTTAGAGCTGCTGTCTCATACATCTGGCTACCATCGGATACGATGATGCCACATTGAATGAATGAATGCAATTCTGAAACATAAAAGGGTACAGCAAAATGCTGTCGGTTATGATAAACTTAAATCTATTAATTCTGTAGATTAGGTGCTAAAATTTAAATGCGATCGTTTATTTTGATGTGTTTTTATATCAATGACACATTCCTGGAATATTGATATTGTTTTGATTCCCTAAATGAAAATTCTATTTTTTGTGCAAAGTTCCCTAAAAAAAACTTTGCACTGAAAAATATTTGTGCAAAGGTGTCTAATGGGATGAACTACGAGTAGAAACTCAAGTGAAGATGGACGACATGACGTTATATGATAGAACTGAATCAATAAATCAAAGCCATCTTTCATTGATGACTTGCTCGGGTAGGATTATCATGTCTTATTTCCGAGGTGTGTTCAGAATAATAAATAACAGGTAGAAAGATGTTAACAAGTAACAGGTGCTGTGGAGATGAGGGTACCGGTGGGCCTGCGCACACGCCATCAGTGTTAGCCTTGTTCTTTCCTATAAACTTGATTTTTAGAAAAATCAATTTTAACCATTTCTTTTAAAGATAGTCTGATTTTTTTTTTCTTGAAAAAAAAAAAAGATCAATTGATATTTTTTAAAATGCAATTTGTATGCATATATGCAAGTCCTCAATTCTCAATAATGAAATTTGTTTTGTCAGGTGAATGTTGACCACCTGTTGACAGGTTACATCAAACCTTCACCATATTATTATTATTGACCAAACATAGTCAACTTCAGGATTTTACTACTTTGAATTATAGTATTTGACTTTTTATCTTTAATTGACCGAACGATATGAGGTCTTCATTTAACACGACGATTTTTGTTTTTCTGTCTGTCTTTTTAAACCACGATATTTCTCGAATGGCTTAACGCGATTTTTATGAAATTTGGTGTAAATATTTATTATTATGGTTATAGAATTTTCTGATTAAGATCTTTTGTTTTTGGACCCAATTGGGAGACCGAGAACTCATGGTCTGGAGTTCAAAGGACTTCTAAGTAATTATACACACTTAATTACTTTCCGTGCCCATCGCGGCAAGTGATGTTGGTGGAAGGGTTGGGTGGCATATTATGCTACTGGCTACTCTGAGGACATCCACGCCGGACATCTAGTCCGGCGCGGACTAGATGTTGATAATCCCGGCCCGTTCTATGTCCTCCAATAGTGGCAAATATCTCAAATTAAAAGGATGAAGTCCCTAAGGTTGACTAGTTTGGAACTCGTGACCTACTGTTTTCCAGTCAGAGCGTTTTACCACTAGGCCACCAACCCATAGTTAATGATTAAGATTTCTTCCTATGTCAACAAATGATTTCAATTACACATGGACACCTAATCATTCATTAGGTAGAATCATGGGGGGGGGGCTTTGTTTCCAGGGAGTAATTAAGGGTAGTATTAGGCATTAGATACGTTAATTTCATTTTTTAATATCTCGAGATCTTACTATGTAATTCTACCAAATTGTTAATTAAATATGAAAGTCTTGTTTGTGCCACTGTTGAAGACCTAAGAGGCCAAAAGAGAAAACTGTGCCCTAGAGGTGGTAAGTCTAAGCCTTATATGATTTTTCTATGCCAAATCAATTCTCTTTATTTCTGTTCCAGACACGTCAATGACGATGGCGACTTGATGACATCCTCAGTGATTGCATTTTAAAGACAAACCAGCAATAAGACTTGACCACAATATTGAATATGGATTTCTGACTCTTCAATGATATAACTAGCAAATCCTCAGACATTACTTTGTGGTTTCAAATTTGGTGGCTCAAGACCAACATTTATTAGATGGAGGTTATTTAAATTCCTTCATATAAATAAAAGACACCACAGTTGGTCGTAAACGTCGATTTTAGCACAATAAAATTTCTTTAAATGTCTACGTTTGTTTGTATATTCGTTACACCATAACTCCCAAATATGAGATCCGATTTTTAGGGAATTCCGTACGGATATTCATTAGGATTGGCTGATCCTTTTGACCACCCGGGGGCCCATGGCGGTCCATTAATTGGGTTAGGTCTTCAGTTTAAACCTTATAATTTGGTTTGATGGGCATCAGGCATCATTCGTTTCACATTCTTAAAGTCATAAAAGACGACCAATGGCAGGGTCAGATAGCAAGGAGAAGTTACTGCATTATTCGTAAGTATTCTTTAGTATCATGGCGATGACGATGAATGTTATTTTCAAAATACTTCTTTCTATTAGTTTTTGGCAAACTTGAAGTTGTTTAATTTGATCCTCAGTTAAAGTAATAGTTTCTTTTCCATAAGTACTCATAACAGGACAGAGGGGGGGGGATGGAGCGAAAAGAAAGAGCCTTTTTTTTCGGAGGGGCCCGGAATTCCAAGGTGGTAAAAAACATTACGCTTTAATCACCTCGATTACCTAGTTTATAGAGTTAAAACTTGATTTATTTGATTCATTGACCATGCTTTGTTATTAAAATAAGTAATTTAACATCATTAGTTTATATTATACAGCATGGATACTTATTATTTAATGTTTAGGTTATTTGCTTTTGAGGATTCATACATAGGGTTCATTACGGGTCCCTATACACATACATTTTTGTATAGGGACCCGTAAATTTTCAGTCCCGGACCAGGATTTTCTCTTGGCGGCCCTGACTCATAAAATACACATGTCGATAACATCACTTTTTGGCTGTATGGAATGGCCTCGCCATCCAATGCCAACAAACCAAAAAAAAAAAAAAAAAAAAAAAAAAAAAAAAAAAAAAAAAAAAAAAAACATCACTTTTGATTTACGTGCAATGTGCCAAGCAGGAAAATTTTCATTAACGATGTTGGCGTGCATCAATCAGCTGATAGGCCCATAGAATTGTATAGGTACTTAACATTTCCAAGTTACACTAGCGCTATAGTTTCGCAGTCACTCCAGGTCACGGTTTACATTAAGTAAGTTCCCTCACTTTCTATTCTATTTGTTGATGCTTCCTCGATTTCTTTATTCATTAAGGGCCAATATGGAAAAAACAAACACACCATGATTTGAACTGTGTTGAGCCGCCTTGAATTGTAAATTTGATTTTTAAACGATTTTAATAAAAAAAAAAATTAAATACTTGTGTCATATTTTTAAATGTAAAAAAAAAAAAAAAAATCATCATAAATATTGGTTTGGCTCTCTCCAATAATAAAAATATTATTTTGTGGTGAGCTCTGGTGAGTGTAGTTATATTTTGGATATTCCAATCTAAGACAGGTAGAAATAACATAAACAATGAGTTTTAGATAGTACTTGGTTGGTACTTCCAAAAAAAAAAGGAGGCGGCTATGCCTCTTCAGTAATCAAGGCTAACGTTTCGCAACGTTTCATGCTCCGCTGCCTCTACAGAATCAAATGAGATCGAATTCCATTGACTGAAACATTGCCTCGCAACGTTGCGAAACAAAAAGGCGACGCTGCTCTGCCGAGAACCTCGCAACATTTTGGTCGCAATAGTTTGAGGTGACTGTCTTAATTTATTTTTAAAAAAAGTATTTAAGTTTTATTTCTATAATTGAAGACGTTTTGGAATTTTTTTTTTTTATTATTTTTTTTTAATTTGGCTTTTTAATTTGGCCTCTTTAACATCTATTGGTGATTCAAGGCGGGGGAAACATGCAAACCAGCTACCATTCGCTGGAAACATGCAAACCAGCTACCACCATTGACCTCACCCAGCTGTGTTGTGCCGGGAAAATAGCCAGCATCAAGAAGGCGCGAACCTACTAGGACACCCACATAGAACAACCTCACTGGACGTTGCCTAACTTCAGTGATCTAACAGGAACTGGTGTATTCAACGTGCACCAGTTCCTGTTAGATCACTGAAGTTAAGAAACGTCCAGCGAAGTTGTTCTATGTGGGTGTCCATTAAATACCATGCTAATATTACCATAGGTATTTCTTCAGTTAATTTATAGAGTAGCCAGCGTCTATTGCACGTTGAATACACCAGTTCCCGTTCGATCACTGAAGTTAAGCAACGTCGAGCGAGGTTGCTCGTTCCATGTTGGTGTCCAGTGTCCACGTGGGTTCGCGCCCTCGTGATGCTGGCTATTTTTCCGACCCTTCCATAGAGATGGACATCTCTATGGAAAAACTTTTAACAGCTGACACGGAATTTGTTGCAGTGTGTTTCAAAGGAAAATATACCTTCGCAACATTTTGTTGCAACGTGTTGCGGCAACAAAATGTTGCGTGCAGTAGGAAAGCAGTTTCAGGTGATCGTCCTTTGGAAGCGACTACAAGCTTACGCTACTGTAAACTCACGCTTCTACAAGCAACTCCAACCGACAAATTCAATTCCCGATGTAATTAACGCTTGTAGCGTGTAGTCAATTGATGTCGCTTTCAAGCTAGTAGTCGCTTCCAAAGGAACGACCGGGTTGAACTCTGTATGATTAATGAAAAAAAAGCAAGTAAATTGTACTTACAGTAATTAACTTTAATGAAGCCAACTGCAATAGTATAAAATCATTCCATAAAATTTAATATGGAAATGAACTGCAAAATGTATTAAATTATTATAAATGCGATAAAAAATGTAGGTAGGTAAATACAAATAATTAAAAACGAAAATAAATGGTACGGAAAACCGTACTAGACTTTCTCTTCCTTAATCATTCAACCAGGAACCATCGAATGTTGCTCTTCTAAAGTTTGAAGTCTTTTAGTGATATTATTATATCTTTTTCTGCTGGCGTTCACCTTTATTTTAAAAATATTTTGCAGCCTTCGACTTTGGGCATTGCTCTTCAGTGATAGTATTATTTTGATTGATTTTGGAGACTTCGGCTGTGGACATTGCTCTTTAGTGATCGTATTAGTTTACAAAGATTTGACAGCCTACGGCTATTCACGGACCAGTGGTTTGACTCCCAGGACTCTGCACACGATTCCTTATGTAAGTCGTAGGTCTAACGTTATACGTCGGGCATATCGGTTTTTTGGACCCCAATGGCTCCAATATTGTCAAATTTCAAGAATGACCCAAAAACAGTAGGAAATGACATATTTGATCATTTGGGTTCCGGGTTCAAGTTATATAATTTTTAGGCCAAAAATTTCCAAATGTTTTGCACGATTACAATACTTTATCTTCTATAGAAAGAGAAAGTAAAAAAAAATGTTAAAAAAACTACTCGGCATGGAATGGTATTGTTCCCATGCCATGAATAAAGTTATTGCTCCCAAAAAGCCATTAATTAATTTTTTGTAGAATTGTCTAGTATTGTATTGTATATGTACTTCTTTAACTTCAGCTTTTCCCAATTCTATTTGGGGCGGGCGTTGCCTTCCTTATTTCTACCATGCCACTACCTTTTTTTAGAGCCTACTCTCTTTAACTATATCTTCTCCTAGAACGGTCACCCCGTTTTCTTCTCATAGTATCATTGCGTAGTAACTGTAATTTGCTGTTTCTGATGACTTTCAATCATGGGTTTGAATCAGTTTTTTAAAGGCTGGAATATGGACGCCTAACACCAAACCTTCTATATTTGCACGGGCTGAGGACCGTTACATAATGAAGCTGGAATAATATAGCTAATTACACAAAAAATCAATTAACAAATAATTTTATACCCTTGATAGGAGGAACTTAATTTTTTTTTTTTTCAAACGATTTTTTTTACTTTCTCTTCCTAGAAGATAAAGTATTGTATTCGTGCAGAAAATTTTGACTTTTTTTGGCCCAAAAAATCGTTTGACGGGAACCCAAAACCCAAAATAAAGATCAAATATATCATTTCCTATTGCTTTTGGGCCATATTTTCACTATTTCGGGTCATTTTTGAAGTTTGGAAATATTTGGAGCCATGGGGTCTAAAAAACCGATATTTCCGACGTACTTCGTGCTACGTACTACGTACACCGTACGTACGGAATCGTGTGCAGAGCTCTGGAAGCCAAACTACTAGTCCGATTTTGATGAAATTTGGCACAGGTCATCTTTGGGCAAAAAGCCCGACCCATATTTTTCTTTTTCTCGATATCACCCCCAG
>CM022877.1:20122681-20138277 GCA_012654025.1 Pachypsylla venusta
TTCAAAATAATACTGTCACTAAAGAGCATAGTCCACAGCCGAAGGTTGCGAAATCTTTCAAAATAATACTGTCACTAAAGAGCAAAGTCCGTAGCCCAAGTCTGCAGCCGAAGGCTGCAAAATCTTTTTAAAATAATATTATCACTAAAGAGCAAAGTCCATAGCCGAAGTTTGCAATATTGTTCAAAATAATACTGTCACTAAAGAGCGAAGTCCGCAGACGAAGGCTGCAAAATCTCTTTAAAATAATACTGTCACTAAAGAGCAAAGTCCGCAGCCGAAAGCTTCAAAATCTTTTTAAAATAATACTATCACTAAAGAGCAAAGTCCGCAGCCGAAGGCTTCAAAATCGTTCAATATAATACTGTCACTAAAGATCAAAGTCCGCAGCCGAAGGCTGCAAAATCTTTCACAATACTACTGTCACTAAAGAGCAAAGTCCACAGCCGAAGGCTGCAATATATTACAAAATAATACTGTCACTAAAGGGCAAAGTCCGCAGCCGAAGGCTGCAAAATCTTCCAAAATATTATTGTTACTAAAGAGCAAAGTCCGCAGCCGTAGGCTGCAAAATCTTTTTAAAATAATACTATCAGTAAAGTGCAAAGTCCACAGCCGAAGGCTGCAAAATCTTTCAAAATATTATTGTTGCTAAAGAGCAAAGTCCGCAGCCGAAGGCTGCAAAATCTTTTTAATATAATGGTCAACATCAACAGAAAATATAACAATAACTGAAATATATAACTAAAAGACTTAAAACTTTAGAAGAACAACATCTGCATTCGGTGGTAGTCTGATGGAATGATTAAGGAAGAGAAAGTCTAGTACGGATATCGTATCTTTTCCAATTCCAATGATGCAGAAGACGAGGAGAAACCAGAGCATTTTTTTCCAAGGTCATCAGATTGCAATGAACGCCCTTCGTTCCAATCAACAGTTCGCGAAATGTATGAAGGTACAGTGTGTGCTAAGTGTACTCAAATATAATGCGGGATCAACAATAATTAATATTTATATTATTACGGTTTTATTTTAAATAAATAAAATAATATTTTAACGTTTCTAATAATATGTTGGTTTATTATTTTCAATAACGAATCTTTAGAATCGTCACGAAAGAAAAATACCCCACACAAAATTTGATATTTTACGTTCCTTCCTAGATACGTAGAATCCAAAAATCGAATGAAAACTTCCGTTTTACCACCGTACACCGTGATGGGCACTTGGCAAATATTTTAGTATAGAACACTATATATGTGACTGACGGTGACGAAATGTTTCGGGGCACAATAACACCCTGAAATGGGACCTACATACCAAATTTCATCAAAATCAGTCAACGCTAAGTGGAAAAAGTACTCATCATGGCGGACAAACGAATTTTTGGAATCTGCGTACCATGAAACGTAAAAGATAAAATTTTGAGGGGGGTAATTTTATTTTTTTCTTGACGATTCCAAAAGTTCATTATTGAAAATAATAAACCAAAATTCACAGACAGACATTTTGTTACTCCCACGAAGAAAGTAGGTCATATTTTGAAGATACTCGTACTTCCCTTTTGGAAATCATAAATTAAAAATAATTGTGTCAGCAACTTTCTATTCAATGGAAGTGGAAAACATTAACTTTATGTTAATGAATGATAAATAGATTCGCCAATGATAATATTGATTCAAGACTTATTAATGACATACGAAAAAAGGCTTACACAAATATTCTCTAAACTCGTATCTAATATGTTTGGATCAAAGGCCTAATATTAAGAAGGGAAATATAGATTGAAGGGGTGATCTTCAAACAAAGCAATTCTTAAAATATCCATCACTGTTCACTGTATACGGTATGTGTTCCTCAGATGGGTATCAGAAAATTGATCGAAATAATAGATTATTTTTTAATCGATTTCATTAAGTTATCGAAGGCGTAATTTCTTTATGACTTGCTATTTTTTTATGAGGAAAAGTAAATCATACTTGAGATTGTAAGAAGTTACTTCAGGGTGACGGTTTGACAAACAAAAAGAGAAGCCTAAACGGCGATAACTTAATTGTATATGTAAGAAGATTTTTTTTTTTTTTTTGCATAATGTGTCCTTTATATCTAATGGTCATTTCAGACGCGAGTTTTACGCTCCATTTGCTGGAAACTTTACAAACTGCATTAGGAGGGCGCGGAATTACGTAGACACCCATTTGGTAAAAACCTCGCTGGACGTTGTGTATTCAACGTACCATGGACGCCGACATGAAGAAATTTAATTAACTTTTTAGAGTCATTTGGGGACCTGCCGCGAGTAGCCACCTTGTTACCACAGTGCACAAGCCTTTGGGATTTATATAAGTTTTATGCTTAAAACTATAAAATAATTTTTGTGTAATAGCTAAATTATAGCCAAAAAAATCATGGTTGTAGATTTGGGTGCAGCTCCGTCAATTTTTGAGGAGAAGATGGAGGATACGACATTGTAAAAATTACCATATTGAATTGTTTTTTTCTTAGTGTTCACTATTTTCTTTTTCAGTCTATTGGTTTTATCTCATCATCTACTCATCCCATCATGAAATATTCAACGAAAATTAGTTCTTTTATTTTGCCGTAGCTGTAAAGGGGCCTGAAAAGCGCAATTTGTGATGTGTAGTAATATATATCACTTGTACAACGTTCACTGCATTTGAATTTGAAAGCGGAGGACTACAGCGCTCCCCAATTATCGCTAACTTCCAGTAAATCTGTCGCTAACCTCCAGTAAAAAAATGTAAATATATATTTCTTTGTGTAATTGTCACAATTTCACCCAAATATCACTAAGCCTAAGCTATACTTAATAATTACCTTATAATGCTACCACTTGTCGCCATAAAACCAGACCAAGTAGAAAATATGAAAAAACCTTTATCGAATTTTCGACCCGTCCAGGAATCGAATCCAGAACCTCCTTGCACAGAAGCCAAGTGTGATGCACACTCGCCCCCGGAGATGCCTTTGAACCTCCCGTAGTTCGGTCTTTGATTTAAATATGAATAATTTAGAGCAAAACAATTTCCAAAGATTATCCCCTCCACTCCCTTCAGTTCTCCTCTCACCAGGTGGCCTAACACATTATACATATTTGTTTTTTAAACCCCTTTCTCCCCCTCCAAATATTCCCCTATTGTTTTCCCACGATTAAGGACTGTATCAAGTTACTTATTTTTCAAGAGATGAAAATTATTGCATGAATAATTGTCTAAATCGATTCTAATTCGCATCAATTAACTGCAGATTTCGTTATTAATATACAGGGTGTACATAAACTGAATTTATTTTATTATGCGGCTTTTACATCAGAGTGTTTTAAATTAATTTATTTAGCGTATGGCTTTTAAAGTACATCGCAGAGAGAAAATGATATTATGAAATGAGGATGATGTATAGGGAGTGTAGTGTTATGTCAAGATCTCAGATTGTGAATAATTGAATTTAGCTTCAACCTTCTTCTTCAGACAATCTGTCACCGAAATTGTTAAAATTATTTGCCAGGCTCTGCACTGTATTGATGTTATGAGTTGTTCTCCCAAACATTTGTGAAAAACATTTGTTGCACAATACGTTTTTGAACAACAATTTGCTGTTCAAATTGAGATTCCAGTTTCTGCCATATTTTCGTGGCAATCAACAACAGAGTTCAAGACTTTGTTAATGAGATCAGTTATATGAACTTCCTGATCCTTAAATTCAGTCTGATCAAATTTTTTTTCATTAATTATTTTTTTTTATTTTTTTTCATTAATAATTGATTAATCAATCATTGATTGATTAATCTTTTCTATCTACTTCTGTGCTGCTTGACTCAATGTACTTTTGTAATTTGAGAAAAATGAGAATAACTCTTCATGTCTTCCTTATTTTGGACCTTTATATCTCTATGACTGAAGGACGACTTCATTCCAACAAAATCTCACCAACTTGCAAGTACAATCCAGAGTTTCAGTAAAATTAAAACCTGAGATCCTTGTTGGTATTCTTGAAGCCCATAAACTGTTGGTTATGCGAGTTATTGTGGACCCATTACCTGTTGCATATGCTGAGCTCAGAATAACCCAACCTATTCATCAAATTCAACACAACAGTAGCTCTATGAACAGAATGCGAGTTATTGTGGACCCACAACCTGTTGCATATGCTGAGCTCAGAATAACCCAACCTATTCATCAAATTCAACACAACAGTAGTTCTATGAACAGAATGCGAGTTATTGTGGACCCACAACCTATTACATATGCTGAGCACAGAATAACCCAACCTATTCATCAAATTCAACACAACAGTAGCTCTATGTCAGAATGCGAGTTATTGTGGACCCACAACCTGTTGCATAAGCTGAGCCCAGAATAACTCAACCTATTCATCAAATTCAACACAACAGTAGCTCTATGAACAGCATGCTAGTTATTGTGGACCCACAACCTGTTGGATATGCTGAGCCCAGAATAACTCAACCTATTCATCAAATTCAACACAACAGTAGCTCTATGAACAGAATGCGAGTTATTGTGGACCCACAACCTGTTGCATGTGCTGAGCCCAGAATAACCCAACCTATTCATCAAATTCAACACAACAGTAGCTCTATGAACAGACTTGAGCTAGATAAAATAAATGTTTCTCTGAGCCACCCCTTCAGTTTTAAGGTGGGGGGTGCAATATACTTTCATGTCATGTAATTCAATATTTTTATTGGAACCATATTTTAATTTTTGCATTGAGATGCTCGTTGCTCGTCACCGCGGGGTCAACGCGGGAGAGATTTAACAATTGAAAAATCCAAATTACTTTTTTGAAGTATTTCACTTTTTTTTTTTTCAAACAAATCCTGAGTAAAACCACAAAATACAAAAGAATTATTACGAATAATAAGTAAATAATAATTGAAACAGTTGTGAAACTGAAGTACTTGCAAAAGTAATCATTGCTTTCAAAACTGGAATATTTCGTTTTCATTTCTAGCAAGATCTACGGAATGAAAAGAGAAGAGTTTAGAATTATAAGATCTTGATGAATGGTAGCCAGGGGCGTACGAGTCCACAGCCCTCCAGTTGATGGGGGGGGGGGCGATCGAGGCTCCAAATTATAATGGACATGAAAGTCATTAGTATTTATAAACCTAAATTTGAGGAAAGTGTTTCGACGTCAATTTTTTTCAGGTGTCGATCGCCCCTCCTGTATCCGCTACTGAATCAATTCAGGAATAATTTGATCTTTAAAGATGATGGCGACCAATTAAAAGTTTAATATGGCCAAACTTCGTACTCAGTTAACGAAATAAAAAGAGAGAAACCCAAATTCCATAAGAGGTTCACGCAGGAACCCTAGCATGTCTAGGGGAGTCAACACCATCGTCCTTTGTGATCGTGGTGACGAAGCGGAGGGAGGACAAAGAACGGAAGAAAGAGCCGAAGCATGGAGAGGACGCACCATTATATGAGCGAAACTTGGAGAGTACAATATTTCTTCTCGACCATCAGATGACAATTTGGATGAAATCCCACACGGAAATTCATCCAATGGCGTGTGTGCTTAGAGACACCCTAATTCGCCTTAAAGTACAATGAAAATAGGAAGTGCACCAAAATTAATCAAATTCGTTCTTATTTTTAAAATTTTTGGACTATCTGTGAGGAAGAAAGAGAGAGAGAGAAAGATTTTGTTAAAGTTTTTAATTGTGATAAGAAGCAAGAATCCCATTCATTCATTAAAGGTTGCAATACATCTAGTGATAAGAGAATGGGATCGCGCAACTCTTGTGAATATTTAATTGGTTCCGGGGACAAAATGTTTATAGCACGGAGGATGGGTTTTTAGTGGGTCAGTGAAGCTATCCCCATTCCCACGCTCCTCACTCTCTTCAGTGCACATTCCCTCCTATTACCTATTACTGTAGCAAATTTACAAAGCACTAACAGTAAAAGAAATGGACGCCATCTTATCATTATTTTTTTAGACAGAATTAGTAAAATCCAGAAATAACGACAAACGCACACAGACCAATGGCTGAAACTCGATGTTCGGGCTCTGGGGATATAAATGCGTGTTTTGGCTTTTGGCATTGAAAACTCGACATGGAAAATTTCAGCCCATTACAATACTTATCATACGAAAATAAAAGTAATAAATAAAAAGGAATGTATGTAATATCTTCTTAATTTATACGTAATCCATGGTAGAAATTTAATAATAGATAATTTGATTAATTCATCTACTATTCCGAGTAAATATCTTTTCGTTTAAATTTTAAAACCAATCCGACTCTCCAACAATCACCAGTCTAATGGCAATGTTCCACAGTCTTTCAGCATTCAATTCTTAACCTTTACTTTTGAGTAAACACCAAAATAAATTTCAAACTGACCCCTCTAAACCCACAAAGATTAATGTTTTACTAATAGCTTTCTACACTTTGAGAATATAAAGCCCCACTCTCAACCTTAATCCTTATCAACATTTCTTAATTTCAAATTATTATCTTCAAAGCCTTTGTTTTTCTTCTCATTGGCTTTGTTTCTTATCTTGCTTATAGCATTTTCTTGATAAATTGTCCCTTGGTTAATAATGGGTTTTCTACCTCAATTTTCAAAAATCTTTTGATTTTTAATCGTTGTTTCTTCTGCTTTTTCAGTGCTGTTTCGTANAAAAGGAAGGTGTAAAGAGGGAGAAAAAGATATACAATTGAGGCGGGCACTGTTTTGATTTCAGTGCTTTTTGTGACTAATGACTTGGCGGGAACTTTTTACCGCGAAGTGGTTTTTTGGGGGGATTTATTATATTTTTTATATAAAACATTTGTTTATCTATAGTCGATATTGAGACATGTTTACCCTATGAGGACAGTAGTAATCCAGGTATGGTTTTAAAGCCATCCCAATATTTATTTCAAATTGGATCTGGCCATACTGAAAAAACTCGTTATAATATTAAGCAATTGCATTGTATCCCAAGTCGAATTGTCTTTAAACTTGCTCTAAAACAACGTATCGGTAGAGTGGGAGCTTAATAAAATTAATATTATCATTTCTTTTCTTTTAATTAAAATATGTTTAAATATAAATTTAAATTGATATGCTTCCGAATTTAAAGAGAATTTTCAATGTAAATAAGGAGGGTTCCTGGGAAATACATTTGTTCAGTGCAGTTCCCCAAAATTGAAAGAAAACTGATTTTGGTTTATTATAAAACAAAAAAATACCCCCTTCATAATTTGATAATTTACATTTCAAGGTATACGTAGAATTAAAAAAATCCATTTGTCCGCCATCCATGAAGGGCACTTTTGCCACTTAGCGTTAACCGATTTGGATTGGTATGTTCCGCTTGGGGTCTAATTGTGCCCCGAAACTTTTGAGTGCAATCGAACATACAGTATTTGCCGCTTTTTAGCCGTTTTATTTATAATGGTAGGTTTTATTTTATACTTGAGAATGGTAAGAGCTAGGGGACTTGAAATTAGGTATGTGTGTCACATTTGGGGTCTAATTATGTACCAGAACTTTGGGGGAGGAATTTTTTTAGCCAGTAAAATAAAAACCCATATGTCACATTGGCAGAGTGTTTTTGTACCATCTGGTCTACTACGAATACGGATGAGCACGATTTTGTACGAACGGATGGCGTTCGCCTGAGTTCGTTGCTCTGCAGTTTTCCGCCCCCAGTTGACGAGAGGCTTTAAAAGCTTGTGCGAAATTCTAGGCTGTAAAACTAAATTGGGAGTACATGTATATTGATTTTAAGAGCGTCATGGAGCACCACAGCTACTCGCTTTAATAAAACAAAAGAATCCTCTGTTTACATAATTCATATTTTCCCCCAACTAAAATGTGACAAGTTGTACACCAGTCATTGAAGTATTTTTTGGTGAACAAGATACCGAATAGATAGGACGAACCTACCCGCATCTTCAACGTATATTATCTGCAGCTGAATTAGGTTGTCACCTGCAAGGAAGTCGCGTGCTGGCCAAATGAAAACACTTGTAAATTGTAAGTGAATTTTTCTTTTCCATCAATCCGACCTAGTAATGATCCCGCATTGTGAAATAAAAAAAGAAATTTATTTTGAATAAATTTAAGATAACTATTCTACGATACAAGACTCCGACTTAACAAGTTAGACAGGTGTCGAAAATGTCACAATTTTGGTCCATTACAATTTTGGTTTATCATTTTCAATAATGAACCTTTGTCATCGTCCGCCAAAAAAATACCCCCCTTCAAAATTTGATATTTCACGTTTCAAGGTATGTAGAATCCTAAAAACGAATGAAAAATCCGTTTGTCCGCTGCCCACCGTGATGGCACTTTTTCCACTTAACGTTGACCGATGAAATTTAGTAGGTAGACCTTTTGGGGTCTAACTGTGCCCCGAAACTTTTGGTACGCCATAATGGGCACCTTTTCTAATTCGATATGTAGGTCCCTTTTGAGTCTAACTGTGCCACAAAATTTTTAGTCCGAATAATGATCCTGCATTTTGAAATAAAATGTAAATGTATATTTCCTTGTGTTATTATGTCACAATGTTTGTGGGTATTCACTCCAATATCACTAAGCCTAAGCTACACTTTTAACAATGTCCTTATAATGCTACCACTTGGCGCTATTACCATAACTACTCAATTGTCCTCAGGGGGCTGAGTTACCCCAAATACAACCAGACCAAGTAGAAAATTCGAAAGAACCTTTTTCAAATTTTCGACCCGTCCGGGAATCGAACCTGGAACCTCCGTGGTGCAAGCCGAGTGTGATGCGCACTCTGCCACGGAGACGTCTCATTGTGAAATAAAGAAAATACAAATATTTTGAACATATCTATAAGATAAGTATTCTAAGGTTTGAAAAATGTCGTAAGAAGAAGACTAACAACACTAACATCAACAAGAACAGCGATAACCATCAACAACAACAATAGCAGGAACAGCAATAACCAACAACAACAACAAAAAGAACAATAACAACGAGAGCATCAACAATAACAACAACAAGAGCATCAACAACTTTTCAACTATTATCTTAACAATTGGTGTCGCCAGTAAAACAAAAGCTCACTATTTGAAGAGTGCTCCATAAAGAGGTATTAGGCAGTTTTTATTTATTGTCTTCTAATTTAATAATTACATAGGGGTAAGTACAATACGGTGGCGTAACTTATCTGCTAGGTCTAGGGTGGTCCTCACCCCTTGAAGACTAGGTAGTAGGTAGGTATCCATGAACAACCCTTCCAGTAAGATGGTAGTTATTACCACCTATCTCTACTAAAACAATAAACAAGACGTCAAATGGAAGAAAGATAGGAATAATCTAATAAGCACTTATGTGTGTGACAGTAAAGTAAAGCTGATATATTTGATAATTATTGAATTATGACAACTGAAATCTCATGAAAAACCACCCACAACCCACAATAAACAATGGATACTATGTCAAGTAGTTAAAACCATAATTCAAAAAGGAAAAAAAAAAATTATATCTAATATCACAGTTCGGCTAAATAATTCTGAGATGCTGGTAGTTATCTGAACTGTGGACCTCACACTCTTAAAATGCACATTATGAGGCCCGAATACCATGACCGGATTCAGCATGGGCAATCAAAATTGGATTAAGTATTCGAATGATTTTGTGGTACAAAATTCGGATAAACAAAAGAAAAAACTCGGAGTTAAAATTAAACTTCACTTCGTTCGGTTAATTAATCCAAGCTGACTAGATTCATCTCTCACTGATACTCGTTCTGCGCGTCTAGGAATTTATTTGAAAGTGACGTTCCCAAGTACCGAACGCGTAATTTCTTCCAATCTATTTATTTGTATAATTTGGATTTTATTATACAATGTATTATTATAAATAATATTTAAATATTCATCTATCCCCACTATGGGAAGCCGATGGTTTAAAAAAACATAGAAAGCAACTCTGTAATCTGATTTTTTATCAGATTATTTATAACTCATTTTCTTGTGTTGCTGACGTAATTGTATTAAAGTGATTGTCATGGTTCTGGGGGCCAATATCAATTATCAGCCTCCAAGAACAGTTTTATGGTGACAATTAAAAGTTACTTGAGGGTGACATCCTCACGGGACGAGTCCACATGAGCAGATGGCATAAAAAGCTCTGTTATATCTTTATATTTGTAACTCATTTTCTTGTGTTACTGACGTAATTATATTTCTTGTGTTAGTTACTGTATATAGCCCCGTAGGCGTGAGGGCAGCCATCAAATAAACTTTATACTCAATACAGAAGGTTTTGTTGTATCACCGAAGTTAGGCAACTCTGGATTGGAGAATAAACCCCCCGTCTCGTATTACCAATATATTTTAAACTTTAAAGAGTCTTTAGGCAACGAAAAAAGTCTATCTTTGTGCTTACAGCACGATTTTCTGGTTCCCGCGGAACCAAAAAAAACAATAATTGGAGTACAAAGACCTCAGGATTTTTTTGATTCTTTGCATAGAGCTTTTCGAAAAACAAGCATTTCTTTATTCCATGGGAGAATTCTTTTCGAGTGGTTTTGTACTGCTCAAAGCTGCCCCACACATTAGAATCATTCTCCTGATAGTAGAAGGTGCGTTACAAGAGGACTAATTCTACATTGTGATGGTTGAAACATCCAAAACTAAAACCGAAATAGACGCAATATTCATTCAATAAATATTTTATCTGCTTCTTTAACTTCACCTTTTACCAATTGTATTAAATTTGTGAGCTGCGTTACCTTCGTTAATTCTACCATGTCACAACCTTAATTTCAGTGACTAGTCTCCTTAACTGATCCTTTCCTGGCACGGTAACTCTCGCTTGCATCTCACAATGCGTATTAACTGCAATTTGCTGATGACTTTCCATCTTTGGTTTGATGCAGAGTTTTTTTTTTATTAAATTATTATTATTAAAGGCTTTTATTTAACTTGCTTTGTATGTATGTATGTTTGTGGGTAAATCTTAGAAATTAAATTTAACCCACTTCCCATTGTCCGATTGAGATGAAATNAAAAAAATTTGGTAAAAATCGGTTGAGTAGTTTCGGAGGAGTAGGGTAACAAAAGTTTGCAGTTTGTAGGGAGTATAAGGCTACGCTTCGCTCCGCCCAATAATAAAAGCCTTTTTCATTAAAAAAAAAAATTTATCTAATTTATAGACTGAATTCCTGTCTAACACCAAAATTTATAAAAATTCGAAATTTACACGGGCTGAAAACCGTCACCCCTAATGCAGTCCTCCTCAGCTATCTCTCCTCGGTGGCTAGGTATATAAGAATGAAAGATAATATGTGGGATATGCTCACCTAAATACCTGCAAAGATTCATGCGGTCAATAAAGATTGTGATGACTCCTTGATAAACTGCCGGCGGGATTCCAGGAATAAGACACCAATTGGCTTCGGACAATCACCTAATGAAGGTGGCTCGCTCCCCTCGATGGCTACAATATGAATAAATATTTTATAAGAGATGGTTATTCTTGTTGGTAAGTGGTGAGGGTGCCTGTAAGTTGGAGATAGAATAATAATTGTATAATTGCAGCATTAATGAAAACATTGGCGTGCACGTAATTGAGCTCGACCAAGAATAAAACACGAAAAATAAAATAATGTACAATTAAACATAACACAACAGATGATGTAACTTTAGATGGGGGGAGGGGACATCAAGAGATTTGTTACGCGATAGGAAACCCCGAGTTGATACAAGGACTTTAATGTAGATAAAAGAATCCCTTAAATATACTGTGTGGTAAAATCCATACTGAAATTGGATCCCTATTCAGAATGCCCTGAAGAACGTTGCGAAAATTGGAGAGGTTATAGAATGCATAGTCCGCTGCTGCTTGGTTTCTAACATAGCATAGAGAAAAGAATCACGTATACATTTTTTTTTCGCTAATAAAAGAAAAATGGTTTGAATTTTTAAAAGGAAGAAAATTTGCAGGAAGAAAATATTCTCATTGGAAATTATGCCCATACTCATAGCTGTTCAATGACACCAATCTCTCTTGATTATTCAAACGAAGACAAACGAAAAAAATTACTACCACAGAACGTGATTTTCCAGCACTGAAAAACCGCAAATTTGACAATGCATTTACTGAAACATTTGACCTTCAGTTAAACTTAACAAGCATTAAATTTTACCTTGAATTTATTGTTCCAAATTTGATGACAACAGGAACAAGAATATGTCAAGTAACATTGTTACGTTAGAGAAACACCCTGTAAATCCCCTTTTTTATATTGTTCATCATTTTCCCCTCCAACTATCCTCCTCACACCGTTCAATTGTCTCGTAATTAACTGGTCAGGCTTGGTTGGGGATGTCTCCCCTCTTCTAACATATTGTTGATCAAATATTAAGTGGTAAGTGAGGGAGGGCTACTTATTATGTACAATATGGATTACTATGCACAGTGGAGAGGTCGAAACATAACACAGACAGTCTTCATCAATCGGAGCTGAGTTACACCAAAATCTATACTCCTCTTTAAATTTTATTTGTATATTTCTGCGTTTTTCCGAAAGTTTCTGGACAAGGAAACCTTTGAATGACGTTTATGTTGGATGATTTGGGGCAGCTCCAAATCCCTATATTTTTGTTCTCTTATGATAATTTTCATTAGGGCCCGATTAGTCAGAATATCTTGGTGTAAACAAAACAAACAAAGATAAACCTTTATTTATTTTTTGCCTTAACGTCTTTTTAAGATCTATTAATTATTCGAGATGGGGTTTTTACTCTAGATTCACTGGAAACTTGCAAATCACCTATCCACACTGATCTCACCCAGCTTGGGTTGGGTCAGGAATGGCCAGCACCAGGAGTGCATGAACCTACGTGATCACACACTAGCAAAACCTCTCCGGACATTGCTTAATTTCGGTGATTTAACACTGGCTTGCCCTTCATAAATTATAAAAATTTAAAAGAAAGACAAAAAATATTTATCTCAAGTGATCTTTCGGCTAAAATATTAACTAAATTGTTGATATATTATGAACAATATCTGATTTTTTTATACATATTTTTTTATACAAACTCGCCGTTAGCAATAATATGATATAATTACCCTCATTCTAGTACAAAACACTTTTCTTGCAACAATGCTAAAAACTAAATAATTTCTCAGAAGGTTTCTGATAATCAAACAATTTCAAGTGATACCATCTAGGAGTAGTGCTAGCTGCGAGATAATCTCTCAGTAGGTTTCTGATAATCAAACAATTTCAAGTGATACCATCTAGGAGTAGTGCTAGCTGCGAGATAATTTCTCAGTAGGTTTCTGATAATCAAACAATTTCAAGTGATACCATCTAGGAGTAGTGCGAGCTGCGAGATAATCTCTCCGTAGGTTTCTGATAATCAAACAATTTCAAGTGATACCATCTAGGAGTAGTGCGAGCTGCGAAGTCTTGCCACTTGGCATTGTTTGTGAGAAGAATAAAATTGCTGCTTATTTGAACTAAATTAATTTTATTTATATTTAATTAGTCCTAATATTTCATTAGGACTAATTAAATACACACTCACGCACAGTAGCACAAGGCTCTTGTGCTACTGTGCGTGAGTGTGGCTTCACTGTGATATCTCAGCTCCCTACAGTCCAGACCTGGCCCCTAGCGACTATTTAAATATTCAAAACTGAAATCTGAGTTGCGTGGAAAAAATGGTAGTGATGAATAGATCAAGTTGACTGTTTTAAAGTTATTTGACTGTAAGGATAGAGATGTTATCCAAAAGATGTAAAAAATGTATTGAAGTCAAGGTTTGAGTATGTTGAAAAATAAGACACAGAGGGTTGTAATTTTCCCTCCCATCCAGGTTAGGCCAGGAACTATTGGAACCGCCCTTGTTCAAGTTACACATCCTGTTCAACAAATTTAATGATTGAAACAGACCAAACCCTGTTGCAAGGTCTACAACGTCTTCCCACATTTTCCTTAGTGGCGTCATTCCCCGATTTGGTGAAACGCCTATGACTTCAGTAAGGTTTAGGTATAGTAAAGGGGCATTCACTCTAAGCAGTGACAGTGCCGTGACCGATAAGTGATCCGCTGGCAAAACTAAAAGTATTCTTCCAGGCAATTGAAGGAACATGTTCATACTAAACCGGCTAGTGACAGTGACAATATATCACTGTGTGCTCACGCCCAGCGAGAATCGCTTGCTGCTTAGTCTGAATGCTCCCTAAGTGAAGATACTTACCTATATGAACTATCAAAAATGAGTTTATTTCATCAAAACGGTCACTAATCTAACCATCATTAACTTTGATGTTGTTTGTCGATGAGTCAGTACATCAAGTAGATATTAGTTTTGGGTTGAAAACATTCAATTTAACTTATCCACGCGTCAGTGACTACAAAACCAGAGGTATTTCATGACATATGGTGTGCTATACGGTAACATGTTTTGCGCAAGGAAACTTTAGCACGCGTATGAAGGTATTGCTAAATTATAGTAATTTGCTATGGATGTCATCCCCCCCCCCCCCAAACATTTCATAGTCAGGGGGGTGACATATCGAAACTATAAATAGTCAGTGGCGTAACTCGGATTTTCATTTCAGTGTACGGGGGTCAATTCGACTGTTTTTCTTTTGTTTTTTTTTGTAGCACGATTACTCTTGAACACCTTATCCTATTTTCATGAAACTTGGTATGTTCATAGAATTGACTAGTTTGTACCCAACCTACAAAATGGTAGCCAATTTAAGCTTTAGTACTGTATACAGTCACAGAACGACTAGTAATAAAAGAGTCGATGATTGAGGCCCGGGATTTCGGCCTGACAGGTTTTAATAGAAAGTATGATCACGAGGCTGAGTACACCCTGTGAATCATGGCCGTCAGGGTTTTAAGGAGTCGAACCTGAAAAGTTTTGATTTTTCTTATAATCCCCAAGATTTTGTAATCCAATTTGTGGAATTGGACACAGAAAGTAAGCATTGTTCTTTTCAAAATAAATTTGTAACTTTATTTGAGGAGCACGGTAGCACTACGCCAGTTCAGTCAAAAAGTGCATTTTTTTGCACAATTTTTATTTTCTTTTTTCAAATAAGTAATCCGTTCGTCTGCCGCCTCTGTACCATATACAATATTCGTTGTGAAGGACACTTTTGTCACTGAGCGTTGACTTTGAGTCCCAAAAGTTTTTCACCACGGTCAGTCACATATGTAGAAGCTTCCACACTAAATAGTAAATATAGTAGGTAAGTGCAAAAGTGCCCATCACGGAAGAAAAACGGAAGATTTTTTTTATTCGATTTTCAGATTCTACGTACATAGGGGTATTTTTTTCGTAAGGATTCCAAAGGCTCATCATTGAAAATAATAAAACAATATTTTGAAAAAAAAAATTACAAGAACACTGAGAAAATAAATGGTACGGAAAACCGTACTAGACTTTCTCTTCCTTAATCATTCCATCAGACTACCACCGAATGCAGATGTTGTTCTTCTAAAGTTTTAAGGTTTTTAGTTCTATATTTTAGTTATTGTTATATTTCTATTTTCTGTTGATGTTGACCATTATTTTAAAAAGATTTTGCAGCCTTCGGCTGCGG
>CM022877.1:20140371-20150801 GCA_012654025.1 Pachypsylla venusta
TTTTTTTTTTCTCCCCCGTGGCTCCAAATATTTTCAAAATTCAAAAATGACCCAAAATTTTGAAAATATGGCCCAAAAGCAATATGGCCGAATATATTTGATCTTTATTTTGGGTTTTGGGTTCCCGTCAAACGATTTTTTGGGCCAAAAAAAGTCAACATTTTCTGCACGAATACAATACTTTATCTTCTAGGAAGAGAAAGTAAAAACGACATCGAAATTTGTCTCCAATACAATACTTTATACTTACCTATATTTTGTATATGGGAAGATAAAGTAAAAAAAAACTTTTGAAAAAGGTAATTTTTCCACTGTCTTATACTCTTCTTCTTGGATGTTACAAGTCTACATAAGAACATATGGATGCCGTCGGTCTGTCTGCCCTCGTTTGTTGACACAATCCTTCTTAGGTGTATAAGATACGCCATTTGATATAATGACAAAGTCTATAATTAAAGATTTTTAAGTAGGTGTCAGTGCATTGTTCTGATGTGTTTTGCATCTCAGGTGCCACATTGTGTGCCCACTTAAAATTCATATGTTTCTTATATTTTTTATTTTTGATACTTTTGAATTAGAGAGTAGTAATTTCGTAGTAATCAGTCTCATTCATTTTAAATTGTGTTGATAATGATCATTTTCTTAGGGCCGGATATATCGGGAGAATCTTAACGTCTCCTTGACATCTATTGGTCATTCGAGATTTTACCCTCCATTTACCGGAAACTTACAAACCATACCCACACATTGATCTCACCCAGCCTGGTTAGGCAGGAAAAATAGCCAGCACCACAGGGGTGAGAACCTACGTTGACACTCGCTGGACGTTGCTTAACTTCAGTGATTTAACGGGAACTGGTCTATTCAATGTGTCATAGACCTAGCGTCTAACATATTTTTGTATTCTTTTTAAAACAAAGCCAACGCTATACCACGTTTGTAAATCGAGCAAACAACATTAGGCATTAGGCCGTCTCATAGATATTTTTTATCGTTGGCTTTATCGGGTTGCACTCAGACTCGTAAGGATAACTGAACTGCTGTTGATGATTAAAGGGAAGCGATACCATCGGAAGAGAGGTGAAGCTCCTCTAAAAACCTTGAAGAAAACGTATCCTGATATTTTTTATCAACTTAATATAGGCATTAATGCTTTACTTGAATGTAATTTGGTATGAATTCGGTGTTATAAAGGGGGCTGTGTGCCAGAAAAACAAGAAAAATATGAATTTTAGTGCGTATAGTTACAAAGTTACAAGAACCTTGTCTATTTTGAGGCTCGATATAAGGGTATAGGAATTTGATTGGGACTGACGTCCCTATGGGTTAATGACACGGTGAATGAAAAGAATACAAGCTCAGCCAATAAATATATGATGTTGAATACATCATTTTCTGACAGAACACCACATAAGGTTGTCAGTTTTGGGGTACACATATTAGCCTCGCGAGGACAGCTGAGTAGCTGTAGTTGGTCGCTATACTTAGTTAAATTAAGAGAGGCTAGACTTATTTGCAGTCCTCCTTTTATAGTGAGTATCACACTGGTATTCCGTGAGTGGGGGCGGCTACGGAAAAATTTGATTTTTTTTATTGATTGTGATTTTGGGGTGAACTGAGCATCGTAAGGATAAGTACGTAACTCCTTAAATGTGACTAGCGGTCAGTGGTGGTTTATTCTGCCATTACCAGAGTTAAAAGATGTGTGAAATATAATCTAAATGAAGAATGTTTTTGTGGTAAGGCCCAACGGCATTAGATACCACAAAGAAATTCTACATTACATTAGTTGACCCAGTTGTGAAAATAACGTGCTCAAAACTGTTCGAAAATTGAAATCAAAACATAGAAGTACCTACTTCCAAAATGAACATTCTGAGAACGGCCTTGTCCAGTGACATTCATTATCGCGAAGCCAATTATTTGTCAGGACGAACCTTGTTTGTTTATTCATTCAGTCCTGATGCTACATTCATTCTAATGAATGAATCATTTAACTTAATATTAGGTATTCTCGTCATTTATATACCTGGTTTGTTTTTTTCTTAAAAAAATCTGGTTTGTACATCAGACGGTTTTCGTTATGTAAAAAAAGAAGAAAGTATTGTAATGGGCTTTAATTTTTTATCTCAAGTTTTCAATCACAAAATACGTTTCAGGTCTCTTCAACATTTATTGGTCATTGGACACAGGGATTTTACATCAATTCGCTGGAACCATACAAACCAGCAGCCTTCACTAACCCAACACAGCCTGGGTTGGGCCAGGAATAGCCGGTATCACGGGGGCTCGAACCAAGGTGTTCATCCACAAAGTAAAATCTTGCCGGACGTTACCTAACTTTAGTGATCTTACGGTATCCTGTTATATTCAACTTTTCATTGACGCTAGCCTCTATCTTTCAAAAAGAAACCTACTCGTATATTACTAAGTCGGTGACCACATGGGTTGATAAGTCGGTGACCACAAAATTAAACAAACACACTTGGCATCAGCAATATACCTCTTTTCCAGGGTACCAGTATCAAGCCGCCTGGTTTTTTACCATCAAGCCTAGAAATATCCCAGGGCACGTTTGAGGCTTCTGCAGTGATTCCGACTATGAATACGCAAACGGGGTTTTCTCGATACATATATGTCTTCATACTATCCTACAAATTGACAATATCGATTCAGAGTTTTATTGATTAGATTAAAATTAACCTCGAGTTAAGTTTTGATAATATCCACATCGTTTATACTTTATAGGAATAGCCAGCAGTACAATGTGGTCACCCACTTAGTCTTATGCTACTTTGAGGACGCCGGACAAGATGTTGATGAGGATGAAATTCCATGGGTTGACTGGGTTTGAACATACCCTACCAATCAGAGAGTGCTACCAACCCATGTTATGTATTTAACTGATGAGCTGCCTTGGCGCGTGCTCTAACCATCCTCAATAAAAAAACCATTAGCCTTTTTGCCATTATTAACATTTTCAATATTCAAACAAAATAAATGTTTAGAAAATTGCATCTAATTGCAATTTATTAGCAATGCAAAGGTGGGCAAAAAACATGCAGCTAATATGTATTTCATTATTCATTTATTAGCATGTAATGCAGTGATGTGCATGTGCACATTGCAACAACATGCCGCTAATTTGTATCTCATTGATTCATTTGTTTACAAATTGCAAGTCACATATTGTAATCTGTCTCCTCTCCAATCTGCAAACCGGAACTCACAACCAGGAACAAGGAAGAGAATTGAAATTTTCACAGGGATCATTAAATACAATTTAAAGGTATTTAATATAAAAAGTATTGGGTATTGATTGAAGATTAATACTTTCATACCGGGTGATATAAATGAAAATGAAACACTCGGGGACATACATGCTATTTTTGATTCTTACTTGATCAAAGAATGAGAGAAATAATATTGAAATCTAATTTTAAGTCCATGAATTTTCTTTAAACGTACTGCAGAATTCATCATAATTCCAAAACATTGTAATTGTTGTCTGCATATTGTAAATTCTTGCTTTTTATCTATTTATTCTTTACCTTCAATTTTTCCCAATTTTATTTGGGGTAGGCGCTGCTTTCCTTAATATTCTACCATGCCGCACCCTTTTGTTCTGTGCCTACTCACTTTAGCTATACCGTTTCCTGCACGGTATCTCTCGCGTGCTTCTCACAGTATGAGGAAACTTCGTAGAAACTCGGCATTTTGCTGATGACATGTCATCATTGGTTTGAATCAGAGTTTTTTGAAGCCTGAATGCCCTTCCTAACACCAAACATTCTGTATGGCTTAGGTCCGTCACCTTGCTCCCCTAGATGACTGTCAAAGGTTGTTTGTTCCATCATAACTCTCGTCAGCCTATTTTAAGGAAACTTAGAAATCCGCATAATTTATGTTCATAACATGTTTGCAGAAGATTGTGCCAGTGCCAGTTGCACGTTGAATACATCAGTTGCTGTTAGATCACTGAAGTTAAGCAACGTCCAATGATCTTTTACTTGGTGGGTAACCATGACCAAGTAGGCCCGGAATGATCGTATAAACGTAATAATGAATAACTTCACATGGACTAATACTCATTTTCGCATTGTCAATGGCTTGTTGATCACTGAAGTTAATCATCATAGTACACTTGATGGGTGACCATCTAGGTTCGGGTCCTCGTGATGCTGGCTAATTCAGGCCTAACACAGGATTAGGTCAATTTGATTAGCTGGTTCGTTAGTGTAGCTGAAAAAAAAAAATTGGTTTCTGGGGCACAAACACAACAGTAACGACATAACAAAAAACCAAACTTTCACTACCAAAATTTACGGCGGTTTTACTGGGCTAACTGTAATTGGGTCCAATAATAAATACAGGCTAAACCTGTTAGTAATTATACGATAAGTGCGGACCAAGGAACCACGGAACTTAAAAATGAAAAATCCTCGTGACCAAATACCAAATGAATTTTTGAATGAATTTCCCACAATATTTTGATGAACCCTGTACAAAGGTGAAGTGTGGTCCATGTCAAAAAATTAAGTATCTGTTCAATGCGGATAATGAGGAGATTTACGGTTTATTTTCAGTGTCTGATTATTTGATTTTCTCATTGTAATGTATTAAGGGGTGATAGAATCAAAATATTTAAAAACTATTAAGGGACGATATAGGCGCGAAGCCGGTACGGTACGCGGGTCAATAGTAAAATAAACGGCTTGATTTTTTTATTTTTTTTATCAAGATTAAAATTTGTGAGGCATCACTGTTTTTTTTTCTTCTCCGTGCAAAGGCTCTATCTGGAATCTAATATCTCTTGTTTCTTGTGACTGAATTGAATATATCTGATTATAAATATTATGAATAGTTTTATTATTTAGGCTTCAAAGAAGTTTTTTTTTTAAAAAAAAACACTGCAAATGTTATTGTCTAAAAAATAATCCCCCCCCCCAAGATTTTATTTTAGTTTCCATGGTTTGTAGAATATAAAAATGTAATAAAAAATCCGTCCGCCCCCCTGTACACCGCACACCGCCTGCCGTACATAATAATTTCATCCAAATCGGTCAAAAGTTCAGTTCACCGCGGAGGGCGGAAAAAATATTTTTTCTTTTAATTCGATTTCGGGGCAGTAATTTTTACCTTAAAAATAATAAACCAAAAGCCCGAAATTTTGGTGCAAGAAGTTGTAATGTTTTTGTATGTTCTCATTCAACCTTGGATAAGACCTGACATGTCTACACAAACTGGCTATGAGACTTCATTTGATATCTGAAGACAATTTGATATTACTTTTGTTATGCTGAAAAAAAAACGTCCGATTTCACTTTTTGAAAAGCGATGTTGGGGGAAAGGGAACCTACCTAAAGAGTACCTCAGTATGATTAAATTCAATACTTTTTCAACTTTTCGTTATTGATATTGATAAACCAAAAATATAATGGTGATTTGGTGTAGACATTCCACGTTTGCTTGAGCCAGTTCTAAATACAACTGACATCCCAATTGTTTTTTTTTTTTTTTTAAAAAAAAATATATATATATACATTATAATATATGTACAGTGTGTTCCAGAAGATTATGCAAAAAAAGAAACCACGTATAGTAGAGCTCAAATAAAGGTCACTTTGCTTAATAAACCCCTATACGGAAATGGACCCCAAAGTAGCTAGGGCCACCGAAAGTTGGCACTTAAAAATCAAAAAATAATTATTAAAAATCGAATTATTTTGCTATTGACTTCATTTTTTGCATGACTTCTCCGATTGTTATTCTGCTTCTTTGGTGAGTATTTGGCATTTTTCCCCTGATCAGGGGCGGAGCTATGGGGGGGGTCATGAAATGAAAATGCCGAAAACTTTTTGATGCGTATTTTTTTGGTGTTTTAAGGTAAGACATGTCTTGTAAAACTTGTTTTGCTACAAAAAAAACGGAATAACTCTTGTCTAAAACCAACCGTTGACCTTTTAAAGTCACAAAAATTGATCGTAGGACGATTCTAATTATTCAATATTTCCCCCGGGGGCGGCGGCCCCGACCCCCTGTGCCTGGGGGGTATTCCATACCTTCTGGAAGTATCCCCCCAAGATATAGCCTTAAATCCGCCTGTGGCCCTAGCTACCTTGGGATCCATTTCCGTATAGGGGTTTATTAAGCAAAGTGGCCTTTATTTGAGCTCTACTATACGTGACTTCTTTTTTGCATAAACTTTTGAAACACCCTGTATATATATTTTTAATAGGCGCTCACTTTTAAAGATTCTATTTCCAATCACGTGTCGAAGAGGGGGATGTAGTTGGATTCGAGCCAACAGCCTTCGGGTTACGAATTCACCGCCTCAACCGACTGAGCTACTAAGCCTAAAGAGGCACTAAAGACAAAAAAACGATGAAACGAGAATGTCTGATATAGCCACCAAAACTATGTACAATCGTAAAACTCAAAGCCAAGTTAGTATACTCACTGACTAAATGTCGTACTAACTGACGTAATTCAACGATAGCTAAAGTTTTGAAATTTGGAACACAGTTGATGTTCAGTAATTTGTTGCGAAAGTTATTTTGCACCTAATCACTATCGATTGAATTCACGCGATTTTGCAAGTTTTCAGCGAATGGAGGGTAAAACTCCTGTCTTCAATGACCAATAGACGTAATAATTCTAGAGAGTTCTCACAACATATTTTCAACCATCAAGGCAAGGCAGTCCCAAAATCCGAACATAATAATTAAGAAATAAAAACAAACTCAAATTAGCATATTTATACAGAAGCTCCCTCAAAATGTCTGGCATTATTTATCAGCCTTTCTTTCTAAAGGTATATTTTATTATTTAAAATAAATAAAGAACATGGTGTCCTGCAGAGTTATCAATAACACGATCTATTCTCAGTTCTAACCCCTTTTAGAGGTTTGATTTGCGACACTTCTCTGGATACCTACACCTTTACTAGGGAATACTGAGGTGATAAGATCTTGGGAAGGGAATCTAGTAAATCATAATAACGGTTTACTAGAAATCATTATCGCCACGAAATTTCTATGTTTTACAGCACAAACTTCTAATTTGTAGTAGTACTCTAGTAGGCTCCGACTTGCCGATCTCCGTGTCTGAGTTGTTAGAACCATTGACTTTGATTCGGTAGTTGTGGTTCCGAATCCCGCCCGTAGCTAAAATTTTCAGATCATTTTTGGTTTATAATTTTCAATAATGAACTTTGGAATTGTCACGAAAAAATTGTCACATTTGGAATTTGGAATTGTCACAAAATTTGATATTATACGTTTCAAGGTACGTAGAATCCAAAAATCGAATAAAAAAAAAAATCCGTTTGTCTGCCGTACGCCGTGATGGGCACTTTTGCCACTTAGCGCTGACCGATTTGGATGAAATTTATATAGGTCCCATTTGGGCTCTAATTGTGGCCCGGAACTTTTGGATGGAATCGAATACACCCTTGGCGATTTTGCCGCTTTTTAGCGATTTTCAGTATCGCTGTCTAAAAAGAGTATGGTAAGATCTAGAGATTTGAAATTTTGTATGTATGTCATATTTGGGGTCTCAGTTAGCTCCGAAACTTCAATCAAATATACCGCTGACGGTTTTTACCGCTTTCGAGCGGTTTTCATTAATCCTGTCTAAAAAATGGTAAGAGCCAGAGACTTCAAATTTAGTAAGTATGTCAAATTTAGCGTCCAATATTTTTTTTTGGGGGGGGGGCAAGNTTTTTTGGGGGGGGGGGGCAAAAAAGGTTTATTATTTTTTGTCAGAAAAATAATAAACTCATGTCTCACATTGGCAGAGTTTTTTAATAAGAATAAACTTTTGAATGAGAATATATGCATATACAAATACATTCACTAATAGTGATTCCATTTCTTGGAACAGATCATTATAAATCTAGTTTACAAATCAGAGGAGGCGTAATTATTGGTCCTACGCTGAGTTCTTTTCGAGCAGTTGACGGCATGCTAATCGGAACCTAACTTTATTCGGAGTGTTTATCGTTTGCTCATTGCTCATATTATCCGAGCAAATATCTCTGTCGCTATCCAGGTACAGTGCACATAACGTACGCTTTGGTTATACGACATCGCCACGAAGTTTATTATCTGCATCGTGGCCGACCGTAATCGCCCCCCCCCCTCACCGATCGCTCTTTATCCACCCCTGGCGCATATCATTACAGTTCCTGTCTAGATTTATCAACATTTTTCGGTAACCTCATATCAACATATATCTTTCATTTGTCCTGAATCTAGAAATGGTGAGTACATATGATTTCAGTAGGAATCTATATATTATACAAAAATGTATAATATATAGATTATGCAAATAATAATAGTCTATATATTATAATGTATAATATATAGACGACAGTATACTCAAGCAAGTTCAGTGAAATTCTTAATGAACCAATTTTGTTCCTTTAAGTCAAAACAAGTGAATTGTCACTTTAAATGGCCACCATTTGGGCTCGTGTGGCAAATAGCATCCAAAAACGAATCATCTGATATCTAATACTATGAATGTAACGAATATCCATACCAAATTTCATCGAAATTGCCGTTCGAGGGCTATCGTGGTACTAAACGATAAGCATACAAAAGAAAAATCGTGATGGCAAAACTAGACCTTGAGTTCGTTTTGGTCAACAATTGGTGTCTCTTAGCAATAGTGTCACATATATTTTCTCGAGATAGTTTGCATTTGAGGAAGCAAAGATATAGAGTGCGTTATCAAAAGAGGGGAAACTACTCCGATACTTTGTTCATAATGCTCAGAGATCCTTGTATTCAGATGACGATAAGAAAATTCATGCTGCTGAGAAAACATAATGTTTCTCTTTGTGAGAATATTTATGAGTGAAGAATTAGGGTTGGACCTTTATGAAAATCATTTTGGCTTCCAACTTCCAAACATCATTGTTTTAATATAAATGCCGACCTTACTTTCTCAGATGATAAGTATAAGGTTCTCAAGTCACCATAGGCATGCTATTGAACAACATGCAAGACAAGGTAAGCGGCCTCCGTAGCTCAGTTGTTTGAAGCGATGGATTTTTATACCCCTCTTCGAAATACTGGTCACAATAAATCTAAACTAGTGGATCAATATGATCGAGTGTTCACGTTAGTGTTGTAGTCATTAATAGAAAAAAATATCTTAATATAAAATATATAAAAAAAAAAAAAAAAAAATTGGGGACCCTCAAATTTTTCAAAATCGAAAAGCCCTTAACACCAGCCATCACATATCCAAATTTTCTGCAACAAACCGCTAAAAAGATAAAAATCATTTTCAAAAAAGACAATATTGGGCCCCCAGGGCCTCCAAAAACTATGCAGTAAATTTCTTTCATACCCTAAACATGTATCCCAAATTTCGTCAAAATCGGATGAAAATTGTGGCTTGTATCGCGCAACATACATACATAGACATATACAAGTGCATTTCGGGATGTATATGGGAGTCAAAAGTCGAGTTCACTAACGTTCACAATAATAATTTTCGATTTTTACATTCTCTTCCTCTAGAAGATAAAGTATTGTATTCGTGCAGCAAATTTTGACTTTTTTTGGCCCAAAAAATCGTTTGATGGGAAACCAAAACCCAAAATAAAGATCAAATATATCATTTCCTATTGCTTTTGGGCCATATTTTCACTATTTCGGGTCATTTTTGAAGTTTGGAAATATTTGGAGCCATGGGGTCCAAAAAGCCGATATTTCCGACGTACTACGTACACCGTACGTACAGAATCGTGTGCAGAGCTCTGGAAGCCAAACTACTAGTCCGATTTTGATGAAATTCGGTACAGGTCAAATTTGGTACTGGCAAAAAGCCCGACCCATATTTTTCTTTTTCTCGATATCGCCCTCAGTGCGCCTCTAGCGGCCCGAATAGCCGTTTTAGGACCGAATCTCTAAAATCCAAACCACATAACCAATTTTGATGAAATTAAAAATCAGTAATTATGGAATCATTTTATCTAAAATAAATGGTCTCACGTGGGTGTATTCCTGTCAGGGGCGCCGCTAGGGGCCAAAATGGTCCTTAAAATGGAAATCCCTTTTAAAATAAAACAGATTAGTAATTTCATTCAAAGTATTGGAAATTTTATTTAACCACTGTTTTTAAACTTTTATTTAGAGTTCCCCTCATCGGTTTAGGACCAAGAACGTCGCAATTGGACCAAATCTCTAAAATGAGAACTACATAACCAATTTTGATGAAATTTTTAATGGGTAACTATGGCATCTTTTTATGAAAAAAAAATGATAACGGGCCCATTTGGGTGCGCTTTTTGACAGGGTCATCGCCAGTGCGCCCCGGCAGGGGCCCGCAAATGAAAAAAACATAAAATTCGTCCAATTTTGATAAAATTTGGTATGCACATGCATCCAAGTATTATATTTGACAATTTTTGGTGT
>CM022877.1:20161579-20234471 GCA_012654025.1 Pachypsylla venusta
TATGCAATTAATATGAATAGGCAGCAAGTTTAAAGTTCTAGCTATTGCCTTTCTCATTTTAAGCAGAATATGGGAAAACCACTAAAAAGCGGCATTTCATGTCTATAATACTTGCCGTTCTTGAGATATCTTGTCCACAGACAGACACACACACGGACCATTGGCTAAAACCGGCTCTGGGGACCCCAAAACTTGTTTTGGCATTTAAAACTCGACATCGAAAATTTCAGCTCATTACAATATTTTCCTTTTTATAGGATAATAAGGAAAGTAAAAAAAAAAATTGAAAATATGTAGAAAAAAAGTTAAATCGCCCTTTGCACTTTGTTATGTAAGTATCCCAAAAAGTGTTTTCTGCGTAACATTGAAAAAAAAGCACACGTAAACAATGTTCTGCGTAACATTGAAAAAAAAGCACAAAAAATTTCGGGGTGGGCTACAGCCGGCCACCCCCCCCCCCCCNGCCCGCCCCCCCCCCCTTGTGTACGCCCATGTACTGAATTGTCCTCAGGTAGCTGAGTTACTCCCAGCTACATTCAGACCAAGTAGAAAATTCCGAAAAAACATTTTTTCAAATTTTCAACCCGACCAGGAATCGAACCCGGTACCTCCTTGGTGCCAGCCGAGGGTGATGCACACTCTGCCACAAAGACAAAGTACTAGTTTTAGCGTATACCATAAGTTAACGTTAAATGTTCGTTGGGTCTGATTCTAAATGATAATACCGACAACAATGCTAGATGGGCCAATTTTTTGAAGTTATTCGCATTTTTCATCTTTTTACTTTCCTTATCCTATAAAAAGGAAAGTATTGTAATGGGCTGAAATTTTTGATTTCGAGTTTTCAATGTTTGTGGTCCCCTGAGCCAAAATCTCGAGTTTCAGCCATTGGTTCTTGTGTAAGCGTGTGTCTGCTTGTGAACGATATGTCTCAATAACATGAATACAAATTTTATGTTTCTCGAGAAAAGCTCATGGAGGCCAAATTAGCTGTGTGAGGTCACAAAACTAAATTTTTTTTTTTTTTTTCGAGAAATGCTATAGGAACTGTAGGAACGTCTCCGTAACATCTATTTGTCCATTTGCTGGAAACTTGCAACCCAGCTATCCAAATTGACCTCACCGAGCCTGGGTTAGGTCGGAAAAATAGGCAGCATGACGGGGGCGCGCACCCACGAAGGCACCCTCACATGGCAAAACTCG
Organism: Pachypsylla venusta; assembly: GCA_012654025.1. Classification (NCBI taxonomy): domain Eukaryota; kingdom Metazoa; phylum Arthropoda; class Insecta; order Hemiptera; family Aphalaridae; genus Pachypsylla; species Pachypsylla venusta. The sequence goes on from CM022877.1 coordinate 20,162,783, forward strand.
CTGGACATAGCTAACTTCAGTGATCTAACGGGACATGGTGTATTCAACGTGACATAGACTCTGGCTTGTTCCAATTCTGAATTTTTGTTGGAAATTTATAATGTTCAAATAAAATTATCTTTTTGAACAAACTTCAATTTTCCATCTCTCTCCGACCGACGACAACACCCAAGTATTTTTCAAATTCTTCGGCCGTTGCCGTAATTCCTCCTCCTTTGTTTTTCGTACGTTCTCGAAACGGGGTGTAACAACAAGCTAATAAAAATTATCTCATTCCACTTCAGAATCAGATTATATCTGTTTTTGGGTGTCACACATTTGATTATTTACCATCAGGATTAACGATTCTTGATCACTAAATATTTTTAATCGTCCAATAATCACCCCTTTTCCCAAATGAAAACTGTAAAATGTCATCTTCCTATAAACCCGAAAACCTTAAATGTCTACCACCCATAGCGGGAGATCAGGGTTTGATCTAAAATGGTAAATGTTATACCTACATGTGAAAGGCGGAAGTTTTTTTTTTGCAAGCCTTTGTTTGTTCGCCCTATTAATTTGATTTATTTATTAGTTAGTTGCTTATTGTGTGTTTATTGTAAGAATGATTTAATTTTAAATAGGTAGATATTTACCATCGCGTCGCGACACATCGTAAAAAATAGAATCAGCTTTGATTTCATTATTTATTTTTCTCAACTGATTGTAAAGGGTGGTAGTTCTAAGTACGAAAGTCAATGATTTCGGATGCTATCGGAGAAGCAAAAAATATATTCTGACTAACGTTACATGGTGTCGAGGATGAAATTTCATGATAAACTCAATAAATCCTTTAATCCTCAGAGCACCGAAAGAGCTGTATACTTACTTGTTACAGTGGTGGGGGGGGTTCTATATCCCCCCTCCGAATTCAAATACGAAAAAGTGATCAAACCCAGTACCTCTTCGCACTATTAGCGGTTATATACCTCAAAATAGCTTCCTCATCGTTTCACCTCTGCAGAACAAATTACTTAAAACAAATTATGCAATTCGCAGGTAGTTATTTGTTGGAAGGTTTTAACTACACCCTCCCCCCCTCATGTTTTGACCGGACCAGAATAGAGATTTTAGGGATAGGTATTACCTTATCAAAGAAAGAAACTTTTGCCATGCACAAACATACCCCGAAATCACGGAGATTTCATCAAACTTACTCTCAATTTCACCTCGAAAATTATATACTAAAGATGTATGAAAATGCTGGTTGCGCCACAGAGTTATTATATGACATAACACATCATTGCATAAAAAAGGAAAAAACAAGTAGGTACACATGTTCTTATGAGGTTTACATATCTAGCAATAGTTATTTCTTTAATAAAGAATACTACCTATTGAATTTAAAAAAAAAAAAAAAAATTGTATCACACTGGCAACTCAGTGTTATGTATATTTTTGATATCCAAAATTAGTGTTTTAATAAGATCTTTGAATTCATTCATTAAAAAATAATAGTTTTCATTTATAAAATTATATTTGTACGATAAAGTTTAACGGAAATACAATACGGTAGTTTTACTTCTCAGAACTGCCCCCAAATAATGAAAACTCGTTTATCTCAAACATTTTTTAAAGTTCCATTGATGATATATTTATTTTTACATTCAAAAGCTTATAAAGACTTTAATTTGTGTGCTAAAATTTTATGTTTAGTTTTTTGTTTGTTTTTTCAGAGTTGTCAGTTTTGACATCTACGAAAGCTTGTTTGGTTAATATTTAATCTTCCTCCTTCTTTTTCTGAGTAATTTTTTATACTCATTACACATGGCATTACATGACGTATACGGTTTTCATAATATGGGATGGAAAACCCGCACAATTTTTTTAGTCAAAATTTTCTTTTGATAAAAAAAATATTCTAAATGTCAAAAGGTTTGTTTGGGAAAGTAGAAATTTTTGTTTATCAAATGTGTATTATCTTTGGGAGAAGGGGTAACCTTAGTCTCTAAAGATGAGGTGCATGAAGGGTGAAGGGGGTTGAATTGTAGCCGAGTTTCAGAAAGGACACAAATTAATTTACAAGTTTTAAAAGTGGTACCCTTGGCTACTCCCGAACAGTGACAAAAAATAAAACATTTTTTGAGCATGGGTTGGTTGTAGTGGTAAGATGCTCTTAAATATTAAAACTCTCCATCAACAATTTCAATTGACATAACCATATTGTTAGAGGGGACATAACCAAATTGTTAGAGGAGTATTTTTTTATCTCTCCAATAACAATTACAATTGACATAACCAAAATGTCAAAACTGGGCTTTTGGTGCCTTTTAGGGACCCTCTTTAGAAAATGTCTTGGCCGTTTCGCATATGCAAAACTGGTTTTATGAAATATTTTTAGAAATTTCATTTCATTTTTACAAGTAAAGACTGGGATTTTGGGCAGATGAAGTGAACCAACTGAGCTGTGACAATGAGGGCTTGTGGGCGGAGCCCCCAGCTCGCATTAGCGAGTTATCTTAATAGTACGGCATCCTCAGATTAGCATAATATGCTACACAACCCTTACACTACCATGATTTTTCCCCCCTTGCCTTTTCCCTTATCAGCGATCGCTGTTGGGGTCGGCTCGTACGCAAATTGTATTGTCTTCTGTTCGGTATGTCTTGTTCTGAAATATTGTTTTTCACTAATCTGTCATTTTGTTGTTTTATCCATGTATGTTTTGGTCTTCCTTTCTGTTTTTCTTGCTCAGGATGGGTCAAGTTCATGGCTTGCACTACCATGTGATCATCCTTGAACATGATTAAGGTCTAGTGAGGTCCTACTCGGTGGGTGTTTCCGGCCCAACCCAGGCTGGGCGAAGTGATTGTGTATAGCTGGTTTATAAATTTTCAGCGATTGGAGAATAAAACCCACGTTTGAATGACCTTAAATGTTAAAGAGACGTTGAGCTAAAAAAAGGTTATTCGTTTTCAATAACATATAACCATGTAGAGTCCTTCCCTTTCATATACACGGCATAAGAGTGATGGTAACGAAGCTAAATAACCTAACTCACTTTTTTTATATAAAAGTTTAAATTTTAAAAATAACTGAAAATCACTCCCCCCCACCTCTACAAATAAAGATAAACGGTTACATGAAATTCAATATAATATTTATACTCTATCAATACATACTGATTTCACACAAGTATAAAGTTTACTTTATACTTTACCTAATACTCGTATGACTATGATCACTAATAAATATCAAATAAGTCATTTTCTAATATAAAAAATATTACATTATGAGGGTTGATATAGAAATTATTTTATACGTTTATTGTTAAATATCTACGGAAGTTAATAAGGAATTAAACAAATTGAGATAGTGGAGGGAGGCTCGGGGTTGTTTCATTTTATCGTCATCTCACTTAGGAGGCAGACACTCGGCTTGCACCAGGGAAGTCCCGGTTTCGAATCCTGGTCGGGTCGAAGAAAAATGGAAGGCATCTTCTAATTCTAAATTTTTCCAAACCCAGATTTTTTTTTTTTTTTTTAATAATAATCAGATCAGAATAATCTTGGCTGAATAATCTGATCAGAATAAGTATTTGAGCTATTTTAAATATTTCTCTTCAAAAGACCATGAAGGTATTTTTTGCATGAGAATGAAGTGCTCCTTCTGACGCGACAACTAAAGTCATGTCACTAGTGTTTAACGAATGCTCCACCATGGTTACTTTAGACATAGAACAAGTAACCGAAGAAGACACCGAAAGAGACTCATTTCAAAAGCATAGTAATCAGTTGATTTAACCAGCATAATATGAATCTTTCGTTCAATATGGACGTGCTCTTCTTTTCCTTGAATATTTCTGTCAATTCTTCCCAACATAGTTTTTGTTATTTCACGATTCGATGCTTTAAAAGTGTCGAATATTTTGATAAAATATTTGATCAAAATATTCGACATATTTTCTTAAAATATTCGACACATATTCTTAAAATATTCAAGTGTCAAAAGTGTCGAATATTTTTCAAATGGAAGGCAAGAGTTTAAATTGTGAGTGTCGAAAAAAATGGGTCATATGACTAATCAAATTTTTTAGATTGTATTCATTCAAAAAATGAATTATTAGATACCTACCTGATTTTCGATTTTTGCTTCGGGGATTTGCTGAAAAAAAGAAGAAAAAAAAATTAAAAGACTTTTATTTCATGATTATTTTCACGAGCCGCTATAATTCAATGAATATTCAATATTATGAAGTACATGATATTAAATGTTCTCCTACTATCAGTGGAGAGATTAGGGGTGGCTTTACTAAATAAATAGAAACTTAATATTTCAGATTAATCTGGGGTTTACCAAATTTCCTTCAATTCATCAATTCACGCAACAGCGATCAAGGCTTTGTGATGAGTTTTTGTTGTTCCTAAAATATGTTTCCTAGCATATTACCCCTGTTATCCTATTTATAGTATCGATAGGGGTAGTTTTTTAGCGATATTCGGTACCAATATTCTTTCCATTACTGATTATGGTTCATTTTTTCAATACTCCTTTGAAATACCGTGGAAACCAAATATCAAATTAAAAAATAAGTTCTTCCGGCAGACTGACGATAATGTTAACTGTCTTAAACAGTTTTACCTATGCTTTGGTTTCATATATCAAAAACCAAGAATTTTAAAGTTTGAACTCTGGCGTCTCCACTAATTTTGAAGATAAAGAATGGTTTCATATATCAAAAACCAAGATCCTTGACGTATGAACTCTGACGTCTATACCAATTTTGAAGATACAAGAATGGTTTCATATATCAAAAACCAAGATTTTCGAAGTTTCAACTCTGGCGTCTCCACTAATTTTGAAGATACAAGAATGGTTTCAAATATTAAAAACCAAGATTTTTGAAGTTTGATCTCTCCACTAATTTTGAAGATACAAGAATGTTTTCATACATCAAAAACCAAGATTTTTGAAGTTTTGAACTTTGGCGCTCCACTAATTTTGAAGATACAAGAATGGTTTCATATATTAAAAAACAAGATTTTTGAAGTTTTGAACTCTGGCGGCTCCAGTAATTGTAAAGAAATTTCTGCATTATTTAATTAATAGGATAGTTTTATAGGCAAATAGGCATCTAAGTGGGTAATTAGCCAATCCGGCCCAAACCCCGCCTGGGTGTGTTAGAATTGGGTAACTGGTTTTTAAATTTGCATCAAATGGTGGGTGAAACCCTCGTCTCGAATGACTAATAATTGTTAAAGAGACGTTAAACCAAAACAATAGCTAATTCATGGAATATAATTTTCCATAAAGGTAATACCTACTAAAAAAAAATACGTGAATTGTCATTAAGAAGTCACAAGATACTTCTAAATTAATAGATAAATGATGACAAAAAATACCCTTATAGCGAATAAATTTAATTAGAAAAAATAAGCGAACAAAACATAGGTCCAAAAAGATAATGTCTATTTTTATTCCTGAAATGGTGGAACGACAAATCAGTTTTTTGTCCACAAATAATTAACTTTAATAAACTGGGGGTGACAATATTTAGTATAAAATTACGTTAAGGTTAATTTATTTAAATATAATATTAAAATAAGATTTGTGATTATTGGCGCCTCATTTGTTTGAATCCAAGATCACTGAAGTTGAACAACGTCCAGCGAGATTTCACTTAGTGGGTGACTATGTAGTTTCGCGACCTCGTGATACTGGCTACTCCAGCAAATTGACCTCCGTCACACACGACAAATAGATGTTACTCAGTTTAGCCCAAAAAATGGTTTAATCCATCTAAAATCAAGATTTTTTAAGCCCCCATCATTATGCAGCAATTTCTTGGTAACTAATTAAGAGGAATAATTTCATAGTGGTCAGAGTATGTAAGTTAGGTATCTAAAATAATTTCCGGCATAGGTTATGCTACTTACTTCATAAAAGGTGAAGTGTCACTATAAATGCACAAGATACTTCTAAATTAATAGATTAATAATGACAAAAAAGACCCTTACAGTGAATAAATTTAATTACAAAAAAAAAAAAAAAAAATAACACGTAGGCCCAAAATATAATACCTATTTTTTTTCTATGCTCCCCAAACGTTTTAATAATAAATCAGATTTTTTTTTACCCACAAATAATTACCTTTAATGAACAAGAGGTGAGCATATTTACTTCGAGTAATTTCACCTTGAGGCTAATTTATTTAAATATAATATTAATTATTATTAAACAAAAGGTTTTCAATATTAATTATTAAAACCTTTTGTTTGAATTAAATAGAAGTGTGAAAAAATCTTAAAAAGAAACGCAATAAATTAATGTATTGTGATAAAACAATATAATAAAGGATAACATTTATCTTAATGTCGAGTACACGAGTAGCTTTTCCCAGGGATGAATTAAATCGTTTAAATGATATAAAAAATATTTAGATTGGTTAACCCTTGTATGCATTAATTACCTCAAGGATTTAAAAAAAATGTGGTCACCGAGGGGAGCAAGGCAGCTTCATTACAGAAAGTTTGATGTTAGGAAGCGCATCCAGCATTTAAAAAAACTCAGCTTCAAAACAAGGATGAAAACTCATCAGCAAATTGGTCTCCTCAATGGTCGGCTTTCAGAGGACCGCAAATTATCGAACAGTTTGGATTTTTTTTCGTTCTCTGAGAAGGAGATCAGGTACCTGTTTCTTTCTTTCCCATCGTGATATTACTATCTATCCCTCCCATTCCATTAATTCTTATCTACTACTTTTTTATTTATAAAATTATTACCCAAAAATTATTTTTTATTTCTTTATTTAGGTACAGATAATTTTACAAGTCAGTTAGGGAATTAATATTAGAATTCTTTTTGAAACAGTGACAGCGGCTGAGTTGTTACTAGATGTGGTTTTGTTTTTTTATCATCTATTTGTTCATGATTCTCACTTTTTATATGCTCATGCCAATCTCGAAGGAACTAATCCATGTGCGATATGTTCATCTTTAGGTTACATTTATGCCCCGGCGAAATGAAACTTGAGTAGTTTACATAAAACTGTGCAAATGCTTATCTATAGCAAATGATCAGGAGTTGAGTATTTTCACAATTTAACACAGCAAATTAAAAACGTATCCAAAAAATTGAAGTATATGCTTCATACTGCGAAGCATTTGCTTACGTAAAAAGGTTTGCTTCGTTTTATGCTCAGTGCTCACTACATACTACTACTCATTGTCTATGTTTTGTTTAATATTTTCAACGATTAACCTTTGGAATCGTCACGAAAAAATCCCAAATTTGACATTTCAAGTTATATGCAGAATTAAAAAACAAACAAATAGTTCGTCCGTCGTCGACCCTAATCCCATGTACACCATCCGCGGTTATGGGCAATTTTGCCATTTAACGTTGACCGATTTTTATGAAATTTGAATTAACCCATGTGTCATATTGACAGAGTTTTTTAGCTCCGAATTAAAAAAAAAAAACACAAAAAANAAAAAAAAAAAAAAAAAAACATTTAAATGGCTCCCAACCAAAAAAAAACTCAAAAGCAAAAAAATCATTTAAAGGGCTGCCAAACAAAAAAAGTATAAAACTCAGTAAGTCAGAAAGAAAACTGCGAAAGGTGTATGCCGTACACAGAGTAAGGAGGGCGGTGGACAAACGATTGCGAGGGGAGGTAATTTTTTTTTTGCTCCGAATTAATGAAATAACAAATAAATGAAGGGTTAATATTGTTTCTGTTTTATACAGATAAATCTAAATGCTCCTAATGTACTCCATTAATATAGTAATTATTTAAATAGATAAATCAAAACAAACAATTATTAAAAAGAGAAGGGATGAAATCAAAGGGTTGAATGATATATTTTGAACATCCTTTTTGCCACTCGCTGGTTACAATCGCACGCGAGCTATTGACCAAAACACAGTCGGGGGTATCTTGTATTGAATGACCTGTACACGTTAATTATGTCAGATTAAATTATTTTTCACACGCATTTATAAAAAACATTGAATATAACAATCTATTTTTTGGTTTGGATACTTATAGTAATTGTAAAAATAGCGTTATGACTCAATGGTAACAACACTTGCCATTTAGTCTGAGCCATACAAGATTTGGTTATCTAGTCCTACGGCACTGATAAAACTTAGAAGTTGTTATTTTCATTCCTTATGTAGATGAAAAACCTTTTTTGAGCCACTCTTAACGAATTTCTACATCAAAATTAAATTCGGTTTCCGTTTTACAGGGTGTAACAAGTTTTGGATTTGAACCCCTCTGGCTCCGCTCCTGATTATTTTTTTGAAAAAATAAAAATGGGAATATTCCTTATTTTATTCACACTTTTATTCTTCAAAAAAATATTTGTACCATTCTATTTAAATTTTCCGATAAATCGACACTTTGTGTCAAAAAAAGCCACTTCCAAGATTCGAACCTGGATACTAATGTTACCATTCGAATGGCCATGAGCCCTTTTCTCCCTGGAAACAAACAGAATTCAAAAATTCCAAGCGGTTCAAAAGTTCTGGGCACCGGACAGGACTTTTGAGATATACTGTAGATACACGATGTAATTTAACTGTAATGTATTAAAAACCTTAATAGGTACTTAAAGAAATAATAGCGCTTATGTAATGAAAAAAAATCGTTACTTAGAGGCAATCCTAGGACATCGTTGTCGCAGATTTTAGTCTCAGCGCAAACAGTTTTTTAGCAGGGCGGCAATTTCAAAAAAATGTATCCCGACCGGTCAATTTCGAATTTCTTAGTTCCAATGAACATAAGTTTGAAGTTCAAGAAGTTAGAACCGATCAAATAATATAAACATAATCATTTTAAAACATTCCGAACCTACGACGAAAATTTCCACTCCTGAGAATTTGCCGGCCTGTGAAAATGCCCACCCATAATAATGGCCTTGAATTGCCACTCGGAGTGCTATTTATTTTCTGTCTACAACAGCCTCAACAGTAGACAGTCTGTAAAATCAAAAAAGCATCTATCATTGTTGCTGTTGTTTTTTATACATATTTATTGATTACTTCGTGTATATCAGAGGTAGGAACCTCTGACACATTCTTCTTCAATAGTGACACCATCGAGTTCGATGGTAGTCAGATGTATGAGACAGCAGCTCCAGATAGGTTGTAATCAACTGCTGAAGTTTTAATTGTCATCATACATCTGTTCTTGGAGGCTGATAATTGACATCGGCCCCCAGAACTATGACAATCACTGTAATATAATTACGTCAGTAACACAAGAGTTACAAACCTAATGATATTACAGAGTTCCTTTCTGTGTTATTTACACCATCAGCTCAGGTGGACTCGGCCCTTTAAGGACTTCACCCTCAAGTAACTTCTTACGATCTCAAGTATGATTTACTTTTACAATGAATTTCGGTTCCCCCAACAGACTTAAATTTTATAATAATTAGTTTTAGGCTAAACAAAATAAAAGCATAATATAGGAATATTATGTTTTTATAATAATATAGGAATATTGATAGTGTTCCAATTTTATCTTGTGTTTTCGTAGAGAATTTTAAAAATACCTGATGTAAATTTAGAGCAGCGGTGTGCTATTAGGTTTGGTTTTATGCTTGGCATAGAGCAACAAGTACATAGAAAGCTTCAGCAGGCTTATATAGACAGTGTTTTGTCAAGGTCCGGTGGTTTTAAGCATTTTCAGAGGAAAACCTGAACCTCGTACTGAAGATCGATAACTGAATTCTTGACCAGTAAAATAATCACAGATCCAACCTTCTTATTCAGCTGACCAGCTCAAGGTGCGTCATTTTGGGACACTGGAAATCATCCACATTCCGAGTTCCAGCAATGCATGAGAAGTGGAATACCCGTCTACTTCGCTCTATGGTATCCCAAGGCAACTACTTCGAAGGTGTATTCAAAAGATTTAAAAAACAGTGTCATTACTTTATTTCCGCATCACGTATATGGTTCACCGTTTTATGATAAATGAATGACATACGAGAAATGAAAACATCATTTCAAAGGCCATTCTTTCCATAACTCTTTAACAAAATAAATATGCAATCTGCTCAAAGTATGAAAAAAACATCGTAATTCGAAACTCGAAATAATTTCTTATCAAAATATTTTCATCTCAAAGATTCGTATCATTAAATTGACAAAGAGAAAATTAAAATGAGAAGATAGATTGTCAAATTTATTCCGATCTTTCATGTTGAACCAAAATATTAGAGGGGGATATAAAATAGATATTGTGCCCCTTTTTTTAATTTCTAGAAAACATTTGGTTATCTTTGAAATTAAACACGACACCTATTTTCTATGTAATTATTTTCTCTGGACAATTTATAGTTAACACCCTCTTATTGTAGTTATTTTAATATAAAGGGTAGACCTAATCTAGGACTTATACTGAAAAGAGAGCAATTATCAGCAAAGATTTTTTTTAAAGAATTGAGTGCTTTCAGAAATTTCTTATACATTTCAAAATTCCAACAGAACTCAAATTCGAACCCTAAATTGAAATTTGCAAATTTATCAGATTTAGCCATGAGAAATCTATCTTAATTCGAGTAGGCAAAGGAGCTTAACAATTAAAGAGATGCCTATTATGAGTCTTGAGGACCTTCTAAGATCCTATATTTTGAAAAGTTGTAGAAACGCTGGAAATGTATATTAACCTCAAAGGAGATTATGTTGAAAAAAGAAAAGACTTATTGAGCTATCCTCCCATATTCGGAGGAGAACAATCATTGTTTAGGATTGTTCAACTGAGGATTACTTCTAAATAAACTTGTTGTTCTGTGAACTGTGGACCATACTTAAAATAGCCAGAATGAAGCTCAGATTGATGAGAATCGCATCAAGTGAATAATCCAGTGATGGCTAAGGTTCGCTATGTCACTTATCCTTTGTCGATTACTCAATTTTCAATCAATTGTTTTCGTCCTATCTGCGTGTACTGAAATTTGAAAGACCCTAAACTTGTGGATTAAGTTGAAACTAACGGAAACCGCGGAGTTAAATAAGGTCGGGTGTCTTTGTTAACTCATGAATGTATTTAGTTCAAATATTCATCCCTAATTAACCCAACAATCCGCGATTTTTTCTTCTCTGTCTGTGTGTCTTTGTACCATGATACCTCCCGAACGCTTGGTCAGACTTTCAAGAAGTATGCAGAGTTATATTTGGCTGATTACTTTTTAGCCCTTTTAGAACACCCGTTATTTGTGTGAGTTCTAGAGTTCACAGTACTAACAGTGTAAATATTCCATTTCTCTGTTACAAATGCCGGCCGCTTCTTTTATTTTCTCCAATACTGGGAGGCCCTGTATATATTTTCAGTTAATGTTAACGCAATAGAGAGTGTGCCACACAGATTTGTGTAATAGATAACTAAAGAAGATATGCTATTATGCTTTAAATAATAGGGAGGGGGTCAAAATGCCAGAATGAAATAAGTACAAAATACATTGGTTTATTATTTGCCGGGAAACTAATCTCATTTAGGGGTATACCTACACACTTATCAATCAGACCAATATATACTTTAATGCTTATTGTAGTTCTAAAAGGGGCCCAAAAATATACCTTTTTAAATCATACAATACTTCAATATAATAAACTGATTTGAAAATCGAACTATTACCAATATTATTTTATTTTGCAATCCACCACCAAAAAACTCCTCTCAAAATATTTATTTGTCTGTTTGTAGCTCTCGGGCGCCTTGTTCGATTTTATTGAAACTTGGTTTGAATATTTTTACTGTCTCTTCCTATAGAAGATAAAGTATTTTAATCATGCAGAAATTTTGGACATTTTTTGGTCTATTGCTAAATACGCCTAAAAAATCATTTGACGGGAACCCGAAAACCAAAATAAAGATCAAATATGTCATTTCCTATTAGAAATATTTGGAGCCATGGGTACAAAAACCGATATGTCCGACGTTCCACGTATGTTTGGGGCGCTAGTTTTTTTATGAAAAAACTAGCGCCCCGAACAGCATTTTTGCGACTGAATGTCTATAATCCATTTTTAAAACATTCAAAATCAGTATCTATGGAATCATTTTATCTAAAATAAATGATCTTACGCGGGTGTATCTCTGTCAGGGGCCCTACCAGTGGGCCCAATATACTCCTTCAATTGACTATCGTTTTTAAAAGAAAACGGTTTGGTATAGTCACATGAAATTCAAAATAAAATATTTATCACTGTATATCAGAGTGGCTCCCCAGGTTTCAAGAACAAGACATATTTAGGCCAAATCTCTAAAATCCAAACCACATAATCAATTTTGATGAAATTTAAATCTGGTAATCATAGCAATATTTTTCCTAAAGACATTGGAGGGGACCCGTTTAGAGACACCTCTAATTTTGATCAAATTTGGTATGCACAGTCACCTGAGTATTTTATTGGATATTTTTTGGTACTTTATAGAAATTTTGATTTTTGGCCCGGCAAGGGCCCACAAATATAAAAGTCGTCCCATTTTGGTAAAATTGGCATACTCAGTCACCCATGTAGTAAAGTGGGCATTTATTTTTGGTATTTTGGAGAAAATCTGGTTTTGGGGCTCCGACAGGGACTACATGCATATTATGCTCAGAGCATTAATCGATACCCTTCCATGACCTCCCATTGTCCTTAAATATCTTAAATTCATGAAGTTGAAATTCCATGGGTTGGCTGGGTTAGCCAGAGCGCCTTATTATTACACCTTTATTGCACAATATATTTATTATTAAAAATAACAAAAAAATAAATAATACTTTAAAAAAAGAGGAAAACTCATTTTTCAAAAAAAAAAAAAAATATTTATAAAATTTAGAGTTTAGATATTTTTAGCACTATTCGTATATTCGTGAGCTAAACTACTCTTTAGGGCTGTGTAAGCCCCTGCACCTAAGCCTCTGGTGGGCTTTTTGTGCTTGGAGAGTAGCCTCTAACAATTAAAATGAAATTTTAGTCTTTTGAAATAAAGTCATTTTTTCAATCGAAAAGTCCTTCTCCATCTAAAAGCTTTCTTTCATTGGACATAATAGATCTTATTATTAAAAAGGACAAAAAATTAATAAATAAAAAAATGCTTTTTAAAAAATGCGTGAAAAATTTTGTTTTGAAGTACTTTAGTGAAGGCAAAAGGTATTGTACGGTAAAATAATTAAAGTTTTGGCAGGAGGAGGCATAGTGTGTGTAAACAATAGACACGAACAAATAATTGTTACAAGGCCTAACAAAATGTTGTTATGTTTTTGAGTGGGAGATTTTATGGAGTGAGCTGCAATATTGTATAAAATCAAGAAACTCAAGTATCTGGGAATGAATAGTAGGGGGTCTGATGCGTACTCTATTCACCCTCACGATCAGCCTCACTCAGCTCATCAATCAAAAATCAAGCCTCTCATCAATGCATACTTTTTATCTATTTAATTATTATTGTCATAATTTTATGTTTGATTATAACGGTTCTCATTATAGACAACATTACAACTACTGAATTTATTGGTGGGAAATTTTTATAACAGATTTGAAATTTTTCAAGCTCATGCTGGTTGTAGAAATAAGTGCCAGATCGGAAATCCTATCTAATTGTACGCACGCATTGGAAGTGGGTGTACCTAGACTTAGCGCACAGGTAGTCTGCCTTTACCTGCGCTTACAATTAAATTAATCCGAACATACTGAACTTAGAATGCTGCGCTGGTAAGTTTACCGGTATGTAGGTACTGATAATTCTTATAGGGGCAGGGAATGTAAATTGCACCAACTTTTCATAGTGATGAAATAAATAATCAAAATTTGAAATAAATTTCTCAATGATTTGAATAAATGATGATATACGTCATCGGTGCCCAACCTGGGGGTCGCTACCCTAAAGGGAGTCGCGAGTAGATGCCAAATTAATTTTCAAATAAAATCTGTAGTATTCACGGTCAAATGGTCATCGAGGTCGGAAGCAATTTTTTTTCTTCCTTCAAATTATCAAACACCACCGTTATTTATGACAAAAGGATTGACTTACTTTTTCACTTCCGACTCGAGTTTCGTCTACTTCGTAGACGTAGTTTCCTTAAAAATGTCTCGAACGAAACTCGAGTCAGAAGTGAAAAAGTATTCAAATTATCAATTGAAATCTTATTTGCCGACCTGAATATTTCCTATTCCCGGAGGGGAAATTTATATGGGGACCTTTATTTATTTATTAGTGTTAATGTTCGTCAGCATGACGGGGCTCCTTTCCAAATGTGCATAAAATTCTACACAAATTTTGTTGATGTTTAACTTGACCATGAACGTAACTTTCAACACTAAATAAAGAAGGTACACTACCCTACCTAATACTCAACATTACAAGCATTCGAGGTTGAGAGGTAGCGCTTCTAACTTTCAACCTAGGTAGCCGGTTTGATTCCCGTCCGGAGCTGATTTTTCTCAAACGGAAGCATATATTTTAAAAAAGTTAGTTTCACCAAAAAGCGAGACAGTAAGTATGAGTATAGTAATGATGTATTTCAGAAGCAATAATTTATGTTTAAGCCTTGTAACCATTACAGCTACAGCCCCTTTTATTTCTTGATCCTCAGAATCTAAATTAACCCTGAATGACCTCAATTTGAGTATCCCCCTACTTTCTTTCAATTCAATTGAAAATATTATTTCAAACCTCATCTCATTACGTATTATTATTATTTATGTTGTAGTGCTGAGAAAAAATACTTTAAATGAAAATAGATAGATATTATTAAAGGGCTGACGGAATGCTATCCAGTGTTTTTTTTTTTTACATAAAAGCATAAGATAAACAATTGGTTAATGCGGTGGATTCGAAACCAGGAGGCTGTTGGTTTGAATCTAACTCCATCCCCGCCGCTTGTCAAAATAGATCTGAATAAAAGCGGCAGTGACAGCAGAGTCCTGCAACCAGTTTAATGGTAATAATAATAAAGAAAATATGACAATTGGATAATCTTCGCGACGGTGCAACGAACACTGTTTGGAGTACAGGTCAGAGCTCAAGAACGGAATTTTTTTATTCAATTTTAAAATTCAACGTACCTTATCACCATTTTTCCGAAGTTGAAATTGAAAAATCGTCTCAAAGAGCTAACCCTTCTTTCTTTTTAGGTACCTAATAATAAAAAATTTAATTTCCTTTACAAGACCTTTAAATTTTACGGTTTTTTTTCTGTATTCATTATAGCTGCTTTTCTGTTTCGCTCAACAAAAACTTTAAATTTTATATTAAAAAGCAAAGGATTTGGTTGAGAAGGACTTTATTTTAAAAGAATAGAATTCCGTTATAATTGTTAGTGCCCAAAAGATCAATTTCTAAATTTTTATGAACATCAATTTTAAAGAGTGTTACCTCTGAACAGATCCTAATCAGTTACACCCAACACCCATGAATATATTGTAGCTCTAACTACACTCTAAAACGTAAATAGTGGCCTATTATCTAGGGGAAAAGGGAATCCCGTGTGCAGGATGATGTGGGAAGGGTCATTATCACGTCGTATAAATCTCTAGAAAATGAAAATCCATGGTCACAATCTCAAATTTTATTTAGTTCTCAACCCCCATGGTTTATTTCTAGGTTTGTTTCTATGAAAAACCAAAATGGCCGCTAATAAGGCCACTTAAAAATTCTTTGTGATACCGCATAACCGCATATATGAAATTAATTATTGAGTCCATATTTATGTTCCTGAGTGTATAGAACATTTCCATTTAGAAAACCTTTATATTAGTAAATTCATTTTTATGAGGGAGAATTAATTCTGGTCATAAATGAAATGATACTGTTAGGTACGAGTGTAAAAGCCATTTAGAATTAAACCAGATTGACAGACCAACACCCAACCCACCGTGTTGACTAGTAACGACACTCAATAGATGTCTAAATCTTGTTGATGGTCAATGTAACGGCCGCATCACCAACTGTGTCTGACAGATCGGACTGATAGCAGTGATATGAAAATCAATGGAGAACTCTTTGGAAACCGGAAAACCGACATAATAACTGTATCTAGTGGCTATTAGGATAAATTGAAGTATCTGTTTATTATTATTTTGTGAACGTGATCTTGTATAATTGATAGGGTCAGATATAGTTTTAACACATCTGAAGGGGCTGTGTTTGAGGTTTTCTGATTTTGGGTTGTAGAGTTCGGACACTTTATGTGCAGTGCTACGACAAAGCGGACTGTAAGGATTTTTTGGTCTCATTATTTATATTACAAAAGTGATTGCAGGTCTCCATTGACACTCATTGCAATCATTATCACTGCGTCTTTTGTTTAGCTCTATTGTGACCAGTATTTTGAAAATACGGGGATGAAGTTTGATATGAACCCACAGCCTCCAGGTTAACAATTCACCACATCAACATACTGAAGCTGTCTGGACCTAACTTTGTGGTCTATAAAACACACAATAATATATATAGGAAATTCTTACTTTAATATCATGACACTAAACGAAAGAAATTACTAACTATTTTAAGAAACGAGAATCGTATAATAATAAAGAAATTAAATAATTAGACAATATCGATTCGGATTAATTGTAGAAACCATTAAGGCAATACAACAAAATACTCACGTCTGAGAAAAATGATTAAGGATAAGAATTGAGAAGGAACGACGACATTTGACTAAACCGAGTCGTAATCAGCTGATACAACATTCCGCTACGGGGAGAATTTTATTAATAAATTACATTTATATTGTTTGGGGGGAATTTATATTACCTAAATGACACGAACATCAAGTTTTGTGTTTGTTTGTCCGTTTATCGTTTTGTGCCACGATAATTCTTGAAAGCCTTGTCCGATTTTGATGATTTTAGTATGTACATTAATTATCTTCATAGAATTAGCAGATTAGTTTTTAGATCCCATTGTGAAGCCCGCCCGGGACCAAATGGTGGCCATTTGAACTGAATGAGGCGTTCAGTTCACATAATTATTGACAACTCTCAATCGATAATATCGCTCGATATTTCATCATCGTTTCAACTTATCAACTTTCTCGGAATTTTCTTCAAACAGATATCACATCAATATAATTTGATCAATCAGAAAAGGCACGATCTAAAGTCCACCCAAATATAAACTCTGAACCAATCCGATCCCCGAAATATTTCGTTATCGTTTCAACTTATCCCTCAGTAAAGTTTCTCCAAACTTTTCTCAACCAGATATCACATCGATATGATGTGACATCTGATGAAAGGAGGAAATTATCATTCACCATGTTTCCAGGAGGAAAGCCTTTATGTATACAAAAGGCAGATTACCTGCCTGTTCTTTGTGTCTGTGATCTGCACACATTGAAATTAAAATGTAAATACCTGCTAACAGTACAATCAATTTGAACTAACATTCTCAAAAAACTATCTCTCCTTTTTGAATAAAAATTTATATTTGAATTGAAATATAGACATGTATTCTATTATAGTTGCATAAACATGGCTTAGACATAGAATTTGATTCATTGGATCTTTCTTGTGTTATTTTTCCGATGCAGTTAAGTGGATCAATTATATCGAGGAAAACTTTCAAATAGAGCCTGCTTCGAATAGGATTCTGTACACATAGTCAACGGTCTCTTTACAATTGTAGCAAGATTTTTTTTTGAATTCTAAAAAAGTTGCCTCCAAATTTGAAAGAAAAAAAAATACAGGGAAGACTTCTGAAAATCGACTGTCTTTTTTTAAAAAAAGACAGTTGAATAATTTAACTGAAGGGGGCTATAAGAAAGGNTCAACGGTCTCTTTACAATTGTAGCAAGATTTTTTTTTGAATTCTAAAAAAGTTGCCTCCATATTTGAAAGAAAAAAAAATACAGGGAAGACTTCTGAAAATCGACTGTCTTTTTTTAAAAAAAGACAGTTGAATAATTTAACCGAAGGGGGCTATAGGAAAGGGCACAAAAAAACAGGAGTATACCGAACAGGGGCCACTGTGTAAGTGCAAAAAATTCACAATCTTTCTCATCACCATCTATCTCAGATACAAATCAGTACTATACTGAGGTTTAAAATGTTCTAATCAAATGCAAGTTTGTGGTAAGCTAATTTTAGTAGAACAGGGTCGAAATATCAACTCCGACCTGCTAGAAAGCCAAACACATTACAATACATTAGATTTTCAATTTGAAAAAATATTGAGCAAGTACTTAAAGAGGAAAATAATACAAATTTCTCCATCTATTGTCTCATATACATGCACATTGTACAGAGACAAGAGTTGAGGAAAACTCCAATGAAGATATAATTAAAGAGATAAATAACATGAGAATAAAATTTTATAATTAAAAGGTAAACGGAATGGTTGAATGGATTCAATTCAATTAAAAGATAAAATAAATAAAATTTTCCTGGGAACATTTCTCCGTACCCTTTTCTCTGAAATCTTTTTACATGAAATTTTATAAAACTTTTATTTTTTATATATAAAATCTATCTCTCAGATTCTCTTGCAAGTTTTATGATAAAAAAAAAACTTTATTGTTGGAAAAGACATTTCTAGAAGATCTGAAGGAAGGGAAAATGATGATATGACGATCTTTATCTTTCAAATGTTGCACGTTGTTTGTTATTTCACGTAAAGATTTATCGTTGATAAATATTCACGTGAAATTCAATCCACTGCGTAGAGACTCGCATTTTATTGATGATCCTTCATCTTTGATTTCAAGAAGAGTTTTCTAAAGGCTGGATGCCCTTCCTAACACCAAACCTTCTTTATTCACACAATCCTAGGACCGGCACCTAATGAAGCTGGCTTTCTCCCCTCAGTGGCTGCATTGTATAAATAAATATGTTATTGCAGTAATATTACAAATTACCCTTTACATAGATGTTTCAATTAAGTTGTAATCTTTCAGTTTTTTTATTGATTAAATTTATGACTGTTTTATCGTTTAAATTTTCAGCAAGAATTTTATTTTTTTATTTACAGTGCGTTTCAATAAAAAGAAGCGGACCTCAATAGAGAACCGTTTCAAAATTAGAACATCCTGAAACTCTTATTTGTTGATTTTAAAGGGTAAACTTTTCCTAGTACATTTCAAATTTCGGGCATTTTCAGCGGAGCCTTAGGGAGTTGACCGACTTTAAAATTTTAAGTAGAACTACCTCTTATGTAATTAAATGAAAGTATTTTGATATCTGTAGTCAAAAAAGGACCGGAGTTGTTCCAAGTTAAAGTTGGACTTTTCAAAATCTTTTGCAATCATAACACTGAGAGATTAAAGTCTCATGTTTGGGTAAAAAGGACTCCAATATTAATGTCTATAAGACGATGGGGAATGTGGAAAAAAGGTAATTGGTCCGAACCTGGGTGAACTTCAACTTCAACTCAGAATAACTCCGGCACATTTTTGGGTACTGATCTCAAATAGATCTTAAAATACTTCCATTTTTTTTACTTCTCAAAATTGTATCACTACAGAGCTGATTCTATTTAAGATTTTAAAGTTCAGCCCCTTGGTTTTTCCCCAGTAAGTGTCCAAATTTTGAAAAACACATGAAAAAGTTTTCCGTTTGAAATTCGTCATCATTCTCAAGATATTGAGCTCCGCTTCTCCTTTGGACACCCTGTAGAAGTTTCAATTATGTTATAAAATTTCAGACTTTTTTTTGGCCGACTTTAATGTTCAGCAGGAATTTTAATTCTTTATTTATAATAGGCAGTTTATGCATAATTTTAATTTAATATGAGAATAGCTTTTGAATAATGACTTTATCATTATGGCGGGTCAGGGACATGACGGCACCTGCCTTTACAAAGATTTGAGCCTGTATATTTTTGAGAAATGGAAGGGGAAATTAAAATAAAGGACAGAGGTAACAAGTGTTGATAAAGCAATTTTCTGCTCGGTCCCCTTACTAAAACTTTACTTATTCTACGCAGGCGGCCGTTATTAACACTTTCCATGCCACCATATTTTGTTTTATTATTTTCAATAATGAACCTTTGGATTCATCTAAAAGAAACTCAAAATTTGATAATTTAAGGTATGCCAAATCCAAAAATTCTGTCAATGTGTGACACATGGATTTATCATAAATTAACCCCCAAAAATTTGATATTTTACGTTTCAAGATACCTACAGTTAAAATCCCAAAATCGAATAAAAAAAATCTGTTTAAAAAATACTACCGTTATTTATGACGAGGATTCGCTTACTTTTTCACTTCCGACTCGAGTTTCGTCTACTTCGTAGACATTTTCAAGGAAACTGACTGTTTGGTGTTGTTTTGGTAATATCCGTTGGTACCCACGTGATCAATCAGCTGATTTCTCTTATACTCAAAGTTTGGAACAGTGTCGACCATCGCGTTAATACATTTAACTTTACTCATTGACGAATGGATGTAGATTTGTTCAAAGAGTAGCATTTGACGACTACCTCGATGGAGCAGTGACACGGGTGACACCTCAGTATTTCTCATATCATCATGGGTGTTAATAATATGTTCGGCGTAGTTTGACGGGTTTGTTGTTGCGTACTGTCGCAAAATGTTCTTCTGTACGCGTTTTTACATTTCTCATCGTCATACCTACATACTCACACCCGCACTCACATTTAATTAGGTATACTCCACTACTTTCTGGAGAACAGAGACGTTAAAGCCTGAGAGTAGAAGGCTGATCTGTATTTATACTTTTCTAGTAGGTCTTGTAAGTAATACTCTAGACTTCGGATGTAGAGTAGTCTTAGATATTTTACAATTTCTTTTGTCTTTAGGGGAGTATATTAATTTATTCAATTTATTTCTGAGAGTGGAATTGAAAACTTTCTTTAGTTCGTAATGTGAATAACCATTGTTATCGCCGATCTGTCTAATGGTTCTCAGCTCCTTTTGAAAGTTGGAAGATGACATAGGGATACTGAGTAACCGGTTGTGGTAGTTTCTGAAGACCGCCATTTTGTGTTTGTAAGCATGATAAGATGTTGCAGATATTATGACATCTGTAAAACTGCTCTTTCTATAAACTTTAAATGACTGTTATCCATTCTCAATTCAAATTTTGAGATCTAAGAAATTTATGTTTTTCTCGAATTCTAGTTCTAGGGTGAAGTTACTCCATATTTTATTAATTTCCTTCACCAGCAGATCAAGCTGTCTTTTTGTTCCGTTCCATAATACCGTCGACGTATCGATAGAGGTAAATAATATGGCGTGTTAGTCCTTGAGATAGGCGAAATAATTCCTTTTCAAAGGCGTACATGTAAAATTCGCTTAATAAAGGGGAAAGAGGTGACCCCATTAGACAGCCTTCCGTCTGTCTATAGCACACATTATTAAATTGGGAATATTTGTTTTCATGTACTATTTTTAAGCCTTGAATTATTTCTTGTATATCACCATTTTTTAAGTTTGACTTTTTTTTGCGTATGTTTTCCATTATTAAAATAACTGTGTGTTTTTAAAGTTATACCCATAGGATGTCTAATATAAATTTGTTAAATAAAAAAAAAATCTGTTCCCCTTCCGACCCCGTACTTTGTAGTCACAGTGCATTCACTGATGTTGGTATGTAATTATGCCCCAAAACCAAGTGTTTTAATAGTTTTGTTTTTCTAACTTAAAAACTGTACTCAAATGTCAATAAACAATTATTGTATGTGACGCTCTGTCTGTCTGTAGCTCATTTCTTGTGTTCGATATAGCTCTTCTGCCATTGACGGAATTTCCCTGCTACTATAAAGGGAGCGAATCGTGGATTTTGCCACCAAAAGATTATGCCTCTAAGGCACTGAACATACGTCGCCTGTTTATTGTATAATAATCGTCAATCAACAGTTACTGCTCACTGTTAATTACTTCAATTCAAACACTTCCAAACAAAAAGTTTAAAATCTTTACAAATCAATTATTTTGACAAACGAATCATGATTTTTTTTAAAAAAAAATAAAGGATTAAGAATTCTCACACGCGACGCTTTACAAAAGCCCTCTTGAATTTTTCAATAAATATTTCTTTTATTATTTTATTTTAATAACCAATAATCCGTAACCGCCACCAACTTATAGTTCATAATTATTTTTGATTGATTAGGTATTGGCAATATTTAAAATGATTGTCTGTCGCATGAGGTCTGTCTGGGTGTCGGTGTCGGATAGGTCTATCATATTATTGATATGCATGAATAGATTTTGCCACGGGATTCGTCATATATCTGATTATTGAAAATAGGAAAAGGAAAGGTATGTAAAATGTCAATCTGAATGGGTTTTTAAATTGAAGTTTAAATTACGCAATGGTTTGAAGTGTGCTTGTATGTATCGTGTTCATGAGGAAGGCGCGTAATGTAGTCACCGAGGGGAGCAAGCCAGTTTTATTAAGGGCCGGTCCTGAGCCCGTGTAAATACAGAAGTTTTGTCTGTTTCGCCACTTATTCTAATTGATCCTACCGATAGAAAAGGGGCTATTGCCAATCGATTGGTGATATCATTTTGGGTAGACTCTCTACCCAAAATTGGCCGTTTTCTAAACGGATTGA
Organism: Pachypsylla venusta; assembly: GCA_012654025.1. Classification (NCBI taxonomy): domain Eukaryota; kingdom Metazoa; phylum Arthropoda; class Insecta; order Hemiptera; family Aphalaridae; genus Pachypsylla; species Pachypsylla venusta. Next base: position 20,185,291 of record CM022877.1, read on the forward strand.
TTTAAACGGACTAAACAGCTGAAGAAAAAAGAGATTTGACTTTGTCAAACTACGGCACTGATAAATATGGAAATGTGGAGTTTTGATGATTAGTTAATAAGTAACCTTTTTGAAACGCAAAAATTAAACTTTTACATCAAAGATCAAAACCCTGTCCATTATACAGGGTGTAATAAAATTAAAATTTAGACCCCTCTGGTTTAGCTCCTGATTATTTTTTGAATTATTTCAAGGGCAATTCTTAATTTTATTCACCTTTTATATTTCAAAATAACATTGGTATCATTTCACTTCAAATTCTTGAGGAACCGAATTTTTTCTCTCAAAAAGTACCACATATCGACAATCGATTGGCCATAGTTCTTTTATATCCCTAGGATCAATCTTCTTGTAAGTGGCATAACCTTAATAGACATTTGGCTATTATTGTGGGTAAAAGTTACAGACATCGGGCGGGACTTCTGGAAAATACTGCATATGTGGTCCGAAACTTGTTGGTCGAATATACATAAACGGTTCCTTACTTAAATTTTAGGATATTGGAAAAGTGAAAATCTAGGTTTAGTATATCCATTTAAAATACCTACAATTATTATTATGAGATAGGTATAAGTTTTCAAAATTCGTTCCAAGTTTTGCCCAATCAAAATTGCGATAACTTTCATTGCTCTCTCAATTGTGTAAATAGAAATTAGTCACCAGATTGATTGTAAAAAACATAAACAAAAAATGTGTGCAAACAGAACGCTCCGCTGGCGCTGATTGAAATAGATTCGCTTTGAAGAGCTGGGAAAAACTCCCGATGTTCTCAATTTTTCCCTTACTTTTATCTCTCTCATACGTTTTTCTGATCATCCACAGAATAAATATTCCTCCTTTTTTTCTCCCTTGTAACCTTTAATTTACTATTTGTTTTACAGAATCAGCCTCTTTGATTAGCTCAATTTTTTTTTCACACAGGTTTATAAGTGGTAGGTGTCATTATTAATAATTACCTAATAGGTATCACTGAAGTTAAGTCGTTCGATCACTGAAGTTAAGCAACGCCCAGCGAGGTTGTTCCATGTGGGTGTCCACGTGGGTTCTCGCTCTCGTGTACTGGCTATATTTCCGGCCCAACCCAGGCTGGGTGAGGTCAATATGGATAGCTGGTTTTCAGGTTTACAGCGAATGGAAAGTAAAACCCCCGTCTCGAATGACCAATATATGTTAAAGAGACGCTAAGCAAAAAGATAATAATAATTAGGTGCGGCATAATTGTACTGACCAATATTTGGTAGGGAATTAAATATGTGGAGAATAATATATAACGAACAACTGTTTTATATGGAACTTGTATAAAAGACCCACCATCACAAATATCCTTCACTCTAGAATAATCCAGTGGGCAGGACATGTTGAACATATAAAAATCACTACTTCTTTCCATTCAAGAACGAAGAGCTGTCGCACGTTCTGGAAAAAGGTGGCGAGATGGAGTCACCGAAATAATACAAAATTTAAAGGGACGAAATGTCGAAAATCAATAAATCATCGTCCAAGATAGAATCGAATGGAGAAGGATGACACATGAAGCTGAGGACCCTAGCGGTCTGTGGACGCTGTGGATTAAGTACAAAAGTATCTCACAAAAAAAATATCATTGAAAAAAGGCCAAGTTCCTCCCATTCTTCCAAAAAATTCCACCTATGAAAGAAGTGATATCGATTATTGGGGCCAAGTTTATTGTTGCTGCTGTATATCCCGCACTTAAATTTATTATTGCACGTTCTGCTGTCTCAATTCTTATAAAGTAATACCGACTTTACACTTGGCCAGTTTGTAAAAAGGTAGCATTTTACGAATCCCCTTAGAAAAACTGACCAAGTGTAAAGTCGGTATTACTTTATAAGAATTGAGACAGCAGAACGTGCAATAATAAATTTAAGTGCGGGATATACAGCAGCAACAATAAACTTGGCCCCAATAATCGATATCACTACTTTCATAGGCGGAATTTTTTGGAAGAATTGGAGGAACTTGGCCTTTTTTCAATGATAATTTTTTTGTGAGATATCAATACTTTTTGTAAAGATTACTATATGTAACTGATTATTTGGCCGTTTTTTCTTTATTTCTTCTTCTTCTTTTCGATTACACAACATATCGGAAAACAGGAAATTTCTGTGTAAACCGGACCCAAATGTCCAATAAAATCTAACACCAAAGTATTAATAAAGTAATATACACTACAAAGCAAATAAAAACAGCAATATTTATAGTGTATCTTCTTCCCTGAAGTTATAGCACTGAGAATTGACGAGTTTCAATTTTGACACTTGCGGGTTTAATTGAATTTAAGTCTCTCTAACTTCATGCAAGATTTCAGAGTCTTAGCAGTTGAAACTAGATTTCGTGCATTTTCTTCCCTGAAGCGGAACCGTTTTGGAGCACTGGTAGTAAAAGAGTGAATATATTTATTTATCCATTTAATTGCATGTAAATATCTTCTTTCATGCAAGATTTCAGCGTCCTACCAGTTTAAACTAGTTTTTGAGCATCTCCTTCCCTAAAGCGGAACCGTTTTGGAGCACCGGGAGTGAATGGTTCAAATATAAATTATTTCCTGCTAAAAGACATGTAAATATCTAACTTTATGCAAGATTTCAGTGTTTTATCAGTTAAAATTACATTAAAACACGTTGTATTGTCTTCCCTAAAGCGACACCGTTTTGGAGCACTTAGAGTTAAAAAGTTCAAATTTTCGGATTTTTCCCTTTACGTGGATGTCAATTGCTAACTTCATGCAAAATTTCAGCGCTCTAGGTATACGGGAAGTGCCTGAAACTTTTGATGATGAGTGAATCAGTCAATATGTCAGTCAGTCAGTCAGTCAGTCAGTCAGTCAGTGAGTATCCAAAAGTACAAACTTTGAAATTACCTATCTCCTGTCCGGGTTAATATTAACTTTTGAAGTTTATCCTGTAGTATTGTACTATACTATGGAATGTAAGTTCAAAATTTTGATGACCTATCCCTTGTAGAACCGGATATCTGATGGTGTGAAAATTGCTTCGTGTAAAGATACACTGGTGCTTTCCGGAACTTGGCCTGGCGCACTGCCGTGCGCTCAGATAATTGCACTTACTTGATGATTAACGTATATGATATGATCCTAAGAAATAGACGAGGATGTGAGGAATCTTGCACTAGTGTGCATTAGAGTGCCTTGAATTCGGGGAGTATATTGTATTATCGGCATATCAGCTGATTGAGTGTGAACACCAACACCGTTATCGTTCCATAATAACGACACAAATCATAATGAATTTGCATACTGTAATCTAAACTTAGGTAACCTTTGGAATCATCAAAAAATAAATACCTTCCCTCAAAATTTGATATTTTACTTTTCAAGGTAGATAAAATCTAAAAATCGCATAAAAAAATCCGTATGTCGCCGTCTGCCGTGATGGACACTTTTGCACTAAGCGTTGACCGATTTTGATGGAATTTAGGGCATAAATTTTACCCCCTTTCGTCACCGTCTACATAATATATTTAACCAAAATCGGACAACGCTAAATGGCGAAAGTGCCCATCACGGAGGCCGGTGTGCGGTGTATAGGTTACGGGGGGCGGTGGACAAACTTTTTTTTCGATTTTTGGATTCAGCTTCAGCATACCTTGAACAAATATCAAATTTTATTTTGGGGGGGTAGTTTTTTTTAGCCAGTAAAATATTAAACCCATGTATGACATTGGCAGAGTTTTTTTAAAAAAATTGGGATAATATATCAAGTAAATACATAATCCGAAAGAGAAAATAGTATATCATCACTTGACTATAAATTTAGACAATCCACAGTATATTTTCAGTCTTCAGACTCACTAGTAGCTCTGACGATGTACTCAGGATATTATGAATCAGACATCTTACTAATTAAAATTATTAAAAGAATCGTAAGATATAATTATATACACAATTGAAAATATCGATTCGGAGATTAATTAAATTAAAAATTAAAATTAGATTTAGAGAGAAATTCTTTTAATTCTACTTTAATTAATTAAACTCTGAATCGATATTGTTAATTGTGTACATAGTTACATCTCAATAATGATATTATAGTATAAAGAGATATAGTATATATATAGATAGTAACATCTCTATATTATAAAATACTATATCTCTATATAGTAAAATACTATATAGAAATATAGTATTTTATATACTACATTATTGCTAAATTTGTTATTTGGTAAGTAAAACAAATGGAAAACGACTCATGCGTCGTTAAGATGAGCATTAAATGTGTTATATAAAATGAGTTTGTACAACGTGCAAGTAGCAAGTACTGCAAATTGAAATTTAAATCTTAAAATGCATCTAATATAACCTTGCACAGTGCATATTAATAACTGTTCAATCATTGCAAATCAGGCAGTCATAAACTGAGGAATTCCATAGATTGCTATTTTATCTATTGCAATAACAAAGGCAATTAAATTAGTAAAGAATTTTGCATATATCATGAGCAAAGATAATTGATTTGGTTTAAATGAAATACTTCGCCAAACCGATTCATTCAATCAGCGAACTAATAAAATACCACAGATAGTATATGTACACAATATATTCGTATTGTTAGTGGTTATAGTTCATCAGTAGTTGTGAGGAAGTTTACAACAGTGGCAGTGAGTTGTAATCTCAAAAAACAAAAATGTAAAAAAGGCCAAGTTCCAATGGCCAAAAATTTCTGCGTTTAAATGTAATGAGATCTAAAATAAGACCAAACTTTTCTATTAAGGACAAGAAATAAATGAATCTAATGATATCACAACCTTGTCTCTAAATGACCGTAAGTAAATGTGCCTAATCAGATATCGATTACCAAAATATCGGATGTCCGAATATCATAAAATACATGATTTTACGACGGAAATAATTCCTTAAAAAAATGTTTCGCTTTTACTTGACAAAATGTTGTATGTTTGCGAAAAACTCAATCCACAAAACTCGCAAAAATCCAATAATTTGTAACAGTAGACACATTAATTTGCGGTCATTTTGAAACAAGGGTGGCATATCACCAAATAAGTTTATTTCCGACCATTAATAGAAATTGGCCTCATTTTCGATGTCAACACATTAAAACATTTTTGGTCATATAAACTTGGCTTATTAAGCGCCTAAATTGCCAAAAAATATGTATACCTACACATGATTTTTTCTTCTACTACCCTAATGAAAAAATTACATAAATAAATCTTTGAAATTAGGATGGTCCGCGAGACTACAAAGGTTGGCGAGCACTGGTATAAAATCCCAGAATCAAATGTGATACTTTGATGGGCACTGGACCCACTGGTGGGCAAAAACAAAAGTACCTGCCCATACAATCATGCCTTAAACCCACCACGTGTACAAAGCTTGTTTCTTAACTTGTTCATTAATAACAATTGTCTCCTCACTGTACAGCAATGTTGTTCACTGCTTAATCTGCTACTCATTTAATAGATTCAGTTTTGAATGCCCCTTTTTTATGATGATAAAAAAAAAAATGCTTTCAGTGAGACTCGTTCCTCTCAATTTCACTCAACACACTTTTCATTTTTAAGCAACACTAACAGCTGCGTATAGATAGAGAGGTAGGATATGGGCACACGTCTAGTGACTAACTAACTGCATAGGTAATCAGCCTTGGTGCTCAGGACAGATGTTTTCAATAATGTTGCTTCAGTGAAAAGCAGAAGAAGGTTAGTGTGGTGTTATTGAAATGATGCATTTTCTGAAGAAGTTTAGTGTGGTGTTATTGAAATGATGCATTTTCTGAAGGAGGTTAGTGTGGTGTTATTGAAATGATGCATTTTCTGAAGAAGGTTATTGTGGTATTATTGAAATGATGCATTTTCTGAAGAAGGTTAGTGTAGTGTTATTGAAATGATGCATTTCCTGAAGAAGGTTAGTGTAGTGTTATTGAAATGATGCATTTTCTGAAGAAGGTTAGTGTGGTGTTATTGAAATGATGCATTTTTTGAAGAAGGTTAGTGTAGTGTTATTGAAATGATGCATTTTCTTCGAGCTTGTTCTTGTTTTGGTTTATTATTTTCAATAATGAACCTTTGGAATCGTCATGAAAAAAATACCCGCCCAAAATTTTCGATTTTTGGATTTTGCATGCCTTGAAACGAAAAATATCAAATTTTGGGGGGGGGGGGTATTTTTTTTAGCCAGTAAAATAATAAATACATGTGCAGATTTTTTTATATGAGCAATCTAAATCTGTGAGAATGCTACAAAGGTCGTTATAGATACCAAAATCATTCCTCAATTAACTCTTTTCTTAGTCAGATGTGATATTCTTTTCTTAGTCAGATCTTATGGTGAAATCCATAGGCCGTGTAGCTAGGATTACCAGATGAAAATTTTCAAAAGCAGGAGATTTCAATCTATGATATAAAAAAAAGTAGGTATTCCATAGTTTTACAAATGTGCAATACTGAGTTTTATAAATTGTTGACATAAAAATTCAACTACTGCCCATATTTTACAGAGCGCTGCACTCTGAAAATCACCTCAACCAACATTAGCTTCATCTCAGCGCAATTTATTTTTATGCCGTTGATTTGACACGTAAAAAAGTATTTTTGTGTGACTTATAAATAGCAGGACACTTTCCATTCATTTCAAAGTCAGGCAGGACAAATATGTCATAAGCAGGCATGTTCTGCCAAAGACGTCTGGTAACCGGTAACCGTAAGAGTGAGAGCGATACGCGATACTATATGATAAATATTGTCAAACTTGGACCTGATCAGAAACCATGTTCTTGTATCTATGTTATTGTTTACATTTGAGTTCCAATGCAGTGTCGAACCGACGCTGATAAGGACACCAAAGATGTTTATGCTGGTATTTGACTAAAAAAAAATAAAAAATTTCAAAATGTTATTTTAAAGACAATTCCTCTCAGATCTTCAAAATAAAATCCTGCCATTTTCTTATATCTATTTAAATGAATTACGAAGTGTGGTGCATAACCATCATATGATTGCTGCTTCCTTTTTTTACTTTCCTTGTCTTATAAAAAGGAAAGTATTGTAATGGGCTTAAATTTTAGATGTCGGGTTTTCAATGCCAAAATACATTTTGGGGTCCCCAGACCCCAAATCTCGAGTTTTTTCCATTGGTCCGTGTGTCTGTCCGTCCGCCTGCCTGAAAACAAAATATCTCAAGAGTTGAAATTTTATATGTACCTCAAGTTTATCCCCGGAACAAAATACAAAATCTTGAAATCGAAGTTACTGTTGGCGGCTTTTTGCCACATTTTAGCGATTTTAATTCATCCCGCCTATAAAAAGAGAACGGTAAGAGCTAGAACATTTTGGTGCCTATTCATATAACTTTTATGCATTGACACTTTTCGCTGCTGATTAATCTACCGTTGGCGTTTGTAGCGGTTTTCGTCCGCTTTTTAAAGGTTCCTGCTTAGAAAGAGAACGGTATGTGCTAGACCTTAAAATTTGGTGCCTATTTATATCAATTTTATGCATGGAATGCAAAATGAAACTTTTGGTTAAAATCAAATGTACTCTTATCGGATTTTGCAACTTTTTAACGCTTTACACGAGTCTTGCATAAAAAGGAAACAGCCAATTTTATGTATTGTACGCGCCCCGAGTTTTAATTAAAATAAAATGTACAATTGGTGGCTTTTACGAATCCTGCCAGGAGATAGAAGAATAGGTGGCGCCAGAGACTTGAAATTTGGTATGTATGTTAATTACACACATAGAACACGACAAATTTTGTTCACAATGGCTGAAACTCGAGTTTTTGGCTTCGGGGATCTCAAAACTTGTTTTGGCATTGAAAACTCGACATCGAAAATTTCAGGCCATTATTATACTTTCTCCTTTTTTATAAATAAGGAAAGGAATTTCACCAGATTTTTATAAGGCATTTTCTATTGAGATGCCTTAATTTCCCCAGAAATTTGTTGTGGACTGCAGTCTAACTATTTAACACGCTCGACGTTGCTTATCTTCAGTGATATAACGACAATAGGTGTATGCAACGTTGTGAGAATATTATTAGCTGGGTATAGATAGAGTCCACAACTAATTCTCCTCTAGGTAATTGTCCACACTTAGATTATTTTATAAGAAGTGGGCAATGATAAAAGAACAAAAATTTAACATAGAATAAAGAAATAAGAGGAACGTGTAATGAAAAATATAAAACAAGCAACAGGAGATTTGACAAGGAAGAAACATCTGAACAAGTACTGCATCAGGGTGTATCATAAAATATATAATCTTCATACATCTTCTGCTAAAGAGGTCGTAAGAGCTATATTTGGGCTGTCACAAACTGTATAAAGTAAAACTTATTTCCCAAGTAATAATATTTTAACTTTATATGACCAAGGAACTCTAGACCCAGGTGCTGTAGAACAGTGACATCCACAACTATAATACCAGAAATGAGAACAATATTAGAACCATTAAAACAAAATTACTTGGCAAATCTTCAGTTCTACAACATATTACAGGACACACAATCATTTTAAAGAGGAGCTGGTAGCGATCGAACATCTTTTTTTGATCATTTGTCTCAAAAACTCAATTTAGCCCCGGTCTGTGAAAAAGTTATTCTGGTTAACACTATATATTAAGAAATTTGAAGGGGCTAAAAACATTAAGTAAAAAACAACAAAAATATGTAACAATAGCCAAATTGAAGATTTTGAACAAAATGTGAAGAGCTTTTCAGAAAACAATTATTTGATCTTTATTAAGAACGATGTTCCCAGGCATATTTAGGGGGTTATTTGATCGCCCCTTTCTACGTAACCTAAATTATTTATTAATTGTCACGTCCCAGACAGAAACTTGTCTCTAGATGATGACAATCGGCTTCTGAAAGAAACCTTTTATTATAATGATAGACAGGATATCATCTGCGTACCTTTGCATACAGCGTGTCCCAGAATGGCCGGTCACCACCCTTAACATTTGAACGGCTTGAAATTTTTAAAAGCTCTAGGTATAAAAAGAAGTTATTTTTATTGACAAAAAGTTTCAATTTCTCAAGAATTTAAATGAAATGGTACAAAAAATTTCCTAAATAACCACCTTCCTCTAGACCTTCCCCTCGAAAATTGCTAAACGCCCTATTTTTAACTTCCAGGAGAAAAATAAGATTTGACTTTGTCCTTTCACGACCCTCATGAAATTAAAAATGTATACTTTTGATGGTTTCGGTAGATGGGAAACCTTTTTTGGAACACATTAGGGGAACTTTTACATCAAAATTTATAATGAGCACTGTTAACCAGGGTGTAACAAAATTAAACTTTAGACCCCTTTACCTCCGCCCCTGATTATTTTTTCAAAAACAGTGAAAAACAAAATGTTTCCTTATTTTATTTTTACTTTTATTTGAGCCAAAAATAATTTGTACCATTTCATTTAAATTTCTTGAGAAATGTCAATGAAAGTCACTTCCGAAGGTCGAACCTTGATCTCACCATAAGAATTAGATAAATTGGTAATGGCCCCTTTCTTGCACCTAAAGCTTTTCAAAATTCAAAAATTCCAATTCGTTCAAAAGTTAAGGGGGTGACCGGTCATTCTGGGATACGTTGTACTAAGAGTTTTGTTTATTATACACTAAATTCAGTGAAATGGCCACTCGTTTGGTCCAATAAGGTTTTTTTTTTAATTTGGCTCAACGTCTCTTTAACATCTATTGGTCATTCAAGACGTCGGTTTTACCCTCCATTCGCTGGAAACTTGCAAACCAGCTACCCACATTGACCTCACCCAACCTGGGTTGGGCCGGAAAAAAGAGCCAACGATACGTGGTCTTCCCAAACGGTCACCCATCCAAGTACTGACCACGCCCGACATTGCTTAACTTCAGTGATCTGACGGGAACTGGTGTATTCAACGTGATATGGTCGTTGGCTAAATAAGGCTTATAGTTATGACTAATTTCATTTGCTTATAATTCAAAAAAATCTTTTTCCTTTCTTAGTGAAAAAATAATAATTTGAACTTAATTATATATAGTTTGCTACTTGTATTAAAATTGAACGATTTGAAACACCAAAACATAGATCTAGACGTCACTCAATTTCGATGAACTAGAATAATTTATAAACATCATAATTTTTAATGTCAACCTTTTATCAAATTATATTTTACTTATTTGCGACTCTCGCTGCCTTATATTGCGCATCACCTCTCCAATTCATACAGCAACACTATACCACTAAAGGTGACTAAAGTATATTAAAGAGCCACTTGATCCCATTACTAATCCAATACTAATCATCTATGAACTTAATAAATGTTTATGACAGTTTTCATAAAAAATAGACTAGGTGTTTGAGAGTTATCACGGTAGAAATAGACGTTTAAAGAAAAATCGTGAAGTCTGACTTTGATAAAGCTAGAAACTTTAAATATATAAATCAATTTACTATTAGTTTATAAGTAACAAATGAGGAATTAATCAAAGGTGTAATTAAAAGCAGGTGCGATTTAAGGTGGAAGCAGGCGGCGCCAAAAAACAAAATTGTTGGAGAAAATATTAGTAGTTTCATTAGTACTGGAAAAAATATTAGTAGTCTTATTAGTGCTGGAGAAAATAGGGAAGACAACAGGAAACCGCCCTATCCAACAAAGATTTCCTTANTGGCAATGCACGTAATTGAATAGAGCTTGCCAATCCTAGGGTTAATACGAACACACAGCGGAGCATCAAAACAGCGGCATCATCGTTTCAGATGTTGGATTCCCGGGTCACCATTTTTCGGAAATTTTTTTGGGATATTGCTATCAGATTTTCCAACAAAATAAATTTATGTATTTTTCCCATATAGGTATATATCTTATGTATTCTTTCTTCGTATAATTTTATTTTCTATCGTGTCATGTAATAATTTTTATGTATTTCATATGTATTTTTTTCTCTTTTGTAAATATTTGATATGTATTTTTTTTATGTAATCAAATTGTAATGTGCAGGGACATACATAATATATGTATGTCCAAAACACAATAAAATATAATAATAATAATGAGATTAATTGTCATGATACATATATTCTTAGAGGCTAATAAATGGCATTGGCCCCCCAGAACCTTGTCAATCACGGCAATGGAATTAAGTCAGTACCATGATGATATTACGGAGTGGCTTTCTGTATTATTTTACACAATCAGCTCAGGTATGGAATCCACCTCAAAAATTTCTCATAATACCACAAGTATAGGATCTATTTGAACTGTGAAAGTTAGAAGAGTCAGCGTCTATAGCACGTTGAATACACCAGTTCTCGTTCGATCATTGAAGTTAAGCAACGTCCAGCGAGGTTATTCCATGTGGGTGTCCACGTGGGTTCGCGCCCTCGTGATGCTGGCAATTTTTCCGACCCAACCCTGCCTGTGTGAGATCAATGTGGGTAGCTGGTTTGCAGCGAATGGAGGGTGAAAGCCCCGTCTTGAATGACCAATAAATGTTAAAGGGACGTTAAGCCAAATAAAAAAAAAAGATTTAGTAAGCCATTATTGGATTGGAAGATTTTTCATTAAATTTGGTATAGGCATAGCTGATTGGCTTTTGTCCGGGTTCAAATAGTGGCCATTTTAAGTGAATGAGGTCAACAGTTCACAGAATTACTAGCCTTGCAATAGAAATAATTAATTTTAGCTGACTCTCCACACGAGGGGTTCACGCTGTATTAAGACAATCAGATTAGGTCGGTTATCAGGTTGTCACACAATGAACAAACAAAAATTTAACAAAAAACAAAAATGTCACAAAAAATCTTTAATAAAAATAATAATTATTTTTAAAATAAAGAAAAGAATAATAATAAATAGAAAAAGACAGTTTTAACATTGATAAATGGAGGCTAATTAAATAAAATAAGTACAATTAAAAGTAAGAATTAATGTGCAGTGTCAATAGATTAATTAATGCAAACATCACTCGCTGTCCAAGTGCCAAAATGATCCATCTTAGTTTGAACATTTTGTGTTTTGTTTTATAAAGTCTTTAACGATAAATCTTACAGTAGAAATAAATAATTCAAAGTGGATTAAAAAAAACGGGGAAAATATTATTGAGCTGTTGGTAGGTCTGGAATTCAATAGAACACCGTTGCAAAATGAGGTATGTACAGGGTGACCACAGATTTGCTAAACCCTCAAAAACTCGAAAAGGAATTGGAAGTTTAAGATCCAAAGCGTTCATGGATTTCAGTAAAAAAAAAATCTCACAAAAAAATTATCATTGAAAAAAGGCCAAGTTCCTTCCACTTTCCCAAAAAATTTGCCCATGAAAGTAGTGATATCTATTATTGGTGCCAAGTTTATTTTTGCTGCTGTATATCCCGCACATAAATTTATTATTGCACGTTCTTCTGTCTCAATTCTCTTAAAGTAATACCGACTTTACACTTGGTCAGTTTTTCTTAGGGATTCGTAGAACACTACCTATGTCTACCTATTGAAGTTTATCCTGTAGTATTGTACTATAACTGTAGAACCGGATATCTGACGGTGTGAAAAACCTGGCGAATTACTTCGTGTAAAGATACACTGGTGCTTTCCAGAACTTGGCCTGGCCCACTGCCGTGCGCTCAGATATTATTTGTTTGCAAAGTGGCCCAACTTTTTCAAGTGAAAGCAGCATTTTTTATGTCATTTTTGTATTCGCCGTGACAATTTACGTTTTAGTGAATACACACTTTATGCTTTCTTTTGTTGCAATTTAGCGAAATTCGCAATGTGTTCTGAAGTTGTGATCCAAATTTGCAAACTTTGATGAACGTTTTTGTTGCATCTTAAAATTCTAGAGATATTTGAAAGATGGTTTTCAAGGTCAAAACTACTGTATTGGACAGAGTGTTTTTGATGGAAGTGGGTTCCTTGAAACTACATGTAAAAGGAACGGTCAAATTAGGAGTAACAGGGTATCTAACAGACTGGAAATCCTGGAATACCTGGAATTGTCAGGGAATTTTAGGAGACTGGAAATTTCAGGGAAAAGTTATGGAATTTAGGAAAAAACGACGAAAAAACGCCAAAAGTCAGGGAATTTTTCAAATTGAGTTTTTTTTTTATCTCAATGGCCAATTTTATGCGTGAACATGTTTTTTCTTAAAAATTTCCACTGCGGCGCTTATTATCGTTTTCCTCTAAAATTTTGGTATACATGTTTAGGGTATGAAGGAAATTTGCTGTATAGTTTTTGGGGGCTCTGGGCCCCAATATTGTGTTTTTTGAAGTCGGATGGGGGAGACAAAATATTGAAAAGGTACACTGGAAAATCTGAAAAAGTAGACTGAAAAACCTGGAAAAGTCGGGGAATTTCACTTTGACGATTTGGTAGACACCCTGGGTAAGGATGTGGTGGGGGCATGTTCCATAGAAAAAATTGAAAAAATGTTTCCCAGCGAACAGGGCCTTTGAAACACGAGATTTTTTTTCGGGGGGGGGGAATCGAAGGATTGACAACCAAGTAAGGACTAACACCTGAAAATGATGATCATGGAAGGTGATGTTGTTGTTGTTGGTGGTGTTGGCGATGATGAGTTCACCTTACAATCACCTTACAATATTACATAAGTCATGCATAAAAAAAATAATGNGGGAAAGGCAACGCCGACCCCAAATATAAATCGGAAAAGGTAATGTTAAAGAAGAAGAATATTACGTTAGATATTAAAATAGGTACTTGAGTTTTTATTATATATACGCAGAAGAAAAAAGGTCTGCTTAAAATATTAAGATGACACTATTCAGACTTACACTTGTCCTCCTGGTCTAATCACTCTGGCATTGCGCTTGGGGGACCTGGTTTCAATCCTCAGCAGGTTGGAAAATTTTCGACTAAGCGATTGTCATTACGGGGTGCACTCAGCCACATGAGGACGATTGAGTAGCTACTTCAATTTGAGTAACGATATTACCTAAGTAAAAAATTATGATTGGGTAAAACATTAAAAAGATCATTAGTAGATGAGGATTTTAGTAATGCTGTGATACCCACAAAAATTGTGAAAAGGCCATTGGGCCTTACCACAAATATATTCTATATTTACACTTGATATTCTTTTTATTGCTATTTGGGGTAAAATGTTCGTTCGGCACCACATGCTAAAAGAACTAACACATCAGGCGAGCAGACAATCATTGTGTGACTTCTTATTTTGCAAAATAAAAAAAATCAGGAGTAAGCTAAGATTAAAACACAAACAAAGAACGGAAGGCCCCAAGTTGCCAATTTTTACACATCTCCATGCAAAATATATCACTTTGATCCAACTGTATTTATAATATTAGTAGAATTAAAAGGCTCCACTTTTTCGCCAGGTTCCTTAGATGCATGGTCTTTCTGACGTATTCACTTAAATCTAATATTTTTAGTTTTTATTTTCAATAATAAAGCTTTGCAGTTGATACAAAAAAAAAATACCCTTCATCAGTATCACCATACATATGGTGCTATGTTTGTTATGGAGCCCTATGTATGTGACTTAGGGGTACAATGTTAGTTCGCCCCCACGTGGTGTACCCTGGATAGTGGATAATGCTAAAGAAGTAACACATCAAGTGACCAGACAATCATTAAGTGATTTTTTTCCAACCCAAAACAATCAGAAGTTGATCCTAACACATACACACACAAAAAAGAAAGAAAAACAAACCAAGTAAGGTCGGCAAACCAACCCAAGTGAGGGAAAAATGTTGATTTGTTTACTTGCCTTGATCTGAAACCATTTGGTTTGCTCTGTTTGTTGAGAATTAAAAATCGCCTCTCGATCTCCTGGTCCATTATGCATCATTCAACTATATCTCATATTATATTTTACACTCTTTGATGTATAGTAAAACACCAAACTAAACCTATGAAGACCCCAAATAGGTCTATAATACCCAAACGGAACCTATATACCAAATTTCATTAAAAGGTAAGAAGAAATGGCCGTTCTCAGTAAGCTATGTGTGGTATACAAAAGGCGACTGAAGGACGAACAGATTTTTCCATTCGATTTTTGGATGCTACGTACAATATCAATATTTTTTATCCAGTTAAATAATAACTAAAAAAACTTTCCGAGTCCATTACAGAAAGCGATGGTGGTGGAAGGGTTGGGTAGCATATTATGCTACTCTGAGCACGTCCGGATGAGATAATGATAATCCCGGAAATTCCTCCAATAGTGGTAAATATCTCAAATTCATTAGAATGAAATTCCATAGGTTGGCTTAGTTTGAATTCACGCCCTACTTTTTACCAGTTAGAGCATCTTACCACTAAACCACCAACCCATGGGTAAATAATAAAAGCATGTGTTAAATTGACAGAATTCTTTTTTGTAAAATAGAAATAGTTTTAGAAAAATACCTGAGTGACATTTCTAGCGGTTAAAATCCTACTCATTCATCCAAATTAAATTTACCATCTCCCGAAAACAATAATAATATAATTAGACTGGCAACAAACACAACATCAGACAATTGTGGTGAACGAGTGATGAGGATCACAGATGGGCACGACATCATCTCTGTCGATGTTGTGGCAGCACTTTAAAAATCATTAACCTTTACGATCAAGATAAACATTAGAATTTTATGGTCAAACGTTTAAAATTTACGGTTCAGGGATTTTTTAAAGTTAGAAAGAAGAAGAAAAACTACAGCACACCTGTGGAATCTGTTGGTAAAAGATGACCGCATGTCAGTTCTGCTTGAAAAATCACCCACACTATCACCTGTCTAAAACCAAAAAAGATTTGCATAAAAAGGCAGAAGGCACGAGCAATAAGATAAAGCCACTTTATATTGTAATTGAACTTCTGTGTTTCCTAAAGGAAAAAAGTATTTTTGTTATTAAGAAACACATAAATGTAATTTAAAATTCTATATTCATAGTTGGAACAATTGGAGGGTTAAGTTCTTGAATATTTGGTAGTCTCCATTTTTCAAACACCCTCCGCGGTCTACTGATCACTGGAAATGAAACAGGAAATCTAGGTTCGATATTCGGAGAACTCAGAATTATCTTTCATCAAATTGGTGAAAGACTCAAATAATTATTCTTATTTTTAAAAAAGTATTCCGAAGGCTCACCATTTCCATAGAGATTGTGAGATGTTACTTTAGGACAGGGGTTCCCAAACTTTTTGTGTACCGCGCCCCCCTTTCTTGAAATGAAAGCCTCCCACGCCCCCTCCGCTGGATGCTATCTCATTCAAAACGCTAATGTGTTGCTGAATGCTATCTCTTTCAAAACGCTAATGTGTTGCTGAATGTTATCTCAATCAAAACGCTAATGTGTTGCTGAATGCTATCTCATTTTCTAAACATCATGTTCAATAAAATTACCTTTGTAAAAAAAATGTGTACATCTGAGCGCACGGCAGTGCGCCAGGCCAAGTTCCGGAAAGCACCAGTTATATTTCAACTAAATGATAATGATTCAACTGGTCTCGCGTCCCCTTGGCTTGCCTTCACGCCCCACTAGGGGTACGCGCTTGGGAACCTCTGCTGCAGGATGACATCCTCACGGGCCGAGCCATCTGAGTTGATGGTATAAAACAATACAGAAAACAACGCTGTAATATTATTAAATTATTATGTTATTGACGTAATTATATTGCATAGATTGAGTTCTGGTTCTAAGTTCTAAGGCCCTTTCCCATTATCAGAGTAGATGTATGATGACAAATACTTTTCTTTAGAGCTGCATTCTTTTCTCACATATCCAAAACGATGATGTCGAAATTGATTGATGTTTAGAAAAGTCTTATTTTTCTTATATGTCAATTTCATTTCAATTGGTATCATTTTCTCATAAACTTTTCTAAAGAACTTTGTTAATTTACCGCATGGGTTTATTATTTTCGTGTGATGTTTATAAAATGGTCGCAACCTATTTATTATAAAAAAAATACCTCCTACTCGAAATTTGATTAATGAAAAAGGTCCGCCATAAACGTCAAATTTTTTAGGATTATTTTTTCGTAGTCGATTCGAAATTTATTTTTTGAAAGTTTTATTTTCGAAAATAAAAAACCAAAATATTTAGAAGAAAATCTTGAAATCTTCTAAAAATAGTCTCATATATTTCAGTATGTTTTTTATTACTCTGCAACAGGGAGTCACACCAGAACTGGTTGCAGCGACAAGGCTTTTCATATTTACCGCGTTCCTAATGACAAATTTATAAAAAAAACTCTCCAATGGACTCAACACTAATTTAGTAATACGGAGATAAGCATGACTTTTGCATTCGTTTCGTAACAAATAATATTAAAATCTCTATAAAGAAATCAGGCATGTAATTATGGAAAAACATTTTCCTTTTATTATTATTTTATTTAATTTTAAATTAGATAATTTGAATTTGCTGCTAAAATGATAAATAAAAAAATATTTATCGAGGCAAATGAACTATTTTAGATTCTTAAAGTTCCTGAGGCTACGTTGTTACAGTTAGGTAAGTTTTTTAAAAATGGACGAAAACCTACAATACTAAAACGAAGAGCTATCAAGCAGCTCGATCGATTCTAGCTTTCCCACAGGTTAACGTTAAGTTGTTAGATTACCACTTAAAGGCTAATATCTCTGTAACGGATTCACCAAGAGGAAAAGTTAAACTTTGTGCGAACTCTTTGCAAAAAGGGATCCATCAAACGTCTTGATTGGTTCTGGTGATCCGTCAAAATCTCGTTAAGTTGAAAGCCCACAGACCTTAATTACAGAATAACATGAAAAGTTATGCAAAATTTCCGCAATTTAATACATTTTCAACCATCGAAATTGGGGGTGGCCTTTTTCCAACTCAACGGAGTTTACAATATTTCATATTGTAATTAAGGTCTGTGGGATTTATTGTGCTTCCTGGTTTGTGTTCACGGGCGGGAGTAATATATTTTATGTACATGTGAATCCCACCAATTTTATTGGAGACTTTGTCTCAATCTGCCCGGCGTACAGGATAATCCAACATACCTTCCTATTAGAGGTTAGGGACAGAGGTCCCTATAGGAAGGTACTATTGACTCTTCGACTTTTGCAACAACGTCTTCTGGTTACCAATTGCCTTAACCTTGCATTCATCTCTATTTCGTTCCTTTTTCATCAGGTAAGATTGACGATTTCTTACTTTTTTCATTTGGCCACCATTAAATTATGTGGTTATTCCCCCCCCCCATCCGTAAAATATTTAAAGGCCGGACATTTTTATAATATTTAGAGTCAAAATCATTCCAAAAATAAGCGACTGCGCGTGACTTAAAGCTCACGCTACTACGGGCGACAGCACAATTCTATGAACGACTTTAGGCTACAAATCCAGGAGTATTTTAAGTTTGTAGCATGTATTCGCTTAAACATAGTAGCGTGAGCTTGAGTCGCTTCCAAAAAACAAATATTTTAGAATTTAAAATCATCTCAAAGCAAAAACAAGGAATAATTGTAAATGTCAATCCTAAAGTCATGCCTGTAATTAAATTATTATAAAATAAAATAAAAGGGATATTTTTTATTCAAATTCACACAGAGGTGGAGCAAACAATTTCTATTGGTTAAAAAAATCAAATAATTATTAGTTCTACCAACATTCTACATTCAATGTCCTCCTACCCTAAATTCAACACACCTACTATCTTGAAAACCCCTTCCCTTTGTAGAATTTTCTTTTTTACCATAACTAGAGTTAGTTACAAAATAAACTTATAAGGGTATACTAACATACTTTAAAAAAAAAAATAAAAAAAAAATACGTGATTTTTTTTTTTCTAAATTAATCGTGTGATTAAAGACAATAATTTACTAAAATAAATAAATGTTCATGAAACTATTTGACTGAATATTGTGATTTTTACAAAAGTTTCAATATTTCAAAGTTATTAAAATTATGATTCTTTAATATTCCATCAAAAGTGAATTAATCTTTGTTATTTTTTTTAAAATAATAACTATCTAAAGAAATTGACATTTACCGTTTTTTCTTGTTCAAAAGATACGTTTAAATTTCTGATCATTATTGTCATTATTTGAGTAATCATTATTATTTTTTTGATTATAATTATTATCAGTTATTTAATTAAATAAATTATTAAACATAAATTTACTTAAATAAGTTATTGGATACTTTACTATAAATCTTTGATATTTTAACATTTATATGTTTTTATGTGAACATTGGTTTTTGATAATTTTCGAAAAGTTTAATGTACCTAAAATTTAACTGTTTTTTCTAATATTTGCCGTCAATCAGCAAATTCACAAACTATAATTATACTTATTGCCGTGAATCAGAATAACTAATAAATTGTTAAACGATTTGGTTTTAAAAGCTTTGATAGTTCTATATTATTTTCGATGCTTGTTCTAAAGTTATTTTAAATTTTATTTAATTTTTCTGATTACCAACGTAAAGAACAATTTTGGATTAACATCCTGGATTTATTGCAATGGTTGTTATAGCGTAAGTATTTTACAATTTATTTTTCACTGTTGGTCCAATTTTTCCTTTGTTTATTTATTTGTGAAAATTTGTAACAGGAAAACAAAATTAGCCGGCCTTTTTCTTAGAGGACCTGAGGGTACTCTCCTAACGACATCATACTGGGAGAGTTAGAAGGACCAAGAAAAAGAGGAAGACCAAGAAGATTGTTGATGTGTTGGAGTGACTGGACATTTACTTAGAGGACCTGAGGGTTCTCTCCTGACTGACATCATACTGGAAGAGTTAGAAGAACCAAGAAAAAGAGGAAGACCAAGAAGATTGTGGACAGCAGATGTAATGTAGTGGCCGGCCATTTACCTCAACAAAGACCTACGATATCAACCGAAGTCTGGCAAATTCCTAATATTAAGGAAGATAAAGTTTAGTACGGTTTTCCGTACCATTTATTTGTAAATACATTTTTATTTTGGACTAATACTGCTAATCCAGGATAAAAATGTAGCCACTCAGGGTAGCAAGCCAGCATCATTAGTAAAGTTTTGGTGTTAGGAAATCAGACTAAAAAATTCTGCTTCAAACCAAAGATGAAGTCTCTTATTCCAAGTCATTCCAAAGGGATTCTTGGTAATTCTGGGACATACTGTAGATATAAGAGAAAAAAGTAATTGACCGAACGAAGTGAGGTCTAGTTTTAACACCACGATTTTTCTTTTGTTTGTCTCTTTGTACCACGATAATTCCCGAACGCCTTGTCAAATTTTGATGAAACTTTGCATGGAAATTCATTACGTTTACAGAATTAGCTTTTTGTTACTGGACCACTTGGGACCAAATGGCAGCTCTTTAATGTCCTTTAGTGGTAAATTTTTTGTAATAATTGCAGAGGTGTTGCGCAATATTAAGCCACGAGAGTCGCAATCAAATAAAATACCTATAAATAAAAGTGAGAAGTTAGATTTGTTAAAACCTGTACAATCTGTACATGTGGTCTAATAATTGCTAGCGTTGAATACACCAGTTCCCGTTACATTAAGTTCAACGAGATTTTACCAAGTGGGAGTTTACGTAGGTTCGCGCACTCGTGATACTGGCTTTTAAAACCCAGACTCGTTGAGGTCATCGGGTTTTTAAGTTTCCGGCGAATGGAGGGTTGAGTTCAGTTTAGGTAAACCGTCTCGAAAGACCAGTAGATGTTAAAGAGACGTTAAGCCAAATTAAAAAAAAAAAAGACTTATGATGTTCATAAATTATTCTCCTTCATAGTCGTTCATATCTCCCTCCCTCTCTCTTGTAATTGAGTGTCGTCTACAGTTCGCCAAATTTTAGTGTTTTCAAATCGTCCAAATTTAATAGAAGCTTGCTTTAAATAACTTTAAACTCTTTTTTTTTAATAAGGAAAGAAAAAGAAATGTTTAAATTATAGGTAAATAAAGTTAGTCATAACCAAATAACCATAACCAACGCGGTCACACACTCGTCCAGGGGGTCCACATGAAACACATAAGATATAAGAAAACAATGGGGGGCCTGACTTGCTGTACATGTTTGTATCGGTAGCAAATTACATGGATAGGATTACAAATTGCTTTCTAATATGCGAAAAATAAGCACACCAGTGGTGGATATATGTTATTCAATCGGGTTCTAACTCATTGAACCGTCATTAGCAGTGGCATATCCACAGGAAGGAACTGGGAATTGTTCCCTCCAAAGGATTTCTGGTGAAATGAAAATACGCAGGAATCCCTTCGTACTTTCACATTTGTGCTTTTACGAAATTTATTTGCTGACAAGAAGTCTTAAAATGTATCATATTATGTTGATTAAAGTGTAAAATGTGAAATACTATGTAAAATCATAATGAAGAATAAAATTTAATATATATATATCTTCACTTGACTAAAAATAATTAAAGATGTTTATAGGAGCTAACTAGTTTCATCCTCTCCTGAAAACATCATCGGGTGATGTTCTTTAGTAAACTGGAGATATAGTCAATTTTAACCTTCATTATGGGAATTGTTTATTTAAGACGAACACCCGAAATGGTTTGGCTACTCGTATATGAAAAGTAAAACCATTTCATTTTAAAAGAAGTAAAACCTGACCCCCCCNCCCCCCCCCCCCCCCTATAAGTAGAATTTAGTTGGGTATAAACGCACTGGAAGAACGTTAAAGAAAAAGACAAAAATGTAGTTCAGTGAACACCTACTACTACTACTGGCTGGTTGTAGCAGGCCTCGAAGGCCCAAAACCTCTCACAAGCATCCTCTTCCATCTTGCCCTGTCATGCGCAGCTTCCATCCAATCTTCCTCCATTGTTGGTGATTTAGCCTCTCTATACCATCTTTTTACATTATCTTGCCATCTTCTTCTGGGTCTTCCTCTATCTCTTCCTTCCTCATAGTTTAGGTGTAGAGTTCTCAGAATGATGGATCCTGTCTCTGCTCTTGCAACAGTGAACACCAGACCTCACTTATATAAAAAGGCCCCGGCTGACCGAATAGTTCCGAAATAGATCTAATTCTATGAACTTGTTAAATGTCTACACAAAAGTTCATTATAATCGGACAAGGCGTTCGAGAGTCATCGTGGAACAAACAATTAAAACTAGATGAAAATACCTAAATAAGAAGCATTCGTAAATGTCCTTTGGTTACTCTCATAACTATAATACAGTTAAGCCTTTTTTACAAAAAAAAATAAAAAACCAAGTAATTATAATCGTCGGAGATATTGCAATTCATATTTTGTAAGGTGTCACCCTTGTCTTATTTATGATCGTCTACCAAAATGTCTGGCGGTCATCATTATTTTTCAATGCGGTCACCTGACACGTGGCACCCACTCATTATTTAGAATACCCTTTGGCAACTTGTATACATAATTGTTTAAAGTTTTGTGTTTTGTGGCACGTCACCCGATCCTAACAAAGGAAGAATCCTTTTCACGAAGGAAGAAACTTTGATTGGTTTAGCCAGCCTCTGTGGCATATTACTTAGATTATCTTTAATTCAAAGATTTCTTTTAGCCAGCACGTTGCTGGCTAACGTGGCACGTTGAATACACCAGTTCCCGTTAGATTACTGAAGTTAGGCAACGTCCAGCGAGGTTATAACATATGGGTGTCTACGTGGTTTCGCACCCTCGTGATGCTATTTTTCCGGCCCAACCCAGGCTGCGTGAGGTCAATGTGGGTAACTGGTTTGCAAGTTTCCAGCGAATGGAGGGTGAAACCCCCGTCCTGAATAACCAATAGATGTTAAAGAGACGTTAGCCAAATAAAAAAAAAAAAAACTTAATTGGATGTTTTTGGGCTGTATTGGCCTACCGGGGCATTATGTTCGTCATTTTAATGAGAGTTAAAACTCTACAAACTAAAACAATATGAAAAAATTGCCTGAATTACAGATAAAAATAAAACCATTTATATGAATGCAGAGAAATTTATATATTATTCCAAAATGATCTTTTAGGGCCATATCGATCCTTGGTCTAACAAAGGCGTGAATATTCTCGAAAACGTTATGGTTATTAAACATGTTTTTGTTTTCAGGAGGGAGGCCGGCTCCCCGGTGATGAAAAGTGTGCTCCCCTACTCTCCAAGAACTGGATCATTTCGTCACGCTGAATGGGATATTAATGACTCTTGCATTCCTAGGGTAAGGACGAATTGTTTTAATCTTATTCATAACTAGCTGTTTCACCCATGCTTTACTATAGTCCTTACAGCAGATTTGGGAGGAGATATGGGCTCGGGTACACCCTGTATATTGTAGCCTTTAAAAACACAAACTTCGTGTTTATATTTTTCGCCATATAAACAAACGTGTGTTTCAGAGGTGTCTAACTTCTGACAAAAAAACACTTGTGGTGACAAAGGCGAGCAAAATTGAATGGTTTAGTATTTTCTTAATTTTATTTTACCCTATCCCGGTTTCGAAACCTTTATCCGTAAAGGACTGATCATAATTTGGCAAACTATGCCCTAAGACAAACCGGCACGTAAAACTTTATCTTTTTGAGATTAAAAGGGTTTGCGACAAAATCTAAGACATCACAGACAGAGTCTTGCCGAATTCGGTCAATAAATTAAAACTTTGGAAGTAACACGAAAACGATTGTACATTTTTTAGTTCTGATAATTTTCATGAGATTCTGCACCATAATATTAGGGGAAGAAAAAATTGATGTGAACGCACCTATAAATTTTTGTAAGATTTTTGACCTAGATCTTACCTTTTTTATACCCTTTTATAAATGAATTATTTAGAGTTTGGAGTATCTATACTTATAAAACGCAAAGCCCAGTTAGTATACTGACTGACTGATAATCAACGTAGCTCCACGACGGCTAAACGTAGAGACTTGAAACTTTGCACAAAGGTGCCTTTTAGTATGTAGGTGCGTAATAAGAAAGGAAAAAAAATAAAGTTCAAGTGGGAGCAAGTTACCGCCAAAAATGCCGCTATTTAGTGGGTCTTTTTGCAATATTTTTCTGGGCAAACTAAAAGAAATAACGAAAAATGAGGACCCCCTCAAAATAGTATATAAGGATCCCATAAAAAATATAAAATTTGAAAATTTTCGGTTTCTATCCGATTTATGGACGGTTTTCACCACCAAAAAATAGGAATTGAGAAATACCACTTCGGGATGAGCGAGAAAGTTGAAATTTCGTACAAAGGTGTTCCGCAGTAGAAAAAGTCATATCCTTGAATAAAATATTGAATTTTCTAACCAGGAGCGGTGCTCACTCTGGGGGTCGGTTCCACCAAAATCCCATAGTTAAGAAGTATCACTTCGGAATAAGCGAGGAAGCTGAAATTTTATACGAAGGTGTTCCGCAGTGAAAAAAGTAATATCTTTGAGTAAAATATTGAATTTTCTAAATAGGAGCCGTGCTCACTCCGGGGGTCGGTTCCACCAAAAATCTAAAATTGAGGAGATTTATTAAATTGTTGTTGAATTTTGTAACCGTAGCGAAGCACGGGAAAACAGCTAGTATTCTTATAGGTACTCGTACAATAGGTAAGTTTTACACTCCGCCACCGGTTTTCCTGTCTACGGTCCTGCTCATTTTTTTCTGATAATAAGTTCATTCTCCTATGTATAGGTATCCGAATTCAATTCATGGGAAGAATGGGCAGATGGTCACTGTAGATTTGTCTATCCTGTAAATAGTGAAGAAGCTAAAAGACATGCCAGTGGTTGGGCCATGAGGAACACCAATAATCATAATGTACATATACTGAAGAAGTCTTGTTTGGGTGTGCTGGTGTGTTCCCGGAGATGTGTTCTTCCGAACGGAGATTCTGTTCATTTGAGGCCTGCAATTTGTGATAAAGCGAGGAAAAAACAGACTGGTGAGTAAATAAATTTGGTGTTTATAAACACTAATTTTTTATAAATATATAAATACCAATTGTTTATAAATGTTAATTTTCACATTGAAGTGAGGTCTATGTGTTTGGGGGGGGGGGTGNGGGGGGGGGGGGGGGGTCAAAGAAAAACGCTTTAACTACATATGGGTAGAAGGTCGAGCTGATGCTGCACCCGGGTTGGATAACTGAATTAGTTTTACATCTAAGAAAAAGAACCAAACTTAGTAAGTACAAAGAACTTCTTGACGTCGAAACACTTTTCTCAAATTTGGTGTTTATAAATACTAATGGCTCCCAAGTCGGTTATAATTTGGAGTCTCGATCATCCCCCCTCAACTGGAGACCTGTATCTGCCCGGGTAATAAGGGAATGTATTTTTATGCTAAGTTCACACTAAAGTTCCAACGATCATCCTTCCTTAACATACTATCATTATTTTCTAAACTGCTTCTATCTAATGGGATGAAACCTAGCACGACTCCCATTTTCCAAATTCTGTCTTTATTGACTTTAGCTGATCGGTAGACGGATTTGATTCCAGATATCTTAAAAATAGAGGAGTGAGATTCGGTTAGCCAATGGACGAGATTGTCAGAAGAAGAAAGGTTGAATCAATTATAAGTACGCGGATTTAGAATGTGTCTGTCTGTTGGTACCAAGAAAACCAAACGCGTACTAGATACACGTTTACTGTATTCAAAGAAATAGTTGTTAATTTTAACGCCCTAGTGGTCCATCCGGAAACTCTTGGCAGCCTCTTCCAAGAAATGTTTTCTATCAAAATAGGAAAACTGATTAGATTTTTTGTTTGCCCAAACAACAATAGAAACAAGTGTTTACAATGGAACTGTAATGTGTATGTTTATGCGATTGTTATATCTTCCTACGCACCCGGGAGTATTTCTCTAATCATACGTTTGGCTATACTGAACACATACTTAGCTTTTATGATTTAACTATATAGGGAGAACTCAAAATACAGGGTGGGCAAACACAAAATGTATAGATTTTTTTAAACTACTCATTCAACGACTCGTAAGACGAGACAATTACAAAATGAAAATAATTGAATTTTTTAAACTAATTAAAATAACACAAAGAAATAGTTACACTATAAAAAATTGACTAAGATACGTACTTATACATCTAAATATAGAAACAAAAGAAAACTCGTGGAAATAAAAATAAACTCAATTCGTTTGGTCAATTAATTTCAAAAAGAAAATTTATAAAAATCAGAGCGCACATTACTAATCAGAGGCATTTGTTTGATATGACCACCCAGTATACTATTAGCATTATTTGACATTATGGGTTTATGGGCTAGGCATGATCATGAGGCAAGTGCCCCATTCCAATTTCCATCTACATTCTTCTAGTTGGTTTTTATTATCTTTGTCATCACGAAGCTTGAGGAAGAAATCATATTTAATAATATTAATGTTGGTTATTGGTTGAATGTCATTAAATGCATCTTGTTCGTATAGTTGTTGATGGTTTCGTTGCAAGTAGCTTCATCTTCATTCACATTGAGTGGGTTCTTCCCTACGTAGCGTAGGTATAAAATACAGTTCTTTTTATGTCAGTTTTAGTTAAGTTAAGTGTTTTCTTATTATTATGAATTGGGGTCATTTTTTTCTCATCATCAACCATTTCTTTACTAACTAAAACATGTCTATGGGCTGTGATTTTAAACAACTTTTTGCCTTATAAATTTTTTGTGACAAAATAACACAGGGAAATATACATTTACATGTGTTCTCTTCTAGTGGCAGCAGGCGATCGGGGCGAGCATAGATTGTGAGAAGCAGTCTCTAAAATATTGCAAAAATTTTATTGATATCAGCGTTTTCTAGTTAAAAGTAATAAGGATACTAGAAAAGTTCATATTTTTTATTTTTCACTGATTGTTACTTGGAAACTATACTATTATATCTAATGTTGTTGCTTTTATTGCTAGCACATGGAGAATTCAAAAGTGCAAAGACTTTCATTTTGACCTTTTCTAATTTTACTTAGGAGCACATAAATCATTATATCGCTGAAGCGCTAATGGGTTAGTGGTGTAGTGGTAGGATGCTCTGTCTGTAACCAGTAGGGCGTGGTTTCAAACCCAGCCCACCCATGGAATTTTATCCTCATGTATTTGAGATAGTTACCTCTATTCGAGGACCTAGAAGGGGTCGGTATTATCAACATCAAGTTCGGCGCCCTCAAAGTAGCATAATTTGCTAACCAACACTTCCACCACAATCACTTTCTGCGATGTACACTGAATGTAATAAGTATAAGCAATGAAACGGTGTTGAACGTTTCCCCAAATATCTGTTATTCCCTATTTTTTTTTTTCAGGTAAACCATGTCCTAATAGGAAATGTACTGGAAGATTAGAAATTATGCCATGCAGAGGTCATTGTGGCTATCCGGTGACACATTTCTGGAGACATACTGAGTTCGCTATATTCTTTCAAGCAAAAGGTGTTCATGATCATTTAAGACCAGAAGCAAAATCAACGTCAGAAGCTAGAAGAAATTTAGGTGCAGGAAGACGAGTTAGAGGATTGGCTGTTTTACTGGCAAGAGAAGCAACTTTAGGAAATAAAGTAAGTATTGTTACAAATTTAATTGTACTAAGTATATAGTGAGGACAATTTGAATATTAACTTAAAAACTTGATCTAAAATTGGGAATATATTTGATCTTCATATTGGGTTTTTGGTTCTTGACCAACATTTTTGAACGAATACAATACTTAAGGAGCATTCAGACTTAGTAGTGACAGTGCCGGCAAGTGATTCCCGCTGATCGTGAGCTCACAGTTATGCTCTGTCACGTGCCGGTCCGTCACGGTACTGTCACTGCTTAGTGTGAATGCTCTTTTAAACTTTTATATGGTATACTAGCATGGAAAAGAAATTAGAATATAAAGATTGAGATGGTTTGGATTTGGACCTATGGGACGCATTTTAAAAAGCAATTAATTTTGTTACCAAGCACGATATAGGTCTCCAGATCGAGGCTCGAATTATAATCGACATGAAAGTCAGTAGTATTTATAAACACCAAATACTTCAGGTCTAGGGGATCCCCCCCCCCTGTATCCTTCACGAGTGACTCGATTGAGAATTACAGGATTAAGAGAAAGACCGAAATTGAGATGGAAGTATAAGGTGAATGAAGACTTGAAGGAGAAAGTATAGAGGGCCTGCCCGGGACAGAGGAATTAGACCTAGAAAAATTAAGGAAAGCAATGCCAAACCAGATGCGGATACAGGAGGGTCATAGGGACGATCCCCCAGACCTAAAGAAATTGAACTTTGAACTGGAGACATGTACACAATAGGATGTCACAAAACAACGATTATGTTCTGACCAATTTTCATAGACCTTTTTCAACCGCACGTGATCAATGGCTTCTATTTTATTTTGAATATTATGTTTGAGGTTAGGAATTGTCTTTTCATTATGTATTTGCATTAGAATTCACTTTTCAAATAACCCCAGAAAATAAGCCCAAAAGTATCTCATTGCATGACTTTGGGGCTTGGGGAAAAAACTCTCCTCTAATCAAAATACTTACTCCTATTTTTTATGAAAAGTTTATTTTAAAGGAATATTTTTTATTTAAATTGAGATCAAGCGTGTCGGTAGACGCGCGCACACCAAGAGTAAGCAAAGCTGTCGACTATATGGAAACGAAACATAGTGTGTAGGGTAGTTTTTTGCAAATTTTTATTTATATTCTCAATGGTTCATATTAATAGATGGTGTTTTCCCCAAATACGAAGATTTCATATTTTGTTAATCTCCTTTCCCAGACACATCAATCTTCATGAAAAATTATAAAATAGGAATTCTAATATTTCAAAATCAGAACAACTGAGGAAGCAGAGGTCGTTTTCTAATGCAAAATCTTTGGTTGTGCGCCATGTGGTTTTCTTGTTATTTATCTACGGCTAGAGAATTTAAAATTAAAACAACTGAGGGTGCAGTACTCAAAAACATGGTTTTGCAATTTGAGCTCATTGGTTGAATTTCTAATGAAGAGTCCGAAAAATTCATGGTACATATAATTATTTTTTTATATCGGTTGTTTTTTGAAGTTATACTTCTTTAGGCGCGTTATGAAAAAATTATGAGAGTGAAATTTTAAGATGCGCGCGCATGTGTAACACAAAATTATCACCGCTTCAGTGTAACACAAAATTAACACATATGAAGTTAGTTATAAAAAAATAATGAAGATGAAGTTAGTTATGAAAAAATGATGAGTTAAATTTAAATATTTTATTTTCTCATTCTATATCCATAGAACATTGTGGCTCAGTGGGAATTAATAGTTGGTAGGTTCTAAGTTCACTCTCGGGTGGGGTAGTGTTTTTTTTTTTTGTAATATTAAGAAATTTATTTTTAAAAAGAAGTATAACTTCTCATGCGCGCAAGTTGATATTTTTGGGCTGCCGGAATATTGATACTCTTGACGTCTTTTTTACAAAGGTTCCAAAAAGAAAGAAGAACTCAAAAAAGTCTGAGCTTAATGCGAAAACATTATTTGGATTAGGTCATGTTTCACTTTGTAAGGGAAACTCGCTGGTTATGACTATAAAGCTGAAAATGTTTCAGTTGTCAGTAACTTTAACTACCTCAACAAGCGATATCTCTAACCGCCTACAAAATGTTTACTCAAATCTCTTACATTAATATTTAATCTATTGACCAACTTCAAACTGTTACGATTATCATTGAGAATAAAAGGCTTTAGGCTAGGACGTTACAAACAACGCTAAAAGCAACTAACATTTGAGTTTGATAACAAATAAATCAGAACAAACCTAATCTGTAAAGTCGAGGCAGGTAGTAGGCTCAAGAGAAATAACTATCCGTCTTCAGTTTCCAAAACCAGGCGCGGATATTATTATTTTTTTTATATATTTTTTTTAAGGCGCCCTCTTCTAAAGATTCTATTTCCAATCTTGTGTCGAAGAGGGGGGATGGAGTTGGATTCAAACCAACAGCCTCCTGATTACGAATCCAACGCCTCAATTAACTGAGCTGCTACTGAGGCTGTTTTGATATCAAATCATATACATTAAGCGGATTTTCCCCATTATTAACCCTAAATTAACAATTGGTATATCGGAAAAAATCTTCATCCTCATAAAGACCGGTTCGACTTTGTCCCCGTGAGCATACATTCCGCAATTTCGGGGTTTTCCAAATTTTTTGAAATCGGAATAATATTGACCCTATTTTTTAAAAAAAATCAGGACCGATTTTTAGATTGTTAGGGTAACCGAACCGGCGTTTTAATTTTGATTGTATTGATTAATATATCATCCGAATTCAAAACGCATCCAAAATTTTGGGGACTGCTTATTCTATGCTTCCAAATTTATAAAAATAACATCGACCTGGCTTTAGACTGTTGGGGTACCACAGAACCGGCGTTTTTTTTTTATTTATTATTATTTATTTTTTATTGTATCGATTGATATATATCATCCGAATGCTTATTTTGTTACGGGGAAAATTAAGTGCCCGTCATTTTGTTTCTACTAGTGTTGTTTTCGATGTAGTCAAAGTAAGATTATGATATTATATTTAATAATTTATTAGAGCTTTAGTCTATAATAAAAAAATTAGGTCTGATTTTAGAGTTTTTGATGGGCACCGGTTTTTTTTATATTGGTCATATCGATTGATACATCATTCGAAAGCTTATTTTAAAAGAAGATAATAAACGCAAGCAGAAACTCCTATCACATACCGATTCATAGGAAATCAATTTTAAAATTCCCAATTTTGAGCGGACGTAATTTTTTTTTTATGATTATGGACATAACTGATAAAAAAAAATCACAGCTCCCATGGCTCAGTGGTCACTGCACTAGTCTTGCACTCGGGAGACCCAGGTTCGAATCCTGGCAGGGGCAAAAATTTGTCACTGTGGCTTGGATGTTTTCAGAGCCCACTCAACCTCTTGAGGACAATGAGTAGCTATGGAAATAAATGCGCATAGCGACCCGGTGTCATTCTTGTAGGTAAAATAGAAAAATTCAAAGTAATTGGATAATGATTGATATTGAAATATCCTACAATGCTGCAGTGAGCACCACATTTGTGACATAATAACACAAAGAAACAGCAGCAGCAACATTTATAACTAATAAAAAGATATAGTCTTGTTTTCCGATTATTTAATTAATTATCATTTTTAGAGAAATTCTTATCTTACTATCCGCACCAAACTATTTCCAATTACTCTGAATATAACAGCAGCACGGGAATGGCCATGCCTCTAAGGCGTCAAGCAAAACTCTCGTATAACATTACTGAAAGTTTTAAGATTTAAAATAATAATTTTTGAATCATGTCTTGAATTTCACTCACAAGTAAAGCGAAACTATGTCGTATAAAATTACTGAAAGTTTTAAAATTTAAAATAATAATTTTTGAATCATGTCTTGAATTTCACTCACAAGTAAAGCGAAACTATGTCGTATAACATTACTGAAAGTTTTAAGATTTAAAATAATAATTTTTGAATCATGTCTTGAATTTCACTTACAAGTAAAGTGAAATTGTTGCTACCTGGGATCGATCAATTTTAAAAATAAAAGTTTTAATATTTGATTTACGTGTCTGATGATAAATATTAATATTAAATATGAGACATTTGACTTTGTTTGTTCAATGAAATTACATTTGTTTATGTACCTGAGTTGAGTTCATATTATTAATTCATACTTTCATACTAAAGAGAGCACTAAACTCAAAATTCGAATTTCTACAAAGTCTCCTCGTTCAAACTTTTTCTAACTGAGATCATCTTTAAATACAAAAGGCCTCATGACGCATAAATGTAAGGCTTCCACAATCAAAAAGGGATAAAGTTCAATGAAATGGACACAGAAAGTACTACTAGTGGTACCTAGTTCTGTTCACTGATTTAAAATGACCATCATAAGGCTCCGGTTGTCGCAATAGGGCCAAAGTTAATCAAAGAAATGTATGAACCTAATTAATGTCCATATGAAATCCCATCAAAATCACATAATGTGTTCGAGACTTATTGTGGAACGAAGAGAGGTTCCAAGAAAAAAAAAATAGACATAAAACTAGACCCCACTTCGTTCAAACAGAGGTTCAAAGAAAAAAAATTGGAGATAAAACTAGAACCCACTTTGTTCTAGCCCTTAAAGTAAGATAGCACCGAGTGTCGACAAAGCATACTAGTTTTATGAATTGTTGACCACAAATTTTAGTTTCAAAATCAGGCCACACGTTCAAGAGCTATAGTGGTACAAAAAGACAGTCAAAAAGTTTTAAACATAGCCGTCAAGACGTGTTAAGATAAGTTTGGAAGGCTATGCCTGATTGACCTGAACCTCATGAGAGAGGCTTTAACTTCTCGTCATTTGGTGAAAAAGGTAAAGTTTTATCTTTAGTGCCCGCACAAACAACAACACAACAAATGAATGGGTTTTAAATAAAAAAGAAATATCTATCTTGATCCCCAACAACAAACATCGATCTGGTATAATCTGGGTAACCGCTCAAAGCTCTCTCGAAATGAAATTTGAAAAGATAAAACCCTAGATTTTTGGGGTTCTACAGCCGAAGGTTGCCCACGAAACCCAATAATCTTTTATTAAAGTGTACTCACGTTGTCCGATTCTAAGCACCAGGATGACCCATAACAAAAGGATTTCCCACCTTTTTCGATAACTTCAACAACCTATTTCCACCATATTTTAAACTAGTATCTACCATATAACATGTTTTGATTCTACAAAATAATGCTGCCACTTTTGTCGCCTTTATCTTGGCTGCTCAATTATCCTCACGAGGCTGAGTGAATCCCGCAATACATCCGAACACAAAATCAAAATATTCGAAGATTTTGTAAACGCGGGTCTCCTGGGGGCAATTCCAGAGTGATGATCACTTGACTACGGAGACTTTTAATCCTTAATATAAGTAGAAGAGGAAATAAAAGTTGTTTTTGAGAGGAACACCGCTACAACAATAACCTATTAAAGAACACCAATAGTTCCGGAGCTGCAGGGATAGCCAGGTGAAATTTCCACACATTATATGCGTATTTTTCTTATCACCTTAATTTTGACTTAAAAGTCCAAGGCACCCAAGTACATGCCAGTCGTGAAAGGCGACTAAAAGAAGGGTCGAAAACAATATCTTTTCCATTGCCCAAGCAGAAAGCAGGGAGAAGCTACAAGCTACTGCATTATCCATGATGATTCCCAAGTATCAACAACTCATGGCGAGTTGTTGCAAACCAGCCCCATGGCTGCTAACTTATGATGAATTTTGACAAATAATAAAAACCCAAATTGTTATTGTTAGGGTTTTTACTTTCTTATATCAACGTTTTGTGTTTCATTTGAGTTCCAATCCAGTATCGAATCAATACCTAGTTATCGGTTCTGCACTGAATTGGAACTTTTTTGGTGTTCGACTGAAATCAGAGGTAGAATTTAAAACCGTTCCTCAGTACATTTATTTATAAATATACTTCAAGGAAGAGTCAAAAACATTTTTATTTTTACTCAAATCTCAAGGATTTAAAGTATGCTAAAACTGAAACCACGCGCCAAGACTGGATTTCGCCAGGTTTCTCGTATCAATTCATTAATTGAATTGATTTTCAAAATGAGGTCCATAATCTGCAGATTTGATTGGTCTATTCTAAGATTGCACCCACCTGACACTACCTATCACAATGTACCGATCTCCCTGCCATTTAATAACTTTGAGTGAACAACATCTAATTAATTCGGACTCAATGGTCCATTAATTACTAGCAAGATAATAGCAGGTTCTGCATATCGTCCAATGCACCACCCATCTAGATTCTTCATTGAGAGAAGATTTACTGTTTATGCCCTTTGGTATTAATTGTTGAGGCGATATTGATAATATGTGTATGAAGTGAGGAATGTGGATGTGGCGAAGTGAGAAATGTGGATGTGGTGAAGTGAGGAATGTGGATGTGGTGAAATGAGGAATGTGGTCTCCATGGATACTGATAATATGTATATAAAGTGAGGAATGTGGATGTGGTGAAGTGAGGAATGTGGTCTCCATGGATACTGATAATATGTATATGAAGTGAGGAATGTGGATGTGGTGAAGTGAGGAATGTGGATGTGGTTTCCAGGGATCCAACAACCACTTCTTGCTGATTTTAAGAGTGAAAATATTAGTACAATCAGGTTCTGCACTGGGTACTTACACAGCGCACAAAGCGATGCCGTGCGATGGAGTCCGGAAAACTCAAGGGACGGCAGGTGTATTAATTTTGAATGAGAAGTCATGTCGGGTGTTTATACTCCATGGGGAGCCGAGCAAATGCGAGAGGTTCCGCTGGAATCGTCTGATTTTTCTTTGTCTTTTTGTGGCCACCCGGAGCAGAATGGCCTTCTACGTGAATGAGGTCTACAGTTCCACTAGATTTTATAATTATAAATTAAAACTTAGTCATTTAAGTTCATCTGAGATAGTGTTGTATATAGAATGATACAAAAAGCAATTTTACCTTCCATTAATCAGTTTCAATCTGGGATTTTCATTGAAATTGCCAAAATGTACAATCATCCAGTTCATCGCTCTAAAATCTAAATTAATTGTAGTAAATTTAAAACCATTCTGTGTTTCAGATATTAAGAGATGACAAAAAGTCTTCCTGTCTCGAACTTAAATCAGCATCTTCTTCTTATCACTTGACACCTTATCACCAAAGTTCGCCGTTAATGCCGTCAAATAGCAATGTTACAGGTATGTTGCTAATGGATCAGTTAAATGCGTTTTCTTTTTACAGTAAGTTAGTATTGCCCGGAATGCGGTCTCAAGGGATCGACCAATAATAATCTGGATTAACCAGTAATCAAAGCCAACACATCAAGTTACTTTACTACCATAGGCAAATAACAGGAACCAACCATTAGTCTCCGGATGCTTGGTTCTACGTACCAGGACATACCAAGCACTGAAAATTGTTTGTTGGCCAATGCATACAGCAATGCAAGGCGAGAATTTTTAAATTTTTTGAAGGTGAGAATTTTTTTTCATTTGAGAGATGGAAGAAAGAGTCGTATTACGAAAATTAATTCTCACCTTCAGAAAAAACAGAAAATGTATTGTAAACATACCACGTTGAATGCACCAGTTCCCGTCAGATCACTGAAGTTAAGCAACGTCCGGGCGTGGTCAGTACTTGGATGGGTGACCGCTTGGGAACACCACGTATCGTTGGCTTTTTCCGGCCCAACCCAGGCTGGGTGAGGTCAATGTGGGTAGCTGGNAAAAAAAAAAAAAAAAAAAAAAAAAAAAAAAAAAAAAAAAAAAAACTTCAATCTGAATAATTAAGACTTTCTTAATAATTAAGCTGTTTATGATTACCCCTCTTTTTTTCCTATATGGGGTAATTGTGAACTACATGCTGTTGTAATGGGGAGTGGTTTCATATAGGGTCAAATGGGGTATTTGTAATCACTTACTACCACGTTAGTAAACAAAACATTTGAGCGGTATTTATGGTAGGAACATTTAGGTTAATGTACAATAGCTTACTTGAAACCCATTGCATACTGTAAAAATCAGCCGTGAAAAAATATTTGGCCTCTATAATTACCCCATCCTGAGCGGGGCTGTTGTAAACTCAAGGGGGTAAATGTCCCGAGAGAGTGTTAAAACACTTCAAAGAACAAATCATTTATATGGAACCTGAAAAGTCCTAAGAATATTGTCTAATAATAAAAAAATATCTATTAAAAGTATCAAAAAATGATATATTTGTATTAATTTTTTTAAAGCATGTGAAAAACGTTTACAATTACCCCATTTGTCCCTAAAAAGCGTCGTTTTATTAATTTTATTACGTACCTACATACTGAAAGGAAACTGTGTTCTGGGTCTGTAAGTTTGATCAATGATTATAACAATTGTCAGTCAGTATAACAATTGGGCTTTGTGTTTTACAAGTTTAGATTAAAGTCGTTGCCAAATTTCTCAACCCCTCCCACTATTTATTTATCCATCTTTTTGAATTTCAGAATATTCTTGTTCTTGCCCCCCATTCGAGTGCATCTGCAACAGTCACTCCCACTCTCACCCTCATAGTCGTGTTCAATATCACCAAAATAATTACTGGACATCTCACCAAACAAATCATTATACAATGGCCGAAGATTCAACATGTGGAGGCGCTTACGGAGATGCTGCCAATGCTCAGACTGCAATGTTACCCTATGACATATCTTCAATAGGTAAAGCTAATCATCATGTTACTAAACAGACAAGGTCAAATACTCCGCCGTCCTAAAATCGTCTAGTTCTGTCCATGACGTCATAAGAGCCGCTCATATCTAATCACTTGTTTCTAACTTCTCTCTTTTATTTATTTTTTACTAATGAGTGTTCAGAAAAATATGCCACTCATGAAGTGAACATCTTCTGCGCTAGCAAATACCTTTACTTCTTAGCATTATTATTAGACTATTTTTACATGAAAAATCAAAACCATTTTGATACAATCAATAAAAACCCAGTAGTCCTGAATAAATTAAGTGCACCCCCAAACTCATGATGTCCCTGATCAGACTCTCATCCGACTACTAACAACGCCTGAAATCCCTTAGCTTCATTCATCTAAGGAACACTGTTGTATTCGACCCCAAATGGGACCTACATGCCATTTTTTTTTTTCAACGAATTTTTAATTCGATTTGAATGAAGAGATAAAACTTGAGGAAGGACAGACCCCGTCTTTAATCCTAAATGCACAAGAAATGGGTTAATTGTCGGAATTTTTCTGAATCCGAGGAAGCCACAGTGTCAATTACATCGGTTAATCCGGAATCTACTATATAGCATGTGGCGATCGCTCATAACTTTTGAACGCGGTATTTTTTTTTTTTAATTCTGATTGTTTCTAAACATTGGAAACGACCCTATTCGCTAGTTATATCAAAATCCGGAATCAAACTACTACGAAGGTTTTTTATTGTAGTTGATTCAATTCTATACACGCTTTTCTTTCATTCATTTTAATAACTCCGATGGTGAGTTTCAGAGTTTAGGCCTTGATCTCCAAACCACCTCAAATGAAATCCTGTATTTACCCCTGATCTAATTGCTTATGTCATGTGTTTCAGGCCCAGATTTATTTCAACCCGAAGATATTTTCCAAATGGATCAACAGGCCACACCCGATACATCTCTAATTAGACTTGACAAAACATCTCCTCCTTGTACAATGTTAGACTTAGAAAGTGGAACCATTCATCCTAAACTAGAGCCAGATCCAGAACCTGAGATATCCTACTGTTGGAACCAATCGGTCAATTCAATCATGACAGAAGACAGTAGTAATAGCTCAAATCAATTCATACAAACTTCTGAATCTCCTAAACCAATCACTCATATGAAACCTACAGAAAAATTTGAACAATCTTCAGAATTAATGATTCAAGAACGATTTGAATCAGAAGAACGATTCCAACATTCACCAGAACTGAATCAAAACTCATCAAATATTAATTTTCAATTAAGTCCAATACATAATAACAATTCAATTGAAAAAGCTCATCCTTATATTGGTATGAATAGTTCCCAAGAATTATTACTTTACAATCACTCATTAGAAATGAATAGATATGAACAATCGAGTCAATTAATGAACGTCCCAAATCAATTAAATAATAAATACTATAATAATTCATGTACTGAGTATCCTTTGCAGAGGTTCGAACCCACAGATTGTTACTATGAGAATAGTAATTACTATAATACAAATAACAATACAGATTTAATGAATGTTTTCGAAACTGATATGAACGCTAATTCGTCATGTTCGCTAGTGACTCTAACACAAACCAAACAAGAGTTTACGTTTTATAATAACGAAAATAGTAGCGCCTCTTCGTGTTCGTTTCAAGTGAATCAATGTATGTTTCCATGACGGGGTTCTTCTTCGGTGACCACATCTTTTTCGATGAGCTTTTCAGACTTTTTTGACTAATAATTTTTTTTTAAGAAAGTGTTAAGTATTTATTTTCTCATGTTAAAGCCTGGAGCCTATTTTATTAAACTTATAAAGGAGCATTTACACTAAGCAGTGAGAGTGCCGGCAAGTTATTCCCGCTGACCGAGTGAATGCTCTTTATGGATGACGCGAAAATTATGTGATGACCACTTACACTTAAAAGTAAACAAGAAAATTGTTTTTGATTGAACTCAGTAACGAATTTCATTCACCACTTTTTAATTACGATGAATATTGAATCATCAAAATTTTCCAAAATGATATAATACCTACAACGCCAAAATCTGAAATAAGAAAATAAAATTTTGGGGAAAAGTGAAATTTTCAATTCTCCCAGAATGTGAATTGACCTTGAAAATATTGAAATATCTTAACAGAATTTCCCCTCCTATCACAGAAATTTCCCCTCTCAGTTTACTTATTCCCGATTTCGATACTAAGTTCAATAAAAAATAGACCTCCGGTTATTAGATGAATTATTTTACAGATGGTAAAATTATAATGTTAAAGGTATTTATCCACACTCCACACAGCCTCAGTTGGTTGAAGTGGATTCGTACGAGGAGGCTGTGGGTTCGAATCAAACTCCATCGCCTCCTCTTCAAAATACTGCACACAAAATATTGGCCATCTTTATTTGAGTCAGTCTTGCAAACATTATCATAATAATAAAATGGCCTTTACCTCAGAAAATAATGAAAACCTCTACATTTTAGACAAACTCAAGAGTTCATGTAGATGTAAATTATGCAAATAACCCATTTTGTACATATTTCGTTCTGTTCTTCGGGTACCTAGCACCATTGCAAAGGCCCATCTTTTTGAATTACGTGTAAGATAAGAATAATATGATGTAATAAAAAGAGATCATTACGATTATTTAGAAATCAAATTTCTTAAATTTGTTATTTTTGTTTTACTTTTTTTGAGCAGGTTTGGGAACCCAAACGGACAAACATCCTAGGAGTCAACACATCCGACGTTGCTTACCTTCTGTAAAAAATTGGCCGGTACTTGGTGGCCTAATAATTTCTTCTTACACCCCGTCCCCACTAGGACTTCACGAACGTTTTCTCTGTCCACGATTAACGCTATGCTCGAAAGGACGCGCGTTACCGCGCGGCACAAGATCTATCTAAATAGTGCATATTGCCTACATGGCCGCGCGGTACTAGTTCTACAAACTTGTATCGATTTGTTCATATGATCCCGTGCGGTCATCTGAACATAGCCTAAAGAATCGGCACATTGAGTATTTACATAAAAAAATTGGGATGTTCCCTTACACGTTTGTCCATCGTCATCATCACGACAAAAAATCGTCACGAAAGAAGGCTGATGATTAAGTCCTTTTTTCCAAGGGGGAACGAAAGCGTCCGTCGTTATGACGATCTTTTGTTGTGGAAAACAAAAAAATGACGGATGATTGTGTCCCCATCTCAAAAACATTCATAAGTCATCATTCTTCTTACACAAGCGGTGTAATTATGAACGGTTTTTTTTTTCAAATGAGAGCAAATCCGTTCGGTGCAAACAAAAAAAATCGTGATGTGTTCAAATGAGGCGTTAAAAGTAAAAGTATACAATAATAATGAAAATGTCTACAAAAACAAATTTATTTTTTATTAATTAAATTTTATTCAAAAAATTTGAATTTTAAAAATAATTCTAAGAGTGCAATATGGTAAGTTATACGAGACAATAAAAAAAAATCTGGTGTGAACATCACACGACTTTCCTTATCTAGAAATAGAAAGTATTGTAATGGACAGAAATTTTCGGTGTCGAGTTTTTTGAGGTCCGCAGAGGCCAAATCTCGAGTTTCAATCATAAACGATTAGGTTTGACTTGTTCCGTGTATATACTTGACATACATAATAAATTTCAAGTCTCTCGCACCCTCCGTTCTCTTTCTTGGCAGGTTTCATGGAAAAAACATCAAACACCTTCTGTTTTTTTGTCGAAAAAATCGAATGTCGGAAATTGGAAGGGTAATTAGTCTAGAGAGATGTATTTTGACCTCCCAAAGCGACTGGCATCATCAAATCCACTCTATGTCTTACCCTTTTAGTGTTTCTGTCGTTTGAATTGTGGTCATTCAATATTTACCAAAAGTTTCATGATTCGTCTTTTGGTACTAAAATAATAAACATACCCTTCTAAGCTAACTATTATCGTTCTTCAGATATCTTTCTTTTTTATAGGATGAGGAAAGTAAAAAATGGATACTCATTATCATCACAATAATGAAGTAAAAAATAGAGTTGACAAAGTTTATGGGGGGGAGGGGAAAGTGGGCTTTTTGAAGCTACCCTTTTGATCAAGTACCCCCAAATAAGAAGATGAGTTAATTCTCAATGGTTTCACCAAGATGATTTAACAAATTACACTAAAACGCTCAAACGTGTTTTGACAATTTCAGTTCATTTCAATACTTTCTTTTTTATAGGATGAGGAAAGTAAAAAATGGATACTCATTATCATCACAATAATGAAGTAAAAAACTGAGTTGACAAAGTTTATGGGGGGAGGGGAAAGTGGGCTTTTTGAAGCTACCCTTTTGATCAAGTACCCCCAAATAAGAAGATGAGTTAATTCTCAATGGTTTCACCAAGATGATTTAACAAATTACTGTTGCCAGGATTTCATTGGATTTTCTACGATTGATTTCCCCAGAAGACGTGGTGACATTCCATGTCATCCGCGCTCTATGAAACTCCACAGCCACTGTGATTTTTTTTCTTCTTTGACACTAGTTTTAATTCATGTCTACGTGAAAAAACAGCAAAGCAGTCAATAAGACAGGAACACGAAATATTTTTCAACACTAAATGCATTTCAACAATACAATGAATTTGAAAATCTAACAGCATTTTTAAATTCGTCCCTTTATAACCCGGACCACCCTGTATATACTTTAGAGACTATACCAGATTTATATTCACGTTCAGAACAAAATTTCTGTTTTCAATTTAGTTAAATTTAGACTAATGTTCTGTTAAATTTAAGCTGAGAACTAGTTTTTTTTTTTTTTTTACAATGAGTTAAATTTACGTTAAGAACAAAATCAGTATTAAAAATATACCTCCGGAACGATTGTAGTGCTGCATTTATATTAGTACCAGATTAATACACACTTAAATTTACGTTTATAATGGTGTAGATTTGGGTTTGGTAAAAATGCTAGCACTACATTAATATGGCCTTGGCTGGGTCGTCCTGGTGTACTGAACCGAACATCGTGATGACGACGTTTAAAATAGAAAGGTTACGTTCAGGACCAATGAAGTGCTAAATTTACACTGGTTCCAGAAAACAAGACTAATCCGAAGATAAATGTACGTTTATGATAGATATATAAATTTACGACAGAGACATAATAAGATTCGAATTAACGCTCAGCACCACTGTGGTGTTAAATTTACAACAGTTCTATTTCGTTTATATTTAAAACGTAAATTTACGTTAGGGACTAATTAAATTTACGCTCAGAATCACTGCAATGATAATTTTAAGTTAGAAACAAATGCACAGTTAAATTTACGTTCAAGAATACTGCAGGGCATCTCTGCAGATTTCTGTTACGTTCAAGACTGTTGAAGACTATTTTTGTATTTGAGTAACTTGTGCTTACTGATTGGGCCAGCTTCTACACGATAGAATTTTGAATTGACAGGTACTTTGTAGCGATTCTTCTCCTGAAATATAAAATATCAAAATTCAACAGTCAGGTTACAAAAGACTACGGCTACGGGGCTTAGAAAAGAATAGATGTATCATGACAGTTGAACACTCAAGCAGTAGAAAACCACTTATTTGGAAAGCAGTCCCATACATCTGGCTACATCGAACACGATCATGCCACTAATGAATGAATAAATTTAAAATAGGGAAAGTCTTGAGATTCTCTATATAGATTCAAAAAATATTTTAGGCCATCTTATCACCGCAGGTTTCACAAAAATGGTACGTCGCGTTATTTATTATGCAACGAACATACAAACAGAAGTTTAAATCAAGTTTAAAAACTAGATTTAAAAAGTAAATCATTTAACCAAACTTCATTCGTTCGGTCGGTCAAATGATTTTCTTTTTATGTAAATGTATGTTTCTTTGTGTTAGTTTGTGGGCATCATAACATTACAAGGTATTTTCAACTTTCACTTCAAGATCACTAAGCTTAAGCTACACTTTCGCAATTTTTACCTTATAATAATGCTATCAGTTGGCGCTATTAGCACAGCTACTCAATTGTCCTCAGGAGGCTGAGTTACCCCCAAGCACAACCTACCAAACCAAGTAGAAAAGTAAAAAAAAAAAAAACCGTCCAGGAATCGAACCCGGAACCTCCCTGGTGCAAGCCGTGATGCATACTCTGCCACGGAGACGTCTAATGATTTTCTTCTTAAATCTTCAAATTCCCGACCCCTCCCATGTTCTCCCCCAATAGTCGTAAATATCTTAAATTCATGAAGATGAAATTCCATGGGTTGACTGGGTTTGAACCCGCGCTTGTTTACAGGTCAGACCGTCTTACCACTGAACCTCAAACCCATTAAGAGATAAAATAAATGTTTGACTTTACCTTCTTCACACGACAAAACTCAGAGACGGTAACTTCTGCAACGAATCCCCATGATCTGAGCAGTCCATCAACACGACTTACAGGCACACAGTTAGGATGAAGGAGATGCAAATGATCACTAGTGGTAAATATATAGAAGTACTCTTTAACATCGTTCCACAGGACAAGAACAATATCTCCGGGCCGACATGTGGAAGTGTTTATCTTGAGACCACCAGTTGCTGCTATGCTTTTAGCCTGAAATCAAACGAAATATAATGCACAATATATCTGGTTTTGCGCCTCTTTTAAAGAAAATAGCTGTTTGTCCGTGCGTAGCGACGGTTGCAAAATTCAATTTTATTAAAACTTCATAAGAAGGCGCAATTTCTTCCAAACCCTCCTTAGTGAAAATAGGTCATGCTAACTTCCTCAGTGAAAATAGGTTATACTTAAGATTGTGAGATCTTACTTCTGAGCGGATGGTGTAAAATAGTACAGAAATCAACTCTGCATTATAATTATACTAGCTGTTTTCCCGTGCTTCGCTACGGTTACAAAATTCAAAAACTCAATTTTAGGTTTTTGGTGGAACCGACCCCCAGAGTGAACACGGCTCCTATTTAGAAAATTCAATATTTTACTCAAAGATATTACTTTTCGCACTGCGGAACACCTTTGTATCAAATTTCAGCTTTCTCGCTCATCCCGAAGTGGTACTTCTCAATTCCGATTTTTGGTGGTGAAAACCGTCTATAAATCGGATAGAAACCGGAAAATTTCAAATTTTATATTTTTTGGGGGGTCCTTATATACTATTTTGGGGGGGTCTATTCTCGGTAATTTTTTGTTATCTCTTTTAGTTTGCCCAGAAAAAAAATTGCAAAAAGACCCGCTAAATAGCGTCATTTTTGGCGGCAACTTGCTCCCACTTGAACTTTAAATTTTTTCCTTTCTTATTACGCACCTACATACTAAAAGAAACCTGTGTGCCAAATTTCAAGTCTCTACGTTTAGCCATCGTGGAGCTTCGTTGATTATCAGTCAGTATACCAACTGGGCTTTGCGTTTTATAAGTAGAGATAGATTACTGATGATTTCAGTGATTGGCATGGTTCTGGGTGCCATTGCCAATTATTAGTCTCCAAGATTGAATGTGTGACTTTTCAAATTTGGATTAGTAGTGGAACCTACGCCTGAGGTGGAATTGGCTCCTTTATGACGGAACAACTTTATGAGGAATTCCAGTTTTCCTACTTACTTTTCCAGTAAATCAAGTTGCCCAATGAGCAGCTTACAGGAGAAAAGCTGGATGCTCAAAACGTATCATAACTGGTATAAGCTAAGGTGAATTTTATAATTTTATAGGGGAAGTACAA
Organism: Pachypsylla venusta; assembly: GCA_012654025.1. Taxonomy (NCBI): domain Eukaryota; kingdom Metazoa; phylum Arthropoda; class Insecta; order Hemiptera; family Aphalaridae; genus Pachypsylla; species Pachypsylla venusta. Next base: position 20,229,164 of record CM022877.1, read on the forward strand.
TCGGTCATATCTCTTACCATTTGGGACGTGGAATTGTACCGCTAAAAGGCGCATTTTTTTTAGATAACTCACTCACAACTTGAACTTTCGATTTTTTTCCTTTCTTAGTTCGTATCTACGTTATTAAAGGAATCTGTGTTCCAAATTTAAAGTGTCTTAGCCATCGCGGAGTTGCTCAGTATACTAACTAGGTTTTGAGTTTTATAAGGAGGATATTTTTATGTGATACATGAGATATATTGTCGCCTCTTTAACAAGAGGGGAATACAAAAATAACACAAAAAGATATTTGGGCTGACATCCTCACGTCCTCAGTCCACCTGAGCTGATGGTGTAATTATGCGATAAGCTAAACTCTGGTATTAACAAATATTGCATAACAAGAGATTACGCAGGGTGTTTTAGTACTGGAGAAAATAGTGAAGGCAACAAATTGAATTTAACCAATATATTGAGATTGACGAATTCAAGGATGTAGGAGTGACAAAACCGTTATTTAGTTAACTGTTAACTGGATGATTATTAAGTATAGATACTATAGCTAGTAGTAAATTAAGTTTGTATACAAAAACTGGTGTTTCATTTTTTTAGCCGCAAGGCACATTTATAAAAGAAGTACAATGTATTTCGCCTCCAAGTAAGTGGTGTACTCTGGATAACCATAAAGCACTAGCACATCAGGTGACCGCAAAATCATTAGGCGAATTATTTACCAACCCAAAAACAATCAGAAGTTGATCTTAACACATACACACACAGAAAAAGAAAAAAAAAAAAAGCCAAGTAAGCTTGGCAAACCAACTCCAATGCGGGAAAGGAGTTGATTGGTTTACTTGCCTTGGTCTGAAACAATCAGGTTTGCTCGTTTGTTGAGAATGATAAATCACATCTTATTCATATTATATTTTGCTCTCAGTAAAAAACCATACGCTAAATAAATAAGAGTTCTTACCATTTTGTCTCGCAAGAGAAGTTCAGATTCTTTCGAAGGACTAGAATAAGATAATTGAGTTTCCGGGATCTCACAAACTGATACCGATGAGGTGCTAAGAGTTTCAGAAAATGAGTACGATCCGTGCCTCAGCTCGTGCTCTAATTCAGATTTTTCACGTTCAAGTTTTTGTATCCTCTGTATAAATTCTTCGGTTTGACTGTGACAAAGAAGGGATTCATACTTTTGGATATCTGATAATAATTTATCTTCTCGTTTACGATACTGTTCTAACTGAAGGTTGTGTTCGGAAATAATCTGCCGCATGGATTCATTAAATAGCATCTGTAAAAGGAAAAGAAGAAGAAAAGTTTATTGATAATCTTACCAGCCAAGATTGGATAAAGAACTAACACATCAAGCGACTAAACAATCTTTGGGTGATTTTTTTTTTTTTTTTTTTTTTTTTTTTTTTTTTACCTAGCCAAAACTATCAGAAGTAAACCAGGATCAAAACACACACAAAAAAGGAAAGAAAACAAGTAAGCCCAACGAAACCATCTGCTTTTCTCTAACAATAAAAAAATCGCCTCTTGATCTCCTGGTCCACTAGACTGAGTGAGGTCAATGTAGGAAGCTAGTTCATAAGTTCCCACCGAATGGAGGGTAACACTCCCGTCTCCAGAGATCTCAGATGTTAAAAAGAATTTCAGGCAAAAATATCTCACCATTGGCGGTTTTCATCATTATTATTTTGATCACCAACGGTCGCCATTACTTGGAGCTCATGATGCTTGAGTCTACATCCCAGGAAACTTCTCCCACCAAACATTATCACTAACAGCAAAACACCAAATATCGATCACTACCCTTGTCACAGTTTTTCCACCTGGAGAGAACCTAACAGTCGGTCTGCTCCAAATAACTGGATTCCAGGTACCCCAGTCCATTTTGCAGGACCGAAACATGTCACCAGAGAATACTGGAAAGTCTCTACTTTCAAGTACATTAAAATAGATGAACCAGAGGTTAAGACGAATTTTCTAAATAAATACTTATAATTATTATCAAACCGAGGAATTATTTAATTCTTTATCTTTAGTAGACCTTCACTTATCCTTAAATTCTTAGACGAGATATGGAGTCAATTGGGGCCTTTCTGACAGTCCCAGCTTCCTTAAGCTGAAAGATGACAACCTAAGAGATATGAGGATTCTGCTAGTACAATGTGCTGTCTGCACAATAAGGAAACCGTTTGAAATATTTACCTGTTTTTCGGCTTCTGTTTTAACTTTACACTGCGCCAGATCGTGTTCTAGTTTTGTGGTCCACTTCTGCCTTTCTTCAAGCAATAACTTTTCTTTTTCGTTTTCAAAGTTTTCACGAATTTGAGAGATTATGGCTTCATGATTGGTCTAAAATAATGCAAAATAAGTATTAGGTAAAACCAAAAAAACTCGACTATAGGCTGTAGTTAAGGATAATTGTGCTTGGAAAATGTCCTCATACAAGCGGGACATACTTAATCGTAAAAACACTCTGGTTGAGGGGAAAGTACGAATAGAAACAAAAACTCTAGATATTTTGTACGCAAGAAATTTTTTATTGGAAACTATTCTTAATTACTAACCGGACATATAAAATATAGTTCAAATGTTTAACCTGAGACGATTTTTATTAAGAAAGATATGTACTTGTATATTTTTTTTGTGTTATTAGATCACAATTTTTGTAGGAACCATAGCATTACTAGAACCATATCATTACTACAATCATTCCAATATCACTATGTTTAAAGCTACATAACAGTTACCTCATAATGCTACCTCTAGTCGTTATCATCATAGCTACTCAATAATCGTCTTCAATAGGTTGAGTTACCCCAAACACAACCAGGACAAGTATAAAATTCGAAATATTTTTTTTTGACAAAAAACAGTATTTGACCCCAGTATCTCCCTCGTGCAAACTTTAATGCACACTCTGCAAAGAAGACGTCTTTACAAAAATATGAAAAACATTGTAAAATGGAAGATCATTATTTATTAACCTCCCAGGACAAAGGGATTGTTTTATTTAAAGATAGGGATATCGAACGAGAGCGTACAATTGTATTTTGGTAAAGGAAACATTTTTTGGGGGAAAGGACAAGCGCAAATGCTGCTCAAGCAGTACAAAACACACGTTCAAAATGAGGCAGCTCGGTCAATATGAAAGTAAAAATAAATCCATATTCATAAAAATTCTGGACCGAGGTGTGATTTTTTGTTGAACTTCTTTTCCTATATTTTTAAAAAGTTACATAAAATGATTTATTATTGGTTTATTTTTTCAATAATGAACCTTTGAAATCGTCACGAAAAAAGAATATACCCCCTCCCTCAAAATTTACGTTTGAAGGTTCTTCATAGGCTTGGGGAAAGTACCTTTGTATAAGCATTTTATACATCAATACACAAATTATTAAGAAAAGTAAAAAATCGAAAGAAAAAAAATCGTTGTTTCGCATTGAAGCGCAATTTTACCACCGCGTTGGCCGATTTGGAGTCTACTTGCGCCTCGATATTTTTATTTAGAGTCATTACCGGTGTACAGGGTACGAGGACGGCGGGAGGACGAATTCTTTTCTTCGATTATTAGATTTTACGTACCTTGACACGTAAAATATGAAATTTCGGGGAGGGGGTACTTTTTATAGCCTGTAAATACTGGTTTGTCTCATTGATAGAATTTTCATATGCCCCACAAACTCTTTTCCTCAAACTTGTTTTCCCTATAATTTTTGAGAATAAGACAAAATGATATTTACCTCAATTTTCTCCAGGCTAGTATCACTTGGACTCCTCTCCATATTATTGGACGCCATTAGTTTATATCTGGACCGAAGATTATCCATTTCAGCGCGATGACTTCGTTTCATATTTTCAGTTATCTCTTTAATTTCTCTTTGTTTTTCTTCTTCATTTCTTCTTTGCAATTCTTCGCGTTTTATTCTCTCATTTTCTTCACGTTCAATTGACCTTTTCAAATTGGTCTCCATATTTATGACTTGACTTCGTAGAGTGCACAATTCGGATTCTTTCATACCTGTGTGATATGGAAAAAATAGACTTTTCAGTGGAATGTTACTATACCAGATGTTTGAGACTGCAGCTATCAATAAATGCAATAGGCAGATCTGGCAATAGATCATACGTTTATATTTAAATATGTACAAGTTCATGGGCGTAGGAAGGGGGGGGCAGGTGGGGACAGCTGCCTCCCCTAGAAATTCCCAAGAGTATGCAGCACGGAAGGGGCAATTTAGATTTACACTATATAAAATTATTTTTGGAAGCAAAAAAGTCATCAAGCACCGAAATACGATAAATGCCGCATTTTGTCCCTAATCCAACAGCCCCACTGTGAACAATCAAATGTAACTGTGGCAAACTTTGTCGTATCGTTGAATCGCATTTGGTAAATTTGGTGGGAAAATTAAAAAGAAAAAACAAACGTTACAAACGTATAGTTTCCATCTGTTTTTTTTTTTTTTTCGTCTTTCCGTCTATTTTTTCATTGTAAGACCTATATTATTATTCTTGTAACAGTAGTTCCTTGAGTATGTCAGAATAGGCATAGCTAACGTGTTGATGGCTTTGAAGAGGTGCATATTGTTTAACTCTGATCGACATATTCTATGTATTCTATTAATGTATTCCTCAGTTAAAATCTCTTTCGTACTTTTTTGGTCAATTGATCTAGCTTGCTGATATCCCAGTTATTTATAAAGATCTCGTTCATTCATTGACTCAATCAATCCTCCTTCTGCTAGTTCAATTTCGCCGGTTTGGCACATTCCATCAATATCGTGTGGAATTTGTATAGTTGCAAGACCTTAATCTTAATTAACCATTGATGGGGTGCGCTGTCATAAGATTTCTGGTAATCCAATTAACAACAAGATAGTTTTTTGGTTTTCTTCTTGACTTCTCTGAGTATTTGGTACTGAGTCTATGATAAGTTGCTCCTTACATCCTTTAGCGCCCTTCCTGTTCCTCCCCCTTTATATTTTGGTTTTCTTCATGTTTGTTTAAGAGATGAGTAAGGCATGCTGTCATGATCTTATAGATAGTGAGCAAGCAAGTGATTGGTCTATACTTCAAGGGATCTCTGGTGAACTTGCCTTTTGATAGTAGATATGTTTTGCCTTCCATTATAAATGGAGGAATCAGGTCTGGGTTTTTAATGAATTCATCGATAAACTGAGTTAGCTTGATGTGAGTGTTAGTCAGTTTTTTATACCAATAGTTGTGAATTTTATCACTGCCAGGGCTTTTCCAATTATGACTTTTCATGATTATTTCTTTTAGTACTTCTTCTGATACCGCTGGTTCT
>CM022877.1:20236236-20301862 GCA_012654025.1 Pachypsylla venusta
AAGCACGGGAAAACAGCTAATATATATATATATATATATGTATATAGAATAGACGAGTTGAAAAATATTCAAATATCTTAGTAATTTGAAAACTTTGATTAGTGTTTTCTCAAAACAAAGTTTTTGCTATATGACCCATTTTGCATCTCGTTTCTTCTTTTTCTTCTGAATAACTGAAATTGAGAAGTACACTTCGGGACGAAACCAACAAGTAGTGGACCATTGAGACTGTCTTGGAAGCTGACAGGCAGCCGCATACTTATCTCATTGCACAGCACACATCTTTGAATAAATGCCAAAAAATGTCATGGAAGTCCATAAATTGGCCAATCCCCCGGTTTTTTTCAACTATGGAGCTGCTGATTTTCAACTGGTTTACTCCAAATGCTTCTACTTAGATCTGACAGTGGTCCACTTTGGTCTGAAAACAACTTGAATGTCGCCAAAGACGTTAACAACAACACACCTACCTAATATTTGAGTAAGATGTATGATAGTTCTTTCTCTTTCCTTCATAATGCGTCGACATTCCTGCATAGATGTCTGAAAATCATCTACTATTGCACTTTTGTTATCCATTACATCCTGTTTAAGTTGCGCCAATTCAGATCTCAATTCTGATATCATAACATTTGTGTCTTCTCCAAGTTGACGAAGATTTACTTGAATAGTCTCGTTTGATTCGGAACATTCAGATACAGTTTGATCAGAATGACGTAACTTTTCAAACTCTTCTGTGTCCGTTTCTGATTCAAAACCTACAGAATGAAATAAAAATGAGGAAAATGTGTGTTATAGACGATAGCCCATTAGTTTCAATGATATTTGTACAATGAGAGTTCGCCTCCGTTCGGTGTACCCTGGGTACTGGGTAATGCTGAAAAACTAATACATCAGACAACTAACAATCATTAGATTATTCTTTATTTTGCCAACTTAAAACAATCAGAAGTAATTATTGAGATACGAGCTCTTTCGTCTGTTACGACATTGTCAAGTGTATATATTTTTTTCATTATGACTACAAATGTCCAATACACAATTTTTAAAATTAATCAGAAGTAAGCCAAAATCAAAATCCATACAAATACACAAAAAAAACCTTCCTAAATTTGGCAACATTCGTCTGTTTTTGATACTCGAGATTTGGGCTCTGGGGACTTCAAAGCGTGTTTTGGCATTGAAAACTCTACATCGAAAATTTTAGCCCAATACAATCCTTTCCTTGGCACGTGTGTGTGTCTGTCCATCTGTCCATGAAGATATCTCAACAACAGAAAGTGCTAGCTAGAAACTTGAAATTTTACATATTAATCAATTTTATGCCTGGAACGAGCCATGGAGCTTTTGGTTGAATTCGAAGATACTGTTGGTAGTTTTTTAGAGCTTTGAATTAAAAAAAAAAGGATGTTTTCTAAAAAGAAAACGGTAAGAGCTAGAGCTTGAAATTTGGTGCCCTTTTATATTACTTTTTTGTATTCATTGCGCAGACATCATTGGTTGAACTTTAACCATGGGTAGTTTTTGGCGGTTTCGGTCACTTTTGGCGGTTCTCCAAAAAGATTTGTTTAAAATAGAACGGTAAGAGCTAGAAACTTGATTTTTTTGCCCCTTCCTGATGAGTTTTTGAAAATTTTATTTTTTTTTCTCAATGGGGTAATAGAAGGTATTTCCCACAAATATGATTCTACGTTTTGTTAAACGTGTTTTCCAAGCACGTCTAAATTAATAAAAAAATCATACTTTTTTCATATTTTTCTCACCCAAAACTGCAGTTAAGCCCACAGCCAATTCTACTTGTCGTAAAAAGGTGGTTGAGGTGTAATAGAAAATCTCCTTTTTGTGCGATTTCCTAAATCGCACGAAGTAAAGGCCATACCTATGCAATAATCAAAATGCTATCATGAATAACAAAGGAGATAATGCATAGTGCAACCTATACCGCATTAGATAGCGAAAAAGATGAGATAGACACACTTAAAATTGCAAGCAGAAAAATAATCAAATTTAAAAAATTCCAATCTATTTCGAGTTACAGTCAATTTTGAGTATTACAGCACTAACGGCAAGAGATGGGGAAAATTTAAAATTATGAAAACTAAAGTATTTGAATTTCTATTTCAAAATCAGAACAAGTGCGCAGTGCAGTGGTCAAGAACGTGGTTTTGTAATCCGAGATCATTGGTCCAACCCTGGTGTTTTTGTTTAATTTTGTCAACTCCTCGAATATTTTAATATCAGAACAACTGAGAGTGCTGAAGAGCGTGGTTTTGCAACCCGATATCATTGGTTGAATTTTTAACTGAAGAGAGCGAACTGAGTAAGGAATGTCATATTACAGAGCATACTGACGTTCTTTCTTGGATCAGTTCTTTTTAAATTATTACGAGAAGTATATTTTGGGCGGGGGAAATATTGCTACTCTTGACGAAGTGTTCACTAGAAGATGTCGTAACAGACGAAAGCGCTCGTGACTCATCAATTTACTTGTAGTCGATACAAAATTAATTAGAAATTCTTATATTTCAAAATGGCTACCTACAAACATCCTCAATAATATTTCTTATTTGTTTTTTGAGGGAATATTCTTAGAGCACGATAAAGCCTACCGAGACATTTTGTTCACAACACACCAATGGCTGAAACTCGAGATTTGGGCTCTGGGGACCTATAAACTTGTTTTGCCATTAAAAAATCGACATCGAAAATTTTAGCCCATTACAATACTTTCTTCTTCTTTTATGTATAAGGAAAGTCGTGTGATGTGCACACCAGATTTTTACTATGGAAGTTAGTAAGTTATAATTGGAGTGGAAAAAATAACGACTTCGGAAGAACTACCGTCCACCATGTGGTAATAAATAAATTTCAATATAATAATGACATACCTCTTTCTGAACACAACGCGTTGGGTAAATAATCTGCAGCTTTCAGTAAAGTTGGATCCAAATTACTGGCAAGTCCTGCAGCATTGACCACTTGTACTATATGATCTTCGACTGATGCTTGATTTGTAAGAGGTTGTTGGTTTAATGTTATCGTGTCATGGATAGAACGAAGGAAAAGCAAATGAGAGAAGTTAGTCACGTCAGGAATAGAAAGACTTAGATCTAATTCAGGAAGGAATTGTTTGAGAACGTCAATATCTTCAAAATTTAATTTAGGTAACATGGAATCAAAACTAGCTGGAGGTTGAGTAGCATAGGCGGGAGGAAAATCTTCCAAACCGGGAAATAGTTTGTCCAGGAAGTGCCCTGAAAGAAACAATATAATAGATTAACAGAATAGAAGAACGACTTTTTTTTTCAATTCTCTGATTTATTTTATTTAATAAAGTTTTTATACAAAGATAACTTTCCTCAGTCTATAATATCAGTGCGATCAACAGTTCTCCGTACTGGGATGACTTGGAACCTGGAACGCATACCAATCACAGATCCAAGCAATCTTCATTTGACTCTAAAAATTATAAAGATGTTAATTAGCTGACTAGTTCATACTCCTTTGAATACATCATCAAAGATGTTTGGTCGAAGTTGTCGACCAATCAGAGAGTATGAAACTAATCAGCTCTAATTAACATCTTTTTAATTTTTATAGTCAAGTGAAGATATATTATTGTATCTGCCTTAATAAGATTTTACTTGGCATGCACGGTATCCTAACCTAACCATATAAACCTGTTCCTCCAAATTTTTCGAAATCTTCCAATATTTCCATTTCGTTTTTGGATGCATCACAAGATGCATTTAGCCTCATGAGGATAATAGTGTAGCTAAGGAAAGTGGGAGCGATTTAGGATAAAACTAGTTTATAACAAATTTAAAATTGAATAAAATCTCTGTAACAGTGCGTTAAACATTTTTATAAGATATATCTTTAACGGGAATTGACAACAATTTATTTGGTCTCAACCCCATATTTTAAACAGAAACCGTTATATTTTTTTAAAGACTCCTACAGATTTTAGGAAGAATAGGTCAATTCGAACGTCACTCAGACACTCGGGCGGACTCTGCAATATTTAGTTCTCTTTCCGAGCTAGCGCATACTGCGGACATTCAAATAGGATGTGGGTTAGAGAGAGTTGAGTGTTACACACTGGATTTTCCCCTCCCCTGATCACATTTTTTTAAAAAAAATATTATGGAACTCTTATGATGGTGTATCACAAAGAAAGTACAGGTATACAATTCCTCCCGCTTTTCAAACTCTTATCCCACCGTCCCCAGCAACTTTATAAAAAATTGGTAACCTTAAAGTCACATTTGACGATGTCTCCTATCGTATTGGAAAGCGATTCGGGAATAAATATGTTTTCCGACATATTTTTCTTCTAACGACATTATTACTCATGGCTCCTACATAGTCAATAAGGTTTGAGATTCAAAATTCATTTAAGAATATGCACAAAAAAAAGGATGATTCAGACACATAGAAAAGATATACGAATATTTTAATGTTGCAAATTAAAAGTTATCCCGACACAAAGTTTTGGCAAACTCCTTAAAGTGGCTCAACAATCTGCAATGTCCAACACAGAAGAATTTTGGTTATACAGTTGATCTATTGGACCTCTTATTGGCTTTTATTAAAGTGACTCAAAGACAGGAGCACCACCTCAAAAAAAAAATCACCTGCTCCGACAATGTTATTTTTCGATACATAAACCAGATGACAAAGGCCATTTATCTTTTTTTTTAAAAAAAATGCGTCCCCCCTTAAGGACATGGTCATCTTAACCATGCCACATTTGAAGAATCTCGCCGGAAAAGTGTGCAAACCATTTACAAAAGAAGAGAGGAACGTACCTTCAAATTGTTCTTGAAACTTTTTCCTTTTTCCAACCTCTTCTGAATGAATAGATAAAAGTTGACAAGAGAAATCATTTGACCACATAAGAAACGCCTGTGAGAAAGCTCTTCTTCGTACAACTTCAGCTACTGCCGTAATATACATTTGAGGTGTACACCGCAAACTTTGAAGAAATTCAAAATGTCTCCGTAGTTTCTTAATAGATTCATAATAGAGAAACACAAATTCATTTGTATCACGCATATCGGAAAACATTTTTCGTACCCATTGGAGTCGAGTTTGTAGATAGGCACAGAGTTCACTTTTATAAGATGCACACTTTTTTAAATTCAAACAAAGTTCATTGTGATTACTTTCCATTACTAACAACCATTCTCGATGGAATGTGCAGAGTTCTTTCAATATAGAGGCATCCCTTTCTTTAATGGCACTCGTCATATTACTATTGAAAGTCTGAAAATAGAATTAAAAAGTTTTATTTTAAAGAGTTTATCTTTATGGAAGGTTGAATGGTAAAACCAGATCTGTCATTTTCTTATTATTATTTTCAGGGGATAATATTTGAAAATTACGATATCCAACATAGGCAATACCGAGAATCACTCATACCTTTGAAATATATGACAAAATGGGTTGCACCTGTTTGTACAATTCAAAAGAACTTCATTGAAGTCACATAAACTTAATATAATAACTAATTTGTTTTTTTCATTCGAGCACAGCTTTCCTTCTGCAAATTCAATAACTCCACACTTTGCTTCATGTCTCAGAGAAATGGTTGTTCCCGTACAACTGGCATGCCCAATCATTTTAAATAGTTTAGCACCGATCGTAAGATAAATAAAAATATATTTAAAAATGATAATTAATCTATTATGGGTTCTTGTAGTGGTAAGACGCTCAGACTGGTAAACAATAAGAAGTGAGTTCAAACCCAGCCAACCCATGGAATTTTATCCTCATGACTTTGAGATATTTACCTCTATTGGGGGAAGGGGCAGGGATTATCGACATCTAGTCCGTCTTCTGGACACTGAATAAAAAGTATTTCGACAAATAAATCAATTAATGTTTGTGAATCCTATCTTATGGTCTTCTGGACACTGAATATAAATATTTCGACAAATAAATCAATTAATGTTCATGAATCCTATCTTATGGTCTTCTGGACACTGAATATAAGTATTTCGACAAATAAATCAATTAATGTTCATGAATCCTATCTTATGGCCTTCTGGACACTGAATATAAGTATTTCGACAAATAAATCAATTAATGTTCATGAATCCTATCTTGTGGTCTTCTGGACACTGAATATAAAGTATTTCGACAAATAAATCAATTAATGTTCATAAAACCACTGAGGGTTGGCTGAGTTTGAACTCATGCCCTACTGTTTACCAGTCAGAGCTTACCACTACACCTCCACCCTAATTGTAAGACTGTGTAAAGGGAATATATCCTCTTACCTGTGCTTGAGAGATCTGGTCTTGTACAATTCGTTTACTCGCTCGCGTAACTTCCTCTAAATGTTCCAATTTAGTTTCTATCACTTTAACATCTCTATAATTTGACTCCGCAATATTGATGTACTCTCTCAGCTCACTGACTTTACACATCAGCTTCTGGTCCAGAATTTGAATACTTCGACTACAGAAGGCTGCAACTTCACTTAGCGTTTGATCGCTATCGCCGTCTTTATGTGATGTGATCCAATCAAGTAAAGTCATTGTGGTGTCAACAGGTTGAGGAGAATCTTCAAGATTTAAGAGAGCGGGCAGGACAGGGATTTTTGATATGCGATTAAGATCTTCGTTAAAACTGAGGAAAAAAAGGTTGTGATCGCTAAAATATAGTTTAGTATAAATGTAGCTAGTGTATTATTTATTATTATATAAGGGGATATTATTTATTATTATAGTCACAACTAACAATTGAGGTTTTCTCAATCTTAAACAAATTGAATCTGGAGTCAATCAGTTTGGTAAAAGGGCTTGAGGGTTTACGTCAAGCTGTTTTTTTCCGAAAAGAAAATCTCAGCACTGTTGAAAAAGTCAACAACAATGGCAGCAAATTGGTTAGCAGCAAACAAATAGAAAAAATAGGAAGCAGGAGGAGAAACATGAGCAAGACTGAAGGTATTTTCAAACAGACGATTGGGATATAGTCTAACTTTCAACATTTATTTGATATGAGAGATAACAATTCGACATATAATGGAGTGCATTGAAGACAAATTTAGCAGCAGTGAATTCTCGACGGTCAGACAGTTTATCAATATTAAGAAGAAGAAACATATTGACATAGGAATAGAACAGATGACCACGCCAAAAACTGTCATAAAATCGATCAAGAAATTCACATTGAAATTTGGACCACACATTTAGTAAAAGTTATCCGGATGATATAGGACTTCATCGGAGATTGGGTACTATATACTTTTTTCAGACCAAGGAACGCCTACCTTTCGTTTCAACGACAACATTCCCCCGTTCGTTTCGACTATGGAGTGGCTGATTTTGACTAGAGGTTACTTCAAACGCTAAGATTTAGATATGGCATTGAATCATTTATCTTTAGTTAATGTGGTTTATTCTGAAATGGGCCCCAGACATTACCATCCTCGGAGATAATAAAATATTCTCTAGTGATCCTTTTGGGACCTTGGCCCTTTATGGTCACAAAATGGCAAGAATAACATCGAAAACGTTAACAACAACCCAGCTTAATTAATACGCATTTTTTGTAACCTAACCTATTACTACCCGCCCAACACGTTCCATCCGAATTTGGTGCTCATGTCAAGAAGAAATCATTATGCCCCGATGGTTTTTATACTACTTTTAAATACCTACATTAAGTTATCATCGAAATCAAAGTTACAAAGACTCCACCGAGTGAATAAATCATTGAATACTTACCTACTTAACAGTTCGACAAACGAATCTTTGATTTCAAGAAATTGATTATAACTTTTCTCACAACAATTACAGACGTTGGTATAATAGGTAATCATATCATCCAGATGGGCGAGGACTGCTGCCCAACCCTGTTGCTGTAAATGTTGGTCATGAATAAGTCCTTCACAAATTCGCATCTGTTCTTGTGCGTTGATGCATAACTTCTGAGCTAACTGAGATCGAGAAATGACTGTTTGAATCGTTGGAGGCAGATCAAGTACTGAATTGACACTATCACTCAAGTCTGAAAATATATATCTTTATAATTATAACTTCTGAGCTAACTGAGATCGAGAAATGACTGTTTGATTCGTTGGAGGCAGATCAAATACTGAATTGACACTATCATTCAAGTCTGAAAACATATATCTTTATAATTATAACTTCTGGCAAATTATACTTTCGAATAGAAACAATAATGTCGACTTCTACAAAGTCATAATAACAGCAAATGAAAAGCATTATAAAAAAAGAAAAATGTTGGACATCAATCAAAATTCAAACTTAATAAATTCTAAAACGGATGCGGGCAATAATATCAGAAATTACCAGAACCTTTTGAAACCATAGCTCACATTCATCACTTCATGTTCATGTCGCACTACCGAGGGGTCAGCATCTTTGGTCGATGATAGCCTGAGTGCTATTGAAAGCTCAACAAATTTAAACCTCGTCAATTTAAATTTTAAAACGAATTGACATTGTCTCTTTACTTTCCTTATCCTATAAAAAGAAAAGTATTATAATGGGCTGAAATTTTTGATGTCGAGTTTTCAATGCAAAACACGTTTTGGGGTCCCCAGAGCCCAAATCTCGAGTTTCAGCCATTGATCCGTGTGTGTTTCTCTCTATGAACAAGATATCTCAAGAACGGCAAGTGCTAGAGACTTGAAATTTGGTATGTATGTCAGTTTTTTAATTAGAGGCGGTTTTGCCTAAAACCCGAATGGAAAGAGCTAGAACTTGAAATTTGCTGCCTATTCATATCAATTTCATACAAGAAATTGAAAAATACAACTTAAGTTAAGTGTAATATATTGTTGGCCGCTAATTATCGGTTGAAGACCGCTTTCTTTTTGGTGGTTCCGCCTAAAACCAGAATGGAAAGAGCTAGAACTTGAAATTTGGTGCTAATTCATATCAATTTCATCTAAGAAATTGAAAAATACAACTTAAGTTGAAGTGTAATATATCAAGAAGTGTAATATAGAATTGCATTTCCGCTCTGGGGACTTCAAAATGTGTTTTGGCATTGAAAACTCGACATCGAAAATTTCAGCCCATTACAAAACTTTCTTCTTTTTTTTATAGATAAGGAAAGTCGTGTGATATTCACACCAAATTTTTTAAAATATTTTCATCTTAATATTACTTTGAATGTAAGCAGACAATACAATAACGAAGGCCAGACTGAGAAAGGGCCCTCAACTATACTAAAAACATTCAGATAAAACACAAAATCCACAAGACATTATGTTTTGACCAAATGAAGAGAGATCTAGTTCTAAAACGACAGATTTTTTGTTTGCATCTTTTTCTTTTTGTACTACGATAACGCTCGAACGCCTTATCCGATTTTGAAGATATGGACATTCATTATATTCATAGAATTAGGCAGGACTAGGCAGTGCGTGAACCTACGTCGTCACCCTCCAAAACCTCCCGGGATCTTACAGGAACTGGTATATTCATGTGCCAATGAGGCTGACCTATTTTTTATTTTTAACAATTATTCGAGTTGAAAAAAAATATTTTTTTCTATCCGAATGTTCAAAAATGTATCAATGATAATCCCAGACCTCAGAGTTTAGAGAAACCAATATTATTTTATTAAAAATAATATTGGTGCTTTTCAAAGTGAGGTTTGGGAACGGACACATTCTCTCAATTGATAATTTTCATTCGAAATTTGTATAAAGTATAAAAATATTCTAAATGAATATGTTCAACTTTTTTTTCTTTTTGATTAAAACAAAACTCTGTGCTTATGGATTTTGAATTGATCGATTGATTTTTGGTTACCTGGCAAATATTCATTAACGTCTACACATGTTGATGGAGGACTATTAGAAACGTCTCTAAAAAGAAAGATGGGGTTATTATCAGTGCCCGTGTGGTACTTTCCAACCCTTTGATTGTCTTCCAATCTCTCTCCGCCACTGATGAGAAGAATCTGCTCTCCTGCAGGAATTCGACATCGTTCTTCTATAGCTTTCTTCAGGTTTGCCACACTGAAAAAATAGATTTTACCATTATCAAAAAAAAAAAAACGTCTTTTTCTTGTTTACGCTAATTGAAAAATGATTGTGAGCATAACGGAGAAGGACATAGGATAGATTAATTATTGGCTTGTTTTAAATATATTCCATAACCCAATCTGGAATGGTTGAAAACAAGTTTTTTTTTTTTTTTTTAAAAAAAAAAAAAAAAAACTTAATTAAACAGGCGCTAAATTTGACACACGAATTATTATTAAAATTAGCCAACGATCATACCACGTTGAATACACCAGTTCCCTTCAGATCACTGAAGTTCAGCAACGTCCGGGCGTGGTCAGTACTTGGATGGGTGACCGCTTGGGAACACCACGTATCGTTGGCTTTTTCCGGCCCAACCCAGGCTGGGTGAGGTCAATGTGGGTAGCTGGTTTGCAAGTTTCCAGCGAATGGAGGGTAAAACCCCCGTCTTGAATGACCAATAGATGTTAAAGAGACGTTAAGCCAAATTAAAAAAAAAAAAATATTAAAATTATAACTGGCTCCTATCTCTTTTTAATTTAATCCGGTATATGTAATAATGCTGTGTTATCTTTATATATTTTCCTGGTAGAGGCAATTATTTTTTGTTGGTGAAGTGTTCTGGTGACACAACCACCTTGCTCTAAAACGACAGCCCCTAAAGGAACTAAATTAAAATTTCAAAAGGAATTAAAGGAAGGTATCTTTCAAGTTCAAATGTTGACCATAACTCCTGGGTCTTCCGAAAATATTTTCAACATGAAAGTGTGCCGCCCAATGTGGGGTCACTCATCTAGTGGGATTTTGTACAATGATATGACGCAAAGTAGAGACCCCTGTATTACCTACCTTTCAAGTGCAAATGTCATTTCAAACTTGACCATAACTCCTGGGTCTTCCAGAAATATGTACAACATGATGACACTGAGCCGCCCAATGTGAGGTCACTCATCTAGTAGGATTCTGTACAATGATGTGAAATGTGACGCAAAGTGGGGACCCCTGCTTAGTTGTAGTTACTCTTTCACTTAGCATTACTATGTCTGAAACACAAAATCAAAACATATATTGAGTTAATTATTTACTATTATGTATATTTTAGCATTTTCCAACTTTAAAAGTTCATGCCAGCGTCTATGGCACGTTGAATACACCAGTTTCCGTTAGATCACGGAAGACGTACAGTGAGGTTTTACTAAAAGGGTGACCACGTTAAACACGTAGATTCGTGATACTGGCTATTCCCGGCCCAACCAGGATCTTCAAAGTGCGTAGAATCAGGACGGATTGAGGTCAGTGCGGGTAGTAAGTTTCCAGCGAATGGAGGTTAAAACCCCGTTTCAAATGACCAATACTAAGGCGGAAGCGAAGGATGCGGCTGCAAGCGGTGTCAAAATTTGAAAGGTTACAAAATAATAAAAATAAATACGCCGGACCAAGAATCCTCATCGAGAAAATCATTTAACTGGGCGGAGCGAAGTGTAGCCATATCCACCCTACAAATTGCAAACTTTTGTGACCCTAATCCTACGAAACTACTCAACCAATTGTCATCATTTTTTTCCCATATGCTGCATACACCCAAGTGTGCATATTGCATATATCCACTTTTAGAACGATATTTTTAAATCGGCCGATTTTTTTGTCCGATTTTCGATTTATTTTATTACCAAATTCGGCAAGTCAGGGTCCGATATCTTAAATTTTGTCGCGGTAACACATCAACTCATAGCGAGAAAGTTTTAGGTGATATCTTAATCCTTAATTTAGGAAATAGTTTGCAAAATTATCACGGGCAATTCCAGAGTTACAAGATCTGCTCGTAAGTGACACATTAGAGAACAAGAAATGTGAGTTGCAAGCATAAATTTACCTCCTCAAAGTTCGAATTTAACAAAATTCTTTGTTAAAATCGATTTAGTTTGAATAAACATTTACATTTTTCAGCCTTGAGGGGGATTACCCCCCGTATCCGCCCCTGTTTCCTTCATTATTTCCCTATAGATTTAGTTTGAATAAACATTTACATTTTCCAGCCTTGAGGGGGGATCACCCCCCGTATCCGCCCCCTGTTTCCTTCATTATTTCCCTATAGATTTAGTTTGAATAAACATTTACATTTTCCAGCCTTGAGGGGAATCACCCCTATCCGCCCCTGTCCCCTGTTTCCTTCATTATTTCCCTATAGATCTGCTGAGTTGGTCGATAAAACTCGTACGACAAAGTTTACCACGCTGGACTACTTTCAGCAACATAGAGATAAATGTTTTTCAAAATATCCGCTTTTATTGTTCTTCGCATTACTCAACGGCACGATGTAATCGAGAAAGGTGTGAAAAATATCTTTTTTTTTTTAACAGAACAATTAAAAAATAAAATTTCATTGAAACTCGAATAATCAAAAGTTTATACTTCATGTGCGTGAAAATTCGAGGAAGAACGGATGACTCTGTCTGTTTTTGACCACAGACACAGCTAAGTTCTATAAATACACATTTTTAATTGGTTGAAATTATTTCATTCTAAAAAGAAACATACAGCGTGTCCCAGAATGACCGGTCACCCCCCTTTAACTTTTGAACGGCTTGGAATTTTTGAATTTTGAAAAGCTCTAGAGATAGGAAAAGGGTCATGGCTTATCTAATAGTTATGGTGAGATCCAGGTTTGACCCCCGGAAGTGACTTTTATTGATAGTGTCGATTTCTCAAGAAATTTAAATGGAATGGTACAAATATTATATGTTCAAATAAAATAAGGAAAAACTTTCCTTTTCATTTTTTCAAAAGAAATATAATCAGCAGGGGCGGAGCTAGAGGGGTCTAAATTTTATTTTTGTTACACCCTGTATAACGGTGCTTATTTTAAACTTTGATGTAAAAGTTCCCTTATTGTTTTCAAAGAAGATTTCTCATTTTCCTAAACCATTAAATTTATTTTCAGTGTCGTAAGAGGACAATGTCATATCTAATTTTTCCTGGAAGTTGAAAATGGTCCGTTTTGAAAAAGGTCATTTTCAGGTAGGAAGTTTGAAGTAAGATAGTTATATAGGACAAACAGTGATAGGTACCTAACTTAAATAAGGAAACATATTAGAAAAAATTGAAAAATTTACCTTCCCAATTCTTTCACAACAAGGCCAGAGGACACTGATGAAAATAAAAATGTACACTTTTGATGGTTTGAAACACAACAAGAGAAACCTTTGAAACACAACAAGAGAACTTTTACATCAAAGTTTAAAATAAACACCGTTATACAGGGTGTAACAAAAAATTAATTTTAGTTCCTCTCTAACTCCGCCCCTGATTTTTTTACTTTCTCTTCCATAGAAGATAAAGTATTGTATTNTTTATAGAGCTTTTTAAAAATCAAAAATTTCAAACCGTTCAAAAGTTAAGGGAGGGGGGGGTGGTAACCGGTCATTTTGGGACACGCTGTATATTACATTATATAAATATCTTAGGTCATGGATATTTGATATAAAGGACTCTGAGAGAGCCGGAGAATACTTTGTACGGAAAAACATCGATGTTCTAAATTGGTGGTTCAGTAAACTGTAGTTTCACAAGAAAAAGAACTGACAATCAGGGAAGTATAGAAAAGCAGAAGTCACACCAGAAGTGACAAGGCTAGTCAGGTGTTTACATTTCTTGTCATGTCCACCTCCTTGCTCACTTCATAAAAGTGACTGAATTTAAACCGGGCTTTAGGATACACATTAGTAACATGATATTCAGGCAATAGTTCAGTCAGATTGAAATATGACAATAGAAACCCAATAGTTTTGAAATTAGACAGATTATCAACTAACCGGGTTTCCCAAAATAAAAGAAAAAAAAATAATAGGATGAAAGTTCGCTGAACATTGGAAACTTTATGAGGGGAAAATTATATGTTTGGTAATGCTGGAGCAGAGGTTTCCAAGTAATGGGAAATGACTCAACAGCTACATTTCTAAACATTTATATCGAAATACAAAAATCTAAAAATTATGTATAAATGGTAGGTATTGTCCGTTCCAACAATACAGCCCTAACGACAGCAGGTGGCAAAATTTGTACGAGAATTTACAGACCCATAATCACTACATTTCTAAACATTTATATCTTAATACATAAATCTGAAATTTGTATAAGTGGTAGGTATTGTCCAACAACACAGCCCTAACGACAGCAGGTGGCAAAATTTGTACGAGAATTTACAGACACATAATCACTACATTTCTAAACATTTATATCTTAATACATAAATCTGAAATTTGTATAAGTGGTAGGTATTGTCCAACAACACAGCCCTAACGGCAGCAGATGGCAAAATTTGTATGAGAATTTACAGACCCCTAATCACTTCTGTAATTAAAAGACAAAAGTGACACCAAATTCAGCATATTCCCATGAAGTTTTGATTTATTATTCACATCACGAGGACATCTAAACAAGTCATGGAGAGGTGATTTCTGAGTTTGCCACACAAAACAAATCTCTGGTTGTAAATGAATGTTTCTTTGTGTTATTATGTAACAATATTTGTGGGCATCATAGCATTACAGGGCATTTAAAAAAAGACCCTTGAGTAGAAGGTAACCACTAGGCGAGGTTAAAGCCTGAGGCATTTTCTACCACCTAACCCTTAGAGCTCTATTTTTATGTGGTCAAATAATAAAATTAACGAGGAAAAAATCCTGCCTCTCCTAGGGATTGAACCCACGCCCTCCTGTTTAAAAGGCGAGCGCTTAACCACTGAGTTACCGAGACAGATATTCAACATTCACTCCAATATCACTAAGCCTAAGCTACACTTTTAGAATATTTACCTTATAATACTACCACTTGACGCTATTACCATAGCTACTCAATTGTCCTGAGGAAGCTGAGTAGGCTCCGAAACATCTAAACCACTATGACGAATTATAGCTTCACAGTGCTTCCATAACCAGACCAAGTAGAAAATTCAAAAAGAAAAAAAAAAAACCTTTTTCAAATTTTCGACTCGTCCAAGAATCCAACCCGGAACCTGCTTGAAGCACACCGAGTATGCTCTTTTACTCTGACGTCTCCACGGAGACGTCAGAGTAAAATTTAAACAAGCCATGTTTTCAAAACTGACTTGAGGTCAAGTAATCCTGAGAAATATAGGGTGCGTGGTAATTATGCCCAGGAGTAAATGTAAAAATGATGTGTTAACGCATAATATTGCATGGTCACAAGGTTTTTTTTTCGTGTGTATCTTTGCTTTTTCTCTTGTAATTCCGCCACTGGTCCTTGCTACACCTTAAGTAGCAACCCAGTTGTCCTCACGAGGATAGGTGTACACCGAACAACCAACAGTTCAGAAAAATATCCAGTTCCGCCAGGATTCGAACCAGGGTCTACCCCGTGCAGAGCCAGAGCAATAACCACTTGGCAAGGGAGGCTCCTTGTTCAGGAGTGTATATGTAGAATGCGGAGTTCAATTTTAATAAAAACTAGTTAAACTTACATTCTATTGTATGCAAAGTATCCATTTATTGGAAACCTATTGATAACATGGTAGAAATATTCACCAGTAGTGAGTAATAAATAAAGTAAATAATACATAAAGCGATGATTAAAAACAAATAAGATAAAATATTTGGTTGTTTGTTTTGCTTTATTCTTTTCTAAAGTTCAAAATAAAGTACAATGAACCCAATTTTGCCATTTTAACCATTGATAATAATAGTTAAAATTATCTATTAATTACATACAGTGTGATCCCGATAATTCATTAATGGCTCAGCAGCACTAAATAAGTTTTTGTCTACCGCTTGAGTGTTCAATTGCAAACGGCGTTCGGAACAATCACTACAGAATAATTACATCAGTAGCTTGAGTAATTGAGGGAAAGATAAAATAAAAATATAAAGAACTTGATTCTAACTTTTAGTGCGTTCCCTTTTCGGAAGAAACATACGGAGTTGTTGGGCCAGGGCTAAAGATAGCATCAAAGAAATGTCCACAATATCAGAATGGGAACTATCGCTCTAGTAGTTATATCTGACAGCTGCTATTTGGGATATCCAACAAGGCAAGGTTGCGTTCGTTGTGGACACACTGCCTCTGGGACGATCATGGAGAAAGCTATGTTCTTATTCCATTAAATATAGATTTTATTCAATCTTTTTCAGTATGTTAAAAAAAGACGTAAAATACAACATTTTTTATATAAAGAATAAAAAACGTCGTTTTTGGCGAAACAAAGGTGATTGAGTGTAAAAACGTAATGCCATTACAGAGTTGTTGCTCCCTGTGTTACACATCAGCTTAGGTGGAATCGGCCCGTGCGGGTGACATCAGTAAACAACTTCTCATAATCTCAACTATGATTTTTATGAGATAGTAAGTCTTTCTGCCAACTCTAATAAAATAAACCTAAGCAAAACTTTATCCCAAGTATTAGTGGCCAGGAACATAAACACATGAAATCATACTGCCAGTAGTGATGCGCGGACTCGGGTACTTTATTCGAGTCAACTCGAGTCCCGACGTACTCGAGTCGACTCGAGTTTACTAATATGTGTGACATTAAGTGTATCTACTCAGGCAAGATTAATGAGTCCATTAATAGTATGGAAGAATTTTACTCACGAGTACTCTTGCCTTTACTCGTTGGCCTTGACATACCTTCGGAAGGAAGGCGATATGTGGCCTGTGACGATCTTTTACGAAGCATTAAGGTAGTGCTAGAGGCTAGACTGTGTTGAGAGATATACTCAAATATTTCAATACCATAACGAGTCCACTTGACTCGAGACAACCAAATATTCGAGTCAAGCTTACTCCAGTCCATCCATAACTAACTGCCAGAGATGAGTGTCGACAGCAGTATAGGCCTATAATATTTTTCAAGAGGGGATCAGATCAGTTTTGGGAGAAAGAAGTACAAAAATGCCGCATTGTTACATCATACTTCCTACTAGTATATCCAGCAACCAATTATCCACTACTAATTTAAAAAAGTAGAATCGGATTGCGAAATTGATTATTGAATAAAGTCTATAATAATGTTTCTGAGAGCAAGGACATGACAGACGGGTTTCTTCTGATAAGGAGAAAACAAATAATACGAACACATTATTGATTAAAAAAATATCACCATAGATTAACATCGTCAAATTAGTCAAAGTAGAATCGGATTAAACGGACCTGACAATTCTTCATACATTAAAAAAATGCATGACAAAGCAAATCGACATTTATCTCTTCATTAACTATTTAACCGTTAACCATTGTAAATTAGATAGGTACTTTTATACTTAACCAATTTATAATTTACCTGTAATCTGTAAGTAAAACTCACATACCCATAATGTTGTTCAGTTCACGTTTCAAGTATGTAGACTTAATTAAATTATTTAGTACATATTTATATATTATTTCTATAGAACAAAAGCATAATAAAGCACCCCTGACGAAAAAGACGCAAATTATACCTTGATCGAGATAACAAAGAAAAGAGTGTTCATTCATGATATTATAATGAACTTTTTTACGTAATACAAAAAGAAAAGTTTCTTACCAATTTTATTCAAATTGTAAAAAAAATTGAGCAAAACTTGGTCGTGCCTCATTAAACTTCCATAGTAATTCAAATATCTGCGATTTTAGTCATTTAAATTATATAAAAATCTGTGAGAAACTGGGTCTAACACACTGAAATCTGAAAGTTTTGAGCTGATTCTGGTTTTTGTTATTCTTTTCGAACAACGAACAGCTGACTGAAAATCATATGAATAAAATCAGATGATATTGCATGGGGTCTGGAACCGGGGAGGAGTGTTTGACAACCCTTTTCAATTTTTTTTTTTTCAAAAAATTTATATTGCATGTACGTGAAGTTTGTCTAAAATTCAGTTCTCTAAATAATAAAATAGTATACAGGTCGCAAAAATTTATGTTCAAGGCGATAATGAAAATTAGATCGGTCAATAATCAAATTCTAGGGCCTTCTGAAATTCATAAAGATTCAAAGCACAATTGGCAATATTGGCATACTAACTAATCACGATGGCTAAATGTAAAAACTTGAAATTTGGAATTCAGATTCTTGTTACAATGTGTTTAAACGCACTAAAAAAGGAAAAAATGAAAGGTCAAGCGAAAAAGAAGTCCCATAATCTTTAGAAAATATAGAATAATAACTCTTGATAGAAAAAAAAAATTGTGGGCATCAGCTAGTGAAAATATCGGAATGATAATCAAATATTAATTTAACAGATAATAGGGGGCTTCGCTCATCAACACCCACCTTATCTTCCGGTCGCTTCGCGATCTCAAGTGGGTCCCTCTCATAGTAATAAATGTCAAGAAAGAAAAAAAAAATTTATGCCTATAATAAAGGGATTAAAATAATATTTATTATCATTCCGACGGAAATAATATTCCATGATACAATGATACAAAAAGATGGCCGTCGTTTCAAATCAGATCTAAACTTGACAATAATAATGTTATAGGATCACTCTTTCCTCATGCTCTTATTTCGAAGTTCCACGTTTGTTGACAAATCGATTGTTTTGTAAACAAAAGTTGATTCGTGGACTCTCTTCGTTCTTCGTGGATTGCAAGAACCATTTTCTCTTTATTAAAATCTATGAATTTATTTATTTAATCGACTTTTATCTCTCATTAATATCAGACTCAATTTAAAATTTATTAAATAATTAAATTTTCTTTCTTGTTGTGTAAATCATGGTAAGTAATTAATTATTTTTTACATTTTGCTTTCCTTGTGTTTCCTTATCTAATCCGCTAGGTAGGTGTGTCAAAGATATTGTTAACAATGTGTTTTATTTCAATATTTTGTAAGTTGGCATCCTTATCTAGGCTCTTGGTAGTACGTCAGACCAAGTTCTAAGTAAAAGTTGGCAACCGTAGTGTATGTATTGCACGAACTTGTTACATGCTCTGAAACCCCTTGATCCGGTAATTCTCTGATCCTATAAACACCATATTTGATATAGAAAACTTGTACTTCTTAATAGTTGTCCAATGTCTTAACATCTTACCAATATTTTCATTTCAGCCTGCTCCTGCTAGTTCCACGTCTGTTGGCTCCGGAACCAGATCTCCTAAAGCTGGAGGTGGTCCAGGAGGAAGGCCAACAGGCAGTACAGTAAGACAAAGAAAACCTACGACAACCACAGCTGCTCGGAATAGAAATACGGGTACAGGAAGTGGAGGAATGTGGAGATATTATACTGATGACTCTCCTGGAATTAAAGTGTAAGTTTTTTAGGCCTGCCAATATGGACTCCATTGATTATTAGTACGTCACAGGGAAAATGGTTATTGACTGTAGGCATGCATCTTAATTAACGCATTTCAAATCAATCGGCATCGCAAAATTTTTCGGATGACCAAAGCAAACCTCTTGTTTGTTAAAAAAAAATGTTCCTTGGATCGTTTAAAAACGATTTAAATATAATATGCATGAATTGAAATTTTTCACAAAAAATAATCGTTTTACGCACCGTGATGACCTGGAAACATTTTTGGTAACCCCATATCAATTCTTTTTTGCATCCTGAATCCAAAAAAGGTCAGAATCGTTGATTTTTAGAGGAACACCAATACAACAACAAAAACTAATTATTTATAATATAATCCATTATTTCCATTGTTTTATTTTATGTATACGGTCATACCTCACTGACATGAAGTCACTGATTTATCTGTGACTTCATGTCACGTTTTGTGTGGGTTGTATTACGTTTAAATGGCCATGTGTTGTTGGCATGAACATCAAGATTGTTGGTTAGACACGCTCGTCGTTGCTTAACTTTAGTGATATGCCGGGTACCGATGTATCCAACGTGGTAAATCGTTGGCTTCCTTACTTATTTTGAATTGGCCATGGATATTCCGACCTGAATAATTATGGTATTATACCAATATCTATTTCAATTTCATGTTTTAATTCAACCAGGCTGAACGTAAATAAAGTTAAAATTGATTTCACAAGTCGGTCAAAAGTGAATTCCGGAATGCAGACTAGAACCAATAGTAGCGACCCCATAATGTGTGGAATATATTTTGTTTTAATATGATTTTCTTTGAAGACTTTATACCTATGTATATATATATATATATTTTTTTNAAGAAAGAATATTTAAATTTTATTTTTCAACGAAAATTAAAATTTAATTTTTTTTTCCTTCAGGAAGAAAAACATATACATAGAATGAAATGGTTTGCATTAGTTAAAATGGGAACATAAGTTTATGGATTTTTTTAACGAACGGGCAAGGGGAGATTCCAACCTTTATTCCCCTCTCGACGACAGATCATATTATACATAGTCAGAGTAATCTAATAGATCTGTCGGATTTAATCTCTGTAGCGCAATGGGTGGAAGGTGCATATCACACTGCTCACATCATAACATTTCCATTACAATATTTTTTGTTTCAGTGGACCAGTACCAGTTCTCGTCATGTCTCTCTTGTTCATTGCTTCAGTATTCATGCTTCATATTTGGGGAAAGTACACACGATCTTCGTCATAAATACATGCGCTCGCTATTTGTACATTCCAACTTTTCATTGCTTACATGCAATTTCATCTTGTATATATTTTGTTTCAAATTAGATTTACATTTCATAAATTTTCTTTAATCTTGTTATATTACATTAACATTTTACCTAAATTTTATGGCTTAATTTAGCCGCTAGGTTTATCAAATACCGAGTCCCACTCACCCACCGAAAGGATTAAATCTACTATTTGTGATTAGAAAAAAACGTGATTGGACTCTCCAAATTGGTTTTGTGGTTAAAATAATGTTTTTGAACACACGCGCAAGTGTGAAGTGTGAAAAAGATAGTTGCCAAAATATTTTTATGCGTGTAGGATTTGGAGTGATATATTTAGAAGAGTAATTTTGGCAGTTAGAAAGTGCAAGTAAAATGTGGAAAAAAATATTATTTCTAGATTGCCTAAAGATTTTTGTAAAGAAAATAATATGAAACTCACTAAAAATACGGTTTAAATTTTAAAATATATCAAACCGTTTATGTCAGGAACAATTTTAATAAGTATTATCTCATGTTGGACTCTTTGAGGGTGTTTTTCAAGAACACACTTCATACAAGTTCTTCTGTCAGTGCTATTTAAAGTTTTGTCATTTGGTCTAAAATTTGAAAAAATCTTAATATACAAAATCTGTCTTTTTTTATAAGACTAATCTGTTGTTCCCATTCAACCAAATAATTTAAAGAGTATTTATTTATTTTAGTTCTAATTCATTTCAAGAGTTGAGATGATAAATAAATATAAATTTCTCCATAATTTTATTGAAAAAAATATCTTTTCCTTTCATTTCTGCAGGCTCAACCTGCTTCGCGAAGCATCCTAGAGGCATGGTCTTTTCTGGGTGAGATAAAAAGTTGCCTACGATTTTTTATGGTTAAAATATTATCTCTATGCAAAACACGCCCATCCGTTGTGGCGGGAAAAAACAAACCGACAAACTTAAACCTTTGTTTTAAGTTTCTTTTTATTATAAAGAGGCTCCAAAACGTGCCCCGGTAGCACAGTGGTTAAGCACTCGCCTAGTAAATTGGAGAGCGTGAGTTCAATCCCCAGCAGAGGATTTTTTCCTCATTGATTTTGAGTATTTGACCATATAAAAATAGAGCTCAGTTAGGTGGTAGAAAATGCCACAGGCATTATCTAGTGGTAACCTTCCACTAAAGTCTATTTTTTTCCAAAAAAGTACCAAATACCAACGAGAACATTTTGGGCTGTTTTTCATAACTGAAGGTATCGCCCCCCTTGCCGTATTGCTGGAATCAATAACGACCACTTAATGATGCTTATGAGCAGGGCTGCGGAGCCGTAGATAAAATCTCTGGCTCCGGCTCCAGCTCTCTTTCCAAAAATTACTGGCTCCGGCAACTTACATATCTATATTTATAAAAGTGAATGTCTGTTTGTTTGTTTGTTTGTTTGTTTGTTTATTTATTTATTTGTTTGTNCTGAATATCTTTTGAACAGCTTTATGAGGAGTTTTGAAATTTTGCATGGCATTATATCCCAAATTAAACCACCTGGTGTGGCCAATTTTTCAGGGGCGGGTTCCACGTAGCCTCGGGGGGGGTCCAACTTTTGCTTTTTAAATACGAACCCATCTTGTGATACATTTCCAGAAAGACAAACCCATCTTGTGATACAATTCCAGAAAGACAATAAAATTAGAAGTACTTTGCAAACAGTTTCACACGTCTGGCGTGTTTGATTTCAAAATGGCGGCCATTTGGAATTTCCAAGATATGGCTTCCAAGAGTGTCTAAAACTAGGCGAATTATGCCAAAAAAAACAGGTTCCTCCACATTGATGTCCTTCGCAATTATTCAATATCCCATTTCGCCTAGTTTTAGACACTCTTGGAAGTCATGTTTTGGAAATTTTAAATGGCCTCCATTTTGAAACCAAACACACTGTGTGAAATTGTTTGCAAAGTACTTCTATTTTGATGGTCTTTCTGGAAATGTATCACGAGATGGGGGTTAGTATTTAAAAAACAAAAGTTGGATCCCCTGTGGGCCACATGGGATTCGCACCTGAAAAATTGGTTACACCATCAGGTGCTTTAATTTGGTATATAATACCATGCAAAATTTCAAAACTCCACATAAAGCCGTCCAAAAGATATTCAGGTGATCTCGGACTTTTGGGACACACAGTATATAAAAATGAATGTTTTTATGTCCTTTATGCATTCCTAAACCACACATCCGATTACTCTGAAACTTTCGTGAGTTGTTGGGCCATGTCCGGGATGGTTTCTGGCCCAAAGAAAACATATATTTTGTAGACGTGGCCATGTGAGAGCGCCATCTTGGAAAATCGCTTTTCCTCAATATTATGAGAACCGTTTAAGTTATTGCAACTAAACTTTTATGAAATGCTATACGCCTGACTCATAAAGCCCTTTGATCAATTTGGGTCATATTTTTTTGTGGGCGGGGCCATGTGCGGCCGCCATCTTGAATTTCTGTTTTTTTCTCAATATTTTGAGATCCGCTTGAGTTATGGCGATCTAAATTTTGTGAGATGTTACACGGTTGGTCCTCAGAAGCTTTTGATCACTTTGAGTCCTATATTTTGTGGCGGGCCATGTGCGTCCGCCATCTCAAATTTCTGTTTTTCTCTCAATATTTTGAGATCCGCTTGAGTTATTGCGAACTAAATTTTGTTAGATTTTACACGGTTGGTTCTCAGAAGCTTTTGATCACATTGAGTCCTATATTTTGTGGCGGGGCCATGTGCGTCCGCCATCTCAAATTTCTGTTTTTCTCTCAATTTTTTGAGATCCGCTCGAGTTATGGCGATCTAAATTTTGTGAGATGTTACACGGTTGGTCCTCAGAAGCTTTTGATCACTTTGAGTCCTATATTTTGTGGCGGGGCCATGTGCGTCTGCCATCTCAAATTTCTGTTTTTCTCTCAATATTTTGAGATCCGCTTGAGTTATGGCGATCTAAATTTTGTGGGATGTTACACGGTTGGTCCTCAGAAGCTTTTGATCACATTGAATTATATATTTTGTAGGCGGGGCTATGTGAGACCGCCATCTTGGAATTTCGCTTTCCATCAATATTTTGAGAACCACTTAAATTGTAGCGACCAAAATTTTGTGAGTTGCTACACGTCTTTTGAATGGCTTTTGATCACATTGAGTCATATATTTTGTGGGTGGGACCATGTGAGGCCACCATATTGGAATTTCGTTTTCCATCAATATTTTGAGAACCATTTAAATTATAGCGACCAAACTTTTGTGAGTTGCTACACGTCTTTTGAATGGCTTTTGATCACATTGAGTCATATATTTTGTGGGTGGGGCCATGTGAGGCCATCATCTTGGAATTTCACTTTTCCTCAATATTTTCGAGAACTACTTAGGTTATAGCAACCAAACTTTTGTCACATTCTACACGTATGCCCTAAAGGGTATCTGATCATTTCCAGCCATATATTTTATTGACGGGGCCATGTGAAGTCACCATCTTTGAAAGTCTTTTCCCTCGTAGCTTGAGAACCGCTTAAAGGCTTATTTTTTTTTAAAAAAAAATGCGTTTGAGGTCAACACAGGTTGATAAAATTCTATTTGCAATCCAATATTCCATTCCAACAGTACTCCATATATATTATGTGGTATAGTTAGGTGTACGTTGGGCTTTGCTTCGCTGATAATGGTATTGAAATAGTTGTTCCGACTCAAAATTGATCTAAACACCGCCAAGTTTGTTGGGTAGAACGAGTACGTTGGGAGTTGTATCGGGTTAGGTCCAAAAAAAAAAAAAAAAAAAATGCGTGTTGAAGGCTGCGCAAGGTCAGGCTCTAAGCTTCGCGGAACCGCGCGGATCAACTGAACAAATCGACACAAGTTTGTAGAACTAGTACCGCGCGGTCATGTAGACAATATGTACTATTGAGATGGATCTTGTGTCGCGCTGTTCGTGGTACCGCGTAATCATCTGAACTTAGCCTAATGCACAAAAAATATCCATATTTTTATAATTTGTATTACAATTTACAATTAGGGAGTTCTTTATGTAACTAGAATACAATAATATTCAAGTTCAATTAAAAAAATTTAATCCCCTCCCCTTGCACAAAAATCAAATGATTCATTTTACACATACCCAGGTAACTTTTTTTTTAATTGACCGAGATGTTTTAATTTTTTATAGATAGGTCGGAGCCGGAAAGGAGCCGAAATTATGGTAAATTTAGCTCCGCTCCGGCTCCTCCTTATAAGAAAAAAGGGCTCCAGCTCGGGCTCCCTTATAAAAAATCTCACGGCTCCAGCTCCGCAGCCCTGCTTATGAGGCTGACTATAATTCGAAATAGCCAATAACACGTGGTCCCCCCGGGTTGACTCCTATTCAAGTACGAAATTGGTTAATCATTAGCGCTTTGCTTTAACATTTTTCATCTAACGAAAACCAGTGTCTCCAAAGAGGTAAATCCTTTGCTTCCCTACCCATTGATCAATGATTAAAATATTATGGTTTAAGCAAACCAGTCTTGGTGGAACGGAAATAAAGTTAAGAGTTGATTCCACAGATCCGTCAAAATGTTTAAGATTGGTTATTATATTGAAGTGTCATCTTTTAAATGATTGTCTTTTTCTGTCAGTGTAGGACTTAACGTGCGAGAAAAATACATTTTTACTGAAAAATGTAGGTACCTACTGTTGATTGAACTTTATTTTAATTTTCAAATATAAAAAAAATCAAATATAAGATTGAGAAAAAGAAATAACAAATATTATTAATTACTTTTATTTTAAAATAGGTACAATAAAACTTGTAGAATAAAGTAACAACGATAGTGTATGAAGTACATCCGAAATAGCAGAATTGATTGAAAAATCGAGATTTTATATTAATATTGATTGCATTATGAAAATGCATTTTACGATACAACAAAATTAAAAGTAGATTGGTTCGACAGTCCAATGTAAAATGGACTAGCATATTGTAATTCATAATATACAGCGTGAGTCATTATAGAAAAAATATCTACTTCAAAGTTTCATGAAATTTGGGGGGAAATTATCAAGATCATTTTATGGTCCCTAAAAATCTAACACTGGGATACAATGTTAGTCTGCCTCCACGTGGTGTATTCTGGGTGCTTCAAAAGCCGTTCAAAAGATCTCACCGTAACACATCAGACGACCAGATAATTATCAAATGATTTTTTTTTTCATACTCAAAACAATCAGAAGTAAGCCATGATCAAAAACACAAAGGTAAAACACACCAAATAAGTGCAGCAAACCAAACCCAATCTGGCGGTGGAGTTGATTGGTTTACTCGGTCTTTTCTGGCACAATCTGATTAACTCTGTTTGTGGACAGTAAAGAAATGCCTCTTGATCTCCTGGTCCTCTATACAAGATCCTCATTTCATATTTTATTATTTTTTACTATCTTAGATGTATAGAAAAAAGCTATACGATAAATAAGTCTAAAGTCTGCCTGAAGTAATACGAAAGCGGTTCCGGGTCAATACTTGAGAGATTCGCACTCAAAGAGTAAAATTAAATTTGGAAACCCTTTTATATCTCAATCAATTAATACACTCATCCTTTCCGATGGTAGCCAGATGTATGACAATGCAGATCTTAATAATTTTTTGTATACATCTAATTGGAATTTTTGGATTTTGAAAAGCTCAAGGGATAGGAAATTGGCCATGTCCAATTGAACGGTTATGGTGAGATTATTGACAAAAAGTGTCGATTTCTCAAGAAATTTAAATGTTTAAATCAATGTGCAAACAAAATAAGGAAATACTTTTTTTTTCATTGTTTTCAAAAATATAAACAGGGGCGGAGATAGGGTCTGTTGTTTAACATTGTTACACCCCGTATAACGGTGTTCACTATCAACTTTGATGTAAAAGTTCCTTATTGTGTTCCGAAAAAGGTTTCTCATCTGGCTAAACCATCAAATGTGTACATTTTCATCAGTGTGGAAGAGGACCAAGTCAAATCTCCTGGAAATTAAAAATAAGCCGTTTAGAAAAAAGCCATTTTCGGGTAGAAAGTCTGAAGTAAGGTGCTTATTTAGGACAAACAGTGATAATTAAACTAAATAACTTTTTCAAAACGGCCCATTTTTAACTTCCTGGAGAAAATTGTCCTCTTACGACTCTGATGAAAATAAAAATGTACACTTTTGTTATGGTGTATGAGAAACCTTTTTTGAACACAATAGGGGAACTTTTACATCAAAGTTTAAAATAAACACCGTTATACAAGGTGTAATAAAATCGAACTAGAGACCCCTCTAGCTACGCCCCTGATTTCTTATTTTATTTGTACCTCTGTAACATTCCATTTAAATTTCTTGAGAAATCGACATTTTTTGTCAATGGAAGTGACTTCCGGGGGTTGAACCTGGATCTCGCCATAACCATTGAATTGGCCATAGCCCATTTTCTATTTTCCAAAATTTAAATGCCTTGTCAAAATTCCAAGCCGTTCAAAAGTCAAGGGGGTGACCGGTCATTCTGGGACACGCTGTATATAAAAAGGAATGTTTGAAATTACTATGAAACTTTCCTGAGTTGTTGGGCATAATTATGCCTGAGATGGTTTCTGGCCAAAATAAAACATATGTGTGGCCGCCATCTTAGTATTTCCCTTTTCCCCAATATTTTGAAAACCGTTGAAGTTATTGCGACCAAACTTTTGTGATGCTACACGTCGGACCCATAACGGCTTTTGATCACTTTGAGTCCTAATTTTGTGGACGGGGTCATATGAGGCCGCCATATTGGAATTTCGCTTTTCCTCAATATTTTGTGGGTGGGGCCATTTGAGGCCGCCATCTTGAAATATCGTTTTACTTAATATTTAGAGAACCACTTAAGTTATGGCGACCAAACTTTAGTCTTATTCTATACGTATGTCCTAAAGGGTATCTGATCACTTCCAGCTATATATTTTGTTAACACGTGAGGTCGTTATCTTAAAAAATCGTTTTTTCTCAATATTTTGAGAATAATGAAATAGAAATGAACACCAACTTTCATGGGTGGGACGTGTTGGGAGTAATATTGGGCTAGCTTTTTAAGAAAAAAAGCGTTTCCAGTTGCACGGACCTCATACTCCCTATGTTCCACACAAATTGAAAAATGTTAAATATTTTATTCGCAACCCAATATTCCATGCCAACAGTAATCTATACGTATTATAGTTAGGTGTAAGTTAGGCAATGATTCGCAAACATAATGGTATTGAAGTGGTTGTTTCTGACTCAAAATCATGGAACTGACCTAAATACCACCAAGTTTGTTGGGTAGAACGTTTTGGGAGTATTATTAGGTTAGGTTCCAAAAAAAAAAAAATGTTTAAAGGTTAAGCTGGGTGCGGCCCAGCCGCATTTTTTTTGGTACCCAA
The DNA here is from genome assembly GCA_012654025.1 of Pachypsylla venusta. Classification (NCBI taxonomy): domain Eukaryota; kingdom Metazoa; phylum Arthropoda; class Insecta; order Hemiptera; family Aphalaridae; genus Pachypsylla; species Pachypsylla venusta. The sequence goes on from CM022877.1 coordinate 20,264,188, forward strand.
TGTTCTAGATAGGGTATCTAACGTGTATGTGGGGTATGCTCTGATCGCTTTTAAACGGTTGTACCTCGGTGATATGATTACTAACTTAAAAGTCTGATTTATTCTTTCATCTTCTCTAAATGAAGTTTGCGTACTCAGCTAGTTTTATAATAAACGACAGTTTCTAAGATATTCGCACTTTGTTGAAAAAAGGAAGAAAAAAAATTATTGTTTTTTTCACAGTAAATTTAATGCCACCAGAAAAAAACACAGGCTTCTCTTTAAAAAACCTTAAAGTTACCCTTAAGCTGAAAATCAGGGTGTCTACCGGCCCTCCAAATCCTCCAAAAGTCCTCCTTTTCGAAAAAGGTCCTCTAAGTTCTTCAAAAGTGCTCCTTTTTTACCGGAAGGTCCTCCTTTTTTCCACACTGAGTTTTCAGTGGTTAATTTTCTGAGAAAAATTTCGCCTGTGGCGCTGATAGGATTTTTTATGACATAACTTGAATATTGTAATAGTTTTTATTAGTGAAGTTTTTTCACTACCCAATGAAGCTTATCTGAGGAAAATCATGTATGCTTCTTTCTGCTACAACACAAAAAGTAGTAGCATTTTTTTGAGTTACCTATTCCGTTTGTTTTGTATTTGGCTGCCAAAATATAGCAAAATTTTAATTAATGAACTCTATTAAAAGTTTTTAAACATTAATTCATGGAAAAAACGCTCATAATATTTGATTATGACTTAAGTATTTGATTATGACAACTACAAAAAGGGTGATAATGCCGGGGCTATGTTCATTTCAAAAATTCTTTGTGATTATGTATTTTGTCAATCAAAAAGGTCCTCGGAATTTCTCCATAAGTCCTCCAAAAGTCCTCCTTTTTGATGAACCTAAACTGGTAGACACCCTGAAAATAGAGACATTTGTCAACTTTTAAATAGTTGAACATGTTAATTATGAGCGTTAAAAATATTTACTTTTAAAATAAAATAAATTAAAACACTTACCAAAATCACTATCTATAATTATTTACGAAGAAACTAGTTCCAAATTGTTCGATTCATCATCTAGACATTCTAGACTGAGTATTGTTAGATAAATAATTATAGTGTTATTGGTGTTTTGTTTTAATTTAATTTAAAAAAGTAAATGTTTGTCAATGTCACCATATTCTTTCCCTTAAAATTTTACGAAACTTGGGTGTTATTATGTTTTCTTCATCTTCAACAGTATTCGAGTTATTTAGAAAAATGTATTAAAATGACTCACCCTGAATGTATATTGAATTATACAAGGTATAACATAATTCTATGTCAATCCGTTAACCACATATTCTTGAGACTAAAATAAGATGATTTCACTTTACAAAGCTATGTCCGAAAATGCTTCGAAAGCCACTTCGAACGTTTCTTGCGGAAATTTCAGCGATGACAAGGTGAGTATTGAGAAATTAAGGTCATTTTTCTTACAACCGTTTGCTAGCCTTCCTTTTCATTTTTTCGAAATGAAAAGACCGACATTTTTAGTTTTAAAAGATCTGCATTTTCTAAGAGAACAATTAATTTTTAGATCCAAGCGACTACCGAAAATTCTGAGTGTATTCAGATTGAGATCATATACAAACTCAGAAATAAGTGCCCCATAAAGATATGTAACTGATATATTTTTTTTTTCCGAAACGTGAAATCAAAATTATTCAGAAAAATGACATTTTTCTTACAAATTTTAGGCTCTGTAACTTGGAGGGGGATCATTCTTGGACATGGCCTTATTATGTCATGGTTATTGGTGGGCATTACAAAGTATAATACAAATATTCAATTATCGTCGTTGACAGACACGCTCAATCTATTTCTATACTAATAATATAAACAGGAAAATTTTGTCTCTCAGTTAATACGACGCAAAAGGGTATAATCTCTGGCATTACTAAAACCATTTCATTTTATTTTGACTTTCTCTTCCACAAAAGATAAAGTAATATAATCGTGAAGAAATTTGGAGTTTCTTTTTCACTAATAAAGAGCTACGCTATCCCTGAGTAACATAAGTTATAATATTAAACCTTTTCCCGAAGGCTTAATTCCTTTCAAACGATCTGATTAAGGACATCAGGACATCTCCTACTCTTATTTCTTCTCTTTGGAGAATCACTTCACTTTTCGTAATCAAAGTTTAACGTTAAACATCGCAAAGATTTTTATTTCAACATTTTCAACTGTCTCCAATTTACAACATGGAGAATTTTTTAATTGCCAAGTTGAAATCATGATAATCTTAGCGATCACAAAAATCTTAGCAAAACATTATCATAAAGTAGAACAAAGTTACGAGGGGGGGGGGGGGTAAAACATGGCAAAATATTTCGTGTAATTTACACAGATACATACTGCGTGCGTTGGGTTGAAACTTGGCCTGGCGTACTCCCGTACGTCTAGTACAAAGTTAGATATCCTGAACCCTTGTGATGCAAGAACCCTTGTAATGCAAAGCGTTATGCAGGTAATAATTCAGAAAGTATGTTTCAGAAACAGTTTTCTAAAAAAAATGGTTCCATACTCAGAAATAATTTCCAACACGTGAATTGTTAAACCGATTTATAATAATTTTTAATTAATTATTATAATTTTTGCTAATATGACAAATGGATTTATTATTTTACTGGCTAAAAAAATGAACTCCCACACACACAAAAAAAAATATATTTTACGTTTCAAGGTACGTAGAATCCCCATATGAGTCCATCAAAATCGGTCAACGCTAAGAGGCAAAGTGCTCATCACAGCGTGTGGTGTGGGTGGCGACGGACCATCGAATTACCTTGAAACATAAAAAATCAAATTTGGAGGGGGGGATTTTTTTTCATGATGATTCCAAAGGTTCATTATTGAAAATAATAAACCAAAATAAATGGCAAACTATATTCAACAGCACTCCTGTGAAACTAACATTGGTCTGACTTGAAATCCATTGAAAATTTATCTCGTATTTTTTTTCATTTGAATCTATAGTTTTTAAAATGTTTTTCGTAATTTTTAATGAGCTAGGTATGTACCCGTATCAAGAATTAAAACGTTCACTCAGTCTCTTTCAAACCCTCCACTTTCTTCTTCCTTGTTTCATTCAGGCTCCTCAAAGAATCCATCTTCCTCATCATTTTGGAGATCTATTTCCAGTTTCACAGAATTCATACCATCGTCACTGTCTGAATCATCGCATTCTAATTTAAACCTAGTACCATCCTCAAGATTTAAAATCTCACCACTTTCTGAGTGATCTTCACATTCAATTTTAAATGTACCATCTTGAAGTTTTACAATTGGTATAAGTGAGCAGTTCCTTAAAAAATTACTTTGAGGATCAATTTCTGGATTATCTTTCAATAAGTCATTTTTTATATCTTCTGGTGACGGACTTGAAGTCTTCTTTGGAACTTTAGGTTTAGTATCTTCTATAGGACTGATTCTTAGGATATTGCTTTTGGTGTCTTCGTCAGTGTTGATCTTTATAGCTTCCTAAAAAAAGAATGATCCCAACAATCGTTATATTCTTTTGAGAAGGAGAAACCGCTCAAAAAACTATATTAAATGTAATATGTTTGGGATATATTTGAATTTCCAAAATAGCTATTTTTCAACAAAAAGTGCCATCCAAGAGGCTCGAATTTGGATTTTGAAAGCACTAGCGGAATGGTATATGCATTTTCCTATTCTTAGCTAAACAGACAAAATTTGAAAAGTCGCAGCCACTCTAAAGTTATAAGACCTCTACCGGGACTTCTGAAACATGCCGTACAGGTAGGTGTACGGCAACGTTGACTGGCAAAAGTACCACTTACAGCAGACTAACAGATGCATTTGTTCGATTTTTGGATTCTACATTCTTTGAAAATAAACTATAAAATTTTTAGGAGTATTTTTTTCGTGGTCGATTCCAAAGGGATGTTAAAAATAATAAGAAAAGTTCACGGGTCACTATGTTAGTATGAACAGAAAAAGTTTGGTATTAGTAGGGCGACGGGCTATCGGTAATCCAAAAGTCCGCTTAATCCGAAACTGAAAAAAAATTGAAACCCCTTCCAGGGTTGCTAAAGATACGATAATTATTGTACTCCGAAATGTCCGGTCCCAATTGTTTTGGACACTCGGGACTCCAGTGTATATTAGTTCGTGTTCAAGATGGCCGGTTCTACGCATCAGGACGACCTTGAACGCATATCACCACAGTTCCAGCCAAAGGCCATCAAAACCTTTTTGGGTAACCTCTATTTCTACCATTTTTCCAAACTTGGGCCTAGAAATGGGGACAACACCACTATAACAACTACATTATATTAGTTCTTTTCTGTTTTGCGACTTGTCCCTTTATTAATCTAGAAGAGATCTAATCCCTTGATGAAGCTTAGGCCCCCCTAGGACTGATTGCTTTCACTTTCAAGGTGTTCTAATCATTCTTAAGAAGTGTTTCAGTGTTTTATGAGACGCCGCTCCGCATTCGTAGATTATATGTTCTGCTGTATCAAACTTACCACAACCGAAACAATATTATGACTTGAAATATGTAGCTCCAAATTATCTGGTCTAAGAAATCTTCTATTACAATGTGGACAGGGTTTAAGATTTGAATTTTTTGTGTGAGTTTTGAGATGTTTGTGTAAATGATCACTCCTCATAAATCTTTTATCACATTTATCACATTGAAACCTTTTGTCTAGGGTATGAGTACGTGTATGTCTCTGAAAGTAAAACACACAAAATCAAACTTCTGGACATACTATACATACAGTGTGCTAACTAATTAGTCGTACCATAGGAATAAACGTGGGATTTGTTTATGGCTTAAAAGATTCCCCAGACAGTCGCATACTTACCCAAATTATTGCATAGCAATCGTCTTTGCATATAGTTCCTTGCTATTTGCAAAGAACATTGCTATGCAATAAGATAGGTAAGCATGCGACTGTCTGCGGGCACCCCCAGACTGACGGACAGGCATTGCAGAATTATTAACAGGATTCAGTTCGCACCCTTTGTATACGAAATCCTAAAATTAAAGTGATAATACTTGCAATGCGTTTATCTGAGCGGGCAAATTCTCGATCGCCCGCTTTCCATTAACATAATAATACTTACAATGAGTTCATCTGAGCGGGTAAATTCTCGATCACACGAAAGCCATTTACATTTAAATGGCTTTTCTCCTGAATGAGATCTCAAGTGAACTTTTAAATGAGAAGTTTTTCTATAAATTCTAGCACAGTCTTCATACGGACATCGATGTATTTTACTGCCATCTTCACTTCTGAAACAAAATAATGAATGTTAAAATTTACAATACAAGCTTGCTAAGTGGCCTTGCACATAAACATATACATAAGCTTATAGAAATTCTACCGATGGTGGAGAGAAATTATAGATTAAAATTTAATTCATTATATTTTACTAGGAGTCAACGCCCACTTCACTTGGCTCCTTATAGGCATAGCCATTGCCATGCCAAAAATCATTTAAAATAGTTTAGTAACGATGGTAAGATGAAAATCTAAAAATGATAATGTGGGTTGGGGGTATAGTGGTAGGACTGGTAAACAGTAGGACGTAGGTTCAAACCCAGCTAACCATGGATTTTATCTTCATGAATTTGAGATATTTGCCACATAATAATAACACCCAAAAAATTAATAAGGACTATTATTATTAAAAATGAGAACCTATCCTACGTTCTTCTCGGATGCCCAGAATCATTTTAAAAAAGTTTGGTACCGATTGATAGTAGTAGCTTATTTCAGTTTGCATAAAGAAGAAAAACACCCTTTGTCTTTGTAGCTGATTTTGTAATTTTCCAGCGAATGGAGGGTAAAACCCCCGCCTCGAAAACGCTCTTACAGTTAACATTTTATTATTATTGTCCACTTACTTCTCGCTATTGCGGTATTTATCCTATTACCGGTCTATGACAAGGTACAGGGTTGGTTTGCTTCAATCACAACATATCACACCGAAAGTATTTTACTTAAATCTTTTCTTTGCGCGATATGTTTCCAGAGGCTTCCCTGCCTTAGTGGTCTGCAGATATTTCTGAACAGAAACACTTCCAGCAATAGGAAACCTCTGCTGATGTTACTAATTAACCAAAACAAGCATAATAATACCAAACTAATCCAAAGGCAACGCACAATATCAAACCCAACTGCTTGGTATTCTTATAAAAGTAGTTGATCATGTTGGTTGTAGTGGTTTGCAGCATTGAGGCAACACCCAACACCCAAAAATTTTATTATTTAACGTCTCTTTAATATACAAGATCATTCGAGACGGGGGTTTTAACCTCCATTCGCTGAGAACTTACCCCGTCTGAGTTGGATCGGGAATAACCAGCATCACGAGGTTACGAAAGTGGTCACCGACCAAGACGATGCTTAAGTGATCTAACGGGAACCTGGTGTATTTATTGTGCCTTAGAGATTGGCTTAAAATAAATGTTCTCAACTAGTGAAAAAACAAGATCATTAAATTCCCCGTATTTCAAATATTTCATACACTACCTAAACAATAAACCCCAACCACAGTTATCAGGCTCTCCCGACCATAACAATGAAGATATACCAAGCTACTTTTCATTTTGTAGTTAGTTCCTTAAACCAGATTTAGATATCAGACTTAAAAGAACAGGTAAGGATGCACACAATACCTCTTTCTCATTCGTCTGATGTGTCAATATGCTAAAACAGCATCTTCCACAATAAAACTCATTCTTTAATTAGTGAATATTTTTTTTAAAAAAATACTATTATTCTTTGTTATACAAAATTAATATATGTGCCATATACATGAAATCAAAAAGATAGTATCCTGCAGCAGATCAAAGTTGCCTTAGTGTGAAACAGTGTATCGCTAGCGATAAAAATCCCTTGCAAAAATCAGCCGATATTTATCGCGTTGACCTGGTGTGTACCCCGCCTACCTCTCTTTACAGAGGATTCCGTTATCACCCAAATTAAAATGTCTTTATTTACCTGATTCCACCTTGAGCACAATATGGACAGGAACAAGGCACTCGCCTTGGACTGATTGGAGTCAGTTCTATTTCATCATTTTCTTTTAAATCGCTGAACACCGAATGCATCATCGATGCGTTTTCTTTGGACACAAAAGTTCGATGATAGTTGAAAAAATAAGGGTGGTGGTAGATAAAATATTGTAATTTAACTTTTTAAATTAAAATTATTTTCAAAAGTTCGTAAAAACATTCGACTCCTTTTTCATCACTTCCCACGGATAAATTAACTGAAATAACTTTTTTCTACCTTAACACTTGATTTTATCATTTATCATATTTAATCTAGCTAGTTATCATTGCAATTTTATTGCAAGAGTGCGGCATATAACAGGGCATCCTGAACAGGAAACGAGGGATTTTCAGACACGCGGGATTTTTCCCATTTGCGGCTTGTCTTTTTATGTTTATAAATTGCTATTCTTATTCTCAAGTTCAAAGTTCAATTGTTTAATTTAAATAAATTGCCTGTGTATTAATTGTTTTTTTATTTGAATACATATTTAATTGTTTCCCTCTTTAATATTTAATATTGATTTTGATTTATGAATAATGTGATAAAACTTAATAATATGCTCTACCTTAAGGGAAAACTGATGAAAAAACATTTGTACATTCCTGAGAAGGACCTTTTAATATTAGCACGACTTTTTTTAAAAAAAATATATTTTTATTTTTAACTTTTCGAAAAAACTTTTTTGAAATTCAACAACAATTTCGAGATNGAAGAGGACGGCTCCTATTTAGAAAATTCAATATTTTACTCAAGGATATTACTTATTATACTGCGGAACACCTTTGTATTAAATTTCAGCTTTCTCGTTCATCCTGATGTGATACTTGTCAATTATGGATTTTTGATGGAACCGGTCCCCAGGGTGCGCATGGCTCCAATCTAGAAAATTCAATATTTCACTCAAGGATATTACTTTTTATACTGCGGAACATATTCGTATTACATTTCAGCTTTTTGGCGGTAACTTGCTTAACTTTTAAATAAATTAAATTAAAACAAAACATTCATTCATTAAATTAAAACAAAACATGTGCATTCCAAAATGTATCAAAATCAGACAAATTTTATGTTATTTCATTTTTGGGCCCTTATCGGGCCCCAAGACCAAAATTAATTAGCGGCCAACAATATATTACACTTCAACCTAAGTTGTATTCTTCAATTTCTTGTATGAAATTGATATGAATAGGCACCAAGTTTAAAATTCTAGCTATTACCGTTTTAAGCAGGATATACGAAAAGCCCTAAAAAGGGGCATAAAACCGCCAACGGTATATAAATTTCCAACAAAAGCTTATTTTGATGTTCATGGCATACAACTGACATGCATACCAAATTTGAAGTCTCTAGCACTTGCCGATCTTGAGATAACTTGTTCACAGACAGACACACACACGGGCCAATGGCTGAAACTCGAGATTTGAGCTCTGGGGACCCCAAAACGTGTTTTGGCATTGAAAACTTGACTTCGAAAATTTCAACCCATTACAATACTTTCCTTTTTGTAGGATAACGAAAGTAAAAAAAAAATCGCCTGTAGCAAAAAGTTGACCCCCCGGGTCACAAACTCGGCTGACCCCCCCCCCTAGACAAGATGCTGCGTATGCCCATGAGGGTCATAATTGAAAATGAAAATAATACACAAAAATAACAAATTTTGAGATTTTTTTTTTTTAGGTAACCTTGGTAAGGTTAATTATTTCGAATAAACCGGAATATCATACCGACTATCCGGACAGTATGGAGTCCAGCTTGCAAATAATCAAAGAGAAAAACGTTGGATCCGGAGGTACAAAATATGGTTCAAAGTAGAGAATAGAAAGGCAATGAGATGAATGAATTACGATATTAAAGTGAGAGAACTGTCGCTCCTCGAATATAAATAAGTAAGTAAAAATGTTTATTTCATTAGGATTCTATACATTTTACAAAATCTATAAAATAGGTAATAGAAGAACAAAAATCGGGTACATAAAACATTATTAGTAAAGGAATTTGACGAAAATTTGGAGACAGCTAATTCCAGGAACGTAATAAATGAACTAACCAACTAATTACATGAACGTAATGAATACCCATACCAAATTTCATAAAAATCAGATAAGGCGTTCGAGTTATCGTGGAATGAATAAACAGACACAGACAATCGTTTTTAAAATAAAATCATGGCCTACCTTCTTTCGATCAATGATTCAGGCCGCAAAATATTTGATTTCATCTTCTAACCCAAAACCGGATTGCCTGCCAATAAAGGTTTAAAATGATATAGCCCGACCTTAGAGGAAGAAAAAAAAAAAAAAAAAACNAAAAAAAAAAAAAAAAAAAGTTTACAAAAGAGAAAAACAACAGAATAGTGTGAGTATTTAAAAACAAGTAAAGTCGTCTGGTTCATAAAAACTCTGCCAATGTGACACATGGATTCATTATTTTACTGGCTAAAAAGGTACGTATGGCTTTCAAGACAGGTACGTGAACTCCAAAAATGGAGTTAAAAAAAACGCGTTGGCCGACGTGGATAAAATTTGGTGTCTATGCATGTCCCATTTAGAATGTGCCCAAAGACTTTTCGTCACTGTCAGTCACATATATATGATTCTCATCTCGCTAGAGGACGTTAAACTGAAAAATCACCAGGTTTGTTCGTATCAGGGACGGATACGGCTGACGAGGCAAGTCCAAGGGATACATTTAAGAGAAGTATGCGGATAGGAACTCGGAATGTTGGTACAATGACCGTTAAACGAGGAGAGATTGTGGATATGATGGGAAAGGGAAAGTGAATGTGCTATATGTGCAAGAGACCAGGTGGAAGGGAAACAAAGCTAAGCCATTGGAGGAGGGATACAAACTATACTATAGCAGTGCGGATGCGAAAGGAAGAAATGGGGTTGGTTGTTGGTATAATCTTGGACAGGGAGTTGGTGGATAGTATATCTGATGTGAGAGAGAATGATAGAATAATGACCATGACGCTTGAAATGGAGGGACGTTCAGTTAGAATAGTATGCGTGTATGCCCCGCAACAAGGATGTGAGGAGGAAGAGAAAGATAAGTTTTGGCAGGAATTAGACCAAGTAATGATGGACATACCTGATGAGGAAGGAATAATAGTTGAAGGTGACTTCAATGGACATGTAGGGAGTATGGAAAATGACGAGGGAAGAGTTCATGGATGATGGAGCTATGGTGAAAGGAATGCTGAGGGTGAAAGAATTGTCGAACATGCATCTGGTCATTACCAACACGTATTTTTCCAAAACTAATGAACATTTAATAACATATAAAAGTGGAAAAATATAAAAGTGGAATGCATAAAAGCCAGATTGACTACACTCTCTGCAACAGGAATCAAATTTTCTTTAAAAGTGAAAAATACAAAAGTTATAAATGGAGATGCTGTAACTGCTCAGCATAGAATGCTGGTGATGGACATGGAATTGATAATGAAAAATGAATCGAAGAGTGAAATCGGAAGAGAACCAAAAATTAAGTGGTGGATGTTGAAGCATGAAGAAAAGAGGCAGACATTTAAGCGAAAGGTCTTAGAAAATATCGTGCTGAAGGAAGAGGTGAAAGAGTGTTGGAATGTGAACAGCAATATAATGAGAAAGATAGGTATCAAAGTTCTAGGGTAGACGACAGGGAAAGGTGCACCACAGAAGGAAGAGTCATGGTGGTGGAACAAGGAAGTGCAGAAAGCTGTAAATGATAAGAAAAATGCCTAGAAAGAGTATGATAAGGAAGGCAAGAAGACAAAAAAGCCTATAAGACACTAAAGAAAGAGGCTAAACGGGTTGTTGCAAAATCGAAAGCAAGGGAAATGGAAGAAGCATATAAATAATTAGAAGAGGGAGAGGGGAAATCACTGAGAATTGCAAAATCGAGAGACAAGGTGTCAAAGGACATCACAGTAATAAAGCAAATCAAGGATGAAGGCGGAAACGTAATCAATGACAATGAACTAATAAGGAATAGATGGGAGGACTATTTTAAAATCCTACTAAACGTAGAAAATCTAAGAATAAAGTATGAAGATGGAATTGACCATCATGGAGTAAGGCGCGAAGTGGAAAGAACTGAAGTGGAACGTGCGGTGAGGAAAATGAAAGGTAGTAAAGCAGAAAGAATCGATCGAATACCGATTGAAGTATGGGAAAGTCTGGGTGATGAGGGAATCGACATGCTATTAAATCTTATGAACAAACTATGGGGACAAAAAAAATACCGAATGAATGGAAGAGAAATATAATTGTACCTATCTACGAAGGAAAAGGGGATGTACAAGAACGTGGAAACTATCGTGGAATAAAATTGATGTCACACACAATGAAAATTTGGGAAAGGAAGCTTGAGAAAGGAGACAGAAGTTCATGGCCGGCAGAGGACAATCGATGCTGTGTTTGCCTTGAGACAACTGTTTGAAAAGTTTAGAGATGCAAAGAGAGCTACAGGTAGCATTTATTGACCTTGAGAAGGCATATGACAGAGTATGGAGGCAGGAGGTATGGAGATGTCTGAGAGAGAAAAGAGCAGCAGAAAAATATGTGAGACTGGTTCAGGGAAGTAGTGTTGGAATGACTGGAGGATTTGAAGTAGAGGCTGGATTACACCAGGGATCTGTCAAAAGTTCGTATCTGTTTGATATAATTATACACGTGTTGGTAAAATATGTGAAGAAAAGTGCGCCGTGGAGTATGATGTTTGCAGATGATGTAATCTTGTGTCAAGAATGTAAAGATGGTTTGAAAAGGAAATTGGAAGAATGGAGAAAAGAGGTATGAAAGTTAGTAGGACAAAAACAAAATACATGGCGTTACAACAGGTGGAAGATACTTACATTAGCCATGAAAATTAAAGATTAACATCATTAGAAAAATTCAAATATCTTGAATCAGTTGTGAAGAATAAAAGGAAACTGAAGTCGGAAATACAGAATAGGATAAATTGTAGATGGATGAATTGGAAAAGAATGAGTGGAATATTGTGTGATAGGAAGACCAATGTTAGAAGAAAGCGTAAAATATATAAAAACTGTCGTGCGGCCAGCACTAATGTATAGTGCGGAGACTTGGTCAATAACAAAAGCACAAGAAAAGAAAATGGAAGTAGCTGAGATGAGAATGCTGAGATGGATGAATAGTTTGACGAGAAGAGATAAGATCAGAAATGAGTATATACGAGGTAGTGTGAAAGAGGAACCAATTGGTAATAAGTTACAGGAAAGTAGGCTGAGATGGTTTGGGTATGTTGAAAGAAGGGATGGGGATTATATATTGCAGTAGGAAGTAGAAAATGAAGACCAAAAATGTGATGGAAGGATAAAGTGAACGAAGATTAGAGAGAGGATGGAGAAACGATGAGGCCTTAGACAGAAGAAAGTGGAGGAAAAGAATTCAGGAAAGCAATGCCGACCCCATATAGACATGAGGCAAGGTTTAGTAAAAGAAGAAGTCACATATATAGGGTTCATTTTACTATGGAATCTGACGATGACAAAAACTTTAGGGACACATTTAGACTTCAAATGGGACGTACATTCCAAATTTCATCCAAATCGGTCAACAAAGTGACAAAAATGTAGTTAACGCGGACGGCGGAAAACGAATTTTTGGATTATACGTACCTTGAAACGTAAAATATCAAATTTTTAGGGAAGGTATATTTTTATCATGACGATTCTAACTACAAACGTTGATTTGGACAACATACATAATATATCTACAATAACTAAACATAAAAAAATTACACTATTGTTCACATATTATAATTAAAGTTAAAAATATAATAAACAAACTTATTTTAAAATACAAAATTGTATAAAATCTAATGCATATATACTAGGAAATAAATTTAAAGATTTGACTAGAAAGAAGTTTGTTTTTGAAAAATAACTAACAATTTATTTATAATATTAGGGTCTAGCAGACCATTCCAGCGATTAACAAACTTTAATAAAAATATTCAATAATAAAATCAGAGATAATGTCAAAATAAATTATAATATAGGGTTTTCCACGAACATGAAAAAATCTGATGTTCACAAAATTAAACTGATATTCTGCCATTTATATATGAAAGATTACATCAGGCATATGGACGCCACGACATCGGTGACAGGCGTTTACATGTTCAAGAAACGTAAATAACTCTCCCACATTGGCCGCATCAAGTTCTGCGGATTTGTCCCAAATGCCCTTCTTCAATTCTGCAATCCTTTGGGGCGTATTCTCCTGCAACATAGGTTTGATGTGAACCTAAAGAATTAAGTCTAGTGTGTTAAGCCATAATATAGGAGGTTAATTTTGATCACCGATCCGCAGGATCAGTGTGAATCACAGTTATTTGGGGGTCACATTAATGCTGGGGTATAGGAAATAAGCCTCAAAAGATTGCACAATTAAAGCAGGAAATTCGGAACAAATTCGCATAACTTGATACGACCACTTGTGGGCAAATCATCAATAGAACGCTTATCACCGATGACGTGAAACCCATACGCTTATTTGTACTTGATGAAAAAAAAATAATGTAAACATCAATTTTTTTCATGTTTATGACACATAATATTAATACTATCAATAAGAAAATTATTTTTTTCTTCAACTTTTGGTAACTTCTTCATAAAAAAAAACATTTGAACCACTGTTCAAAAGAAATCTTCGCAACGTAACGGTTCGATTCAATTTTGAAAACTCAAAAAGACAAATACCTAATCTATTTGAATCTCTTATATAGAAATGGCAATGGTGCAGAGTTGTCATTAAATGTTGAACTCATTGCTATATGACAGAGATATATCCTCTACTTCGTTCAATAACAAAACATCCTGCAAAGAGAAAAGAACAGGGAGCATTAAACAAACAATAACCACAAGCATAACTAAAAGTGAACAGTCAAATATGTAATTGAATACACCAGTTCCCGTCGGATCACTGAAGTTAAACAACGTCGGGCGTGGTCAGTACTTGGATGGGTGACCGCTTGGGAACACCACGTATCGTTGGCTCTTTTTTCCGGCCCAACCCAGGCTGGGTGAGGTCAATGTGGGTAGCTGGTTTGCAAGTTTCCAGCGAATGGAGGGTAAAACCCCCGTCCTAAATGACCAATAGATGTTAAAGAGACGTTAAGCCAAATAAAATAATAATAATAAAAAAAAAAAGGTGCTCTCAGATAGCCGCAGACTTATCTTATTGCATACTACTTAGCACATTTTAAAAAACAAATTATTTTCTTTTGGAACACACTGATACACCTCAGTGTCTTGCTGATTTTTGATATTCGAAATAAGTATTTTAATAATAATGGGTGTCAGTGTTATTTGATTTTTAAAATTAAAAAACAAAATATTATTAGAAAGAAATATTAGAAACAAAAATTATATTATTTTTAAAAAATACGATCAATTTTAACGGCCATTTCTCCCAGAGAACAATCGGGGAAAAAAGTTAGGCAACGTCCAGCGAGGTTATACCATGTGTGTTTCAACGCAGATTCGCGCCCTCGTGATACTGGCTATTTTTCCGGCACAACTCAGGCTGGGTGAGGTAAATAGGGGTAGCTGGTTTATAAGATACCATCGAATGGAGTTAAAACCCCCGTCTCGAATGACCAATAGATGTTAGAAAGACGTTAAACAAAAAAAAAACTCCTTTCTTGACGAACACATTGTTAACTATAAACACATGTATAGGTTCTACTCACAGACACGACACCTGAAATACAGACCATCACATTTCTAACCTAGGTTTATGGGAAGCTTTTCGGTTACCTCATATCAATCCATTTTCAAAAAAGGGTCTAGAAATGAGTGAAGGTAGTCGTCATTCAGAAGCGACTACAGGCTCACGTTACAACGAGTGACTACTCGCGACTAGTCCAACTCCATGACGATTTGAAGGTTGAAGTCGCTTAAAGTCGTTCGTAGTGGTGTGAGCTTGTAGTCGCATCCAAAAATGACCGTAGTAAGGGGGACACTGCGACAACAAATACGAGTATAACTTACATCAGAGATGGCAGTGGAATAGTCAAGTAGAGGATTACAGGTGGACTAGTTGTTTATTCCATCCGTTACAATAGTAAGTTGATCGGTTTGGTCCGAGTCTCCCAACGTGATCATCATCTTTTCATCGCCTGTAAAAAATAGAAATCAGAAAATAAAATAAATACACTGTCCGTGAATTTAAGAGCAGATGTAAAAATAGAATGTTGAAAAACTGGAAATTGTACATGAGTTGAGACAAAAGGAAAAAAACGATTTGTTTGCAAGTATGGTTAAGAAGAGAAGCATAGTTGTCACTGTAAATTTTGATAGATGGTATGACGTATTTCCATCATCATCATCTACAAAATTTTATTGACAACTGCTGTCACCAGGACACCCGGTATGTAATTAAAACCTCGGGTTGATCTATTTTGATATACGAGAAAGCCGAGTTCTTGTTTCACCGGCAGAAATTCAGACTTTCCAATTAAGCAAGGAGATAGGTATCTCGTGGGACAAATTCTACTAACTCTCGCGGAAGTCTAAGGTGAACAGTTCTACGAGTCTATTAAATCAATATACTTTTGATTGAAAGTTGTTTGTTGGTATCAAATGCCGGAAAAGATAAAATATTTACTGTGTTCAGAGAAAAAATATATCCACTCGAAGAGTTACATCTGTGGCATAGATAGAAAAAACTCTGTCAATATGACACATTGGATACATTATTTTACTGGCTAAAAAATCACCCCCCCCCTCTCTCTGATTAAAAATTGGCTTAATGTCTCTTTAACATCTATTGGCTATTTGAGATGGGGGTTTTACCCTCCCATTCGCCGGAAACTTGCTAACCAGCCACCCACATTGATCTCCCCCATTCCGGCCCAAACAGCCTGGGTTGGGCCGGAAAAGTATAGCCGGCAGCATCACGAAGGCGCGAACCCACGTGGACACCCACATAGAACAACCTTGCTGGACGTTGCTTAACTTCAGTGATCTAACGGGAACTAATGTATTCAACGTGCCATAGACGCTGACTATTGATATTTTACATTTCAATGTAAAATATCAATATAAAATATTGATATTTTATATTGATCATGTATATCAACAGTATCACGAGGGCGCGAATCTGCGTTGAAACGCACATGGTATAACCTCGCTGGACGTTGCCTAACTTTTTTCCCCGATTGTTCTCTGGGAGAAATGGCCGTTAAAATTGATCGTATTTTTTAAAAATAATATAATTTTAATTTTATCAAATATTACATATTTGATAAAATTAAAATCATTTAAAATTATTATCTAACCAAGAAACCATGCATGGAACTATCTATTTTTTTAACTTAATAGTAATAGACTTTTCACTTATCTTTATGTTCTAAGGTGAAAGCTTGATTCAATTTGTAATCTACAACATTTATAGAAAGGAATCCACAAATAAACCCGATGACTTTAGTCTTGGGAGTATGGACCCCTAGGATTACGACAATTGGGGCGGTTAGCTGCCTCAACTTTCGTAATTTCAACTGTAGATGTGATTTTTAGCTTATCTGTGTATGGGAAGTCGATCAAACCATCAGAATGAAGATACTTACTTTCGATGTCCATCACGGAAAGTGATCGTGTTGAAAGGGTTCATTAGCATATTATTCTACGCTGAGTACGCACAACTAGATGTTCAAAATCGCGACCCCTTCCATGTCCAATAGTGGTAATTATCTCAAATTAATGAATTCCAATGGATTGACTGGGTTTGAACTCTCGCCCTAATGTTTACCAGTCAGAGAAGATAATGTTGTTTTTAACGTTTTCGACGACATTCAGGCTGTTTTCAGAACAAAGGAGATCACAGAAGCGACAGGCTCATTCCAGAATATTAGATTATATTCTGGATTGGTGGGGTCTGCATTAAAATAAATGCTTTTATTGTGTCTATTTCGGACAATAGTTTTATATTGTTGATTGCTCCTCCTAGCTCTAGGAGCAATCAAACTTAATATTTTATTCAATGTCAGATCTTAGTCTGTTATATTTGAAGTAACCTAGTCGAAATCAGCTGCTCCATATTTGAAACAAACAGGAGAATATTGGCGATCTTTGGTCGGAAAAAAATTCCAAATGGACTTGGTACGTAGAACTAATCACTTGTGAAGCCTGACAAATAAAATAACTCAATTTACCTGAGGAACTTGCATCTTCAGGTGAATTACTTTGCGTTGATGTTGATATTTCCTGAGAGCCAGGTGCTTCTATATTGACTAAGAAACATCGATTTCCATCTGTATTGATCCAAGACTCACCATTATTGTTTAAATTGATTTTAGTTTCTTGCTCTCCTACAGGCTAAACAGTTAAAAAAGAAGAAGAAAAAATAGAATAAGACAGATGCATTCAATTTTCATGTGGTTCAATTTAATAGTTCTTATCGCCTAGTTTAGATGTTGTTGCTGTAGTAGCAATGTTACTCTTAAAATCAACTGTTTTCCATTCCTGGATTCCGGTTTGGAAAAATGGTAGAAAAAGATTTTTTTTAAAAAAAAGTAATTATGCCCCGGAATCGCTTGGCATTATTCAGGGCACTCCTTTTAGCAGTCATGCCATTCCGGAAACGAGAAAATTTGATCAGAAACTTTTCGC
This sequence comes from Pachypsylla venusta, assembly GCA_012654025.1. Taxonomy (NCBI): domain Eukaryota; kingdom Metazoa; phylum Arthropoda; class Insecta; order Hemiptera; family Aphalaridae; genus Pachypsylla; species Pachypsylla venusta. The sequence continues at coordinate 20,281,862 of CM022877.1, forward strand.
TCCGGGTGTGATTCGAGCCCACAACCAACCTCCCGACAAAGAGTGTCAATGTTTATACCAAAAGCCCTAAAAGGATTAATCCACAATTTTATATCGTCATCACGGTGGCCGGTTCTACGCAGTAGGGTCCAATTTCAATTCTAGTGGTTGCGTTCCACTCAATAGTTTATTATTATTTTTTCAAACACGTTTAAATATTTAAAACTAAATATATGATTCAATGTTAGTTCTACTTTTTTTGTGTATTGAGAGCTATAGTCTCAAGGATCTGGCTATAATCGAATAGGATGATGGCACCTAATGATGATGAAAGAGAAATACAATATTCGGCACATGCAAAATCATCATCAATCCATTCGGGTAAACTTTTGGGAAATCGAAAAAATTGCCCGTTGCTTTTGACAAAAATTATTAGTGCCATTACGTAGAAAATGTCATTCAAACTTCGTGAAATGATGTTGTTTTAGCATTTATTAGTGCATTACGTAAAAAAATCAATGTTATGAATTCCTGGATTGCGGTTCTTGCATAGAACGAAACATTTAGACATGCGTTACTATAGGAAAGGAACATGATAATGATGTAGTTTTTGCATAGAATTGTAGAATCAATTTCCATGGAATAGTGATTTTCGTATAATTTGTGATTGATGACGTTTTGGCGTGTACCGACTCAAATAATATTAAATAGTCCCCTTAAAGAAGGAAACTATTCTGTTTTCATTTTACTTACATTATCGGGGAAACTCATCACTAAAGGTGCACCCCTAATTTTGGTATGTGTTTTGATGTGTTTTTGAAGATGGTCACTTCTCATGAATTTCTTGTTACATTCGGAACATTGAAATCTTTTTTCTCCCGTGTGAGTTCGATTATGCCGCTAAAAACAAAAATCAGATAAACGGAACGTGACTCAAATCATCAGGTCAACTCATCAACAGAAATAAGATATCAATCAATTTTTCCCATATTTGATTGATTAATTGAAGGAAGCAAACTATTTTTGATCGATGAAGTCAGATTTAGTTTTAACTCCACATTTTTTTTTTTAGCTCAACGCCTTTTCATACCAAGTCTGTATTGAGTCGGGAAAGATCTGCATCACGAGGGCTCGATCACTCACAAAATTATAACTCGCTGGACGTTCTTCAAGCTCAATGATCTATCGGGAACAGGCGTAATCCACGTGCCATTGACGCTGGCTAAAATTGTATAAACGTGCGTGTTGTCTGTTCGTTCCACGATAACTTTCGACGCCTTGTACAATTTTGATGGAATTTGGTATGGATATTTTTATTATGTTCATAGAATTTCTTGAGTTTTTAGAATTAAGGAAGGTAACGCCGACCCCAAATTGAATTGAGAGAGGGTTAAGGTAAAGAAGAGGAACTTTATGGCGATTTTAACTGAGATATACAGTTCACTGAACTACTTATTGAAACTACGAGGGTTAATTCAAGTATAGACTCAGGTTGCATTCATCCTGAAACAGGCCATAACAGAGTACTAAACACGTCCAAAGTTGTTTTACTTTAGTTATCTGACGAGTCATATTCACTACGTAAACTGCATTGATCTTTTCGTAATTTCTTTAGTAGTTGTGATCTCCTTAAATTCAATTGTTCTACCCATTTCTAGAAACAGATTGAAAATGGGGTAACAGAAAAAAAAGTTGATGGCCCTTGGCTGAAACTGTTACAGTATGCGTTCCAGGCCCTCTTGGTGCCATAAACCGAACATCGTGAGGACAAGAACCAACTGTACCCAACTGTAGTTCATCTGACCGAGTGAATCTTTTATTACAGGACTGCCACAATGCCACATACAAACAAAAGGTCGTTCTCCTGTGAGAACCAACTGTACCAACCTGTAGTTCATCTGACCGAGTGAATCTTTTATTACAGAACTGCCACGTACAAACAAAAGGTCGTTCTCCTGTGTGCCATCTCAAATGTGCCCTCAAATGTGACGTTTTTCCGTATACCTTATTACAACCTTGGATATGACAGATATGAACTTTCTTTCGATCAAGCGTTCTGAAACAGAATAAAGCAACATCATTTTTTTAAAAAAATCGGAGACCATAGTCGTCGGAATAACATTTGACCAGAAGTTCCTAGTCGGTATAGCATTACCTGTATTACTTCGGGTGTAAGAAATTATTCTTTTTCTATTGTTTTGGCGAGTCCGTAAAAACATGATCAAACCTTAAGTTGCACTTGGGGGGCCAGGGATTAATTCCCGACAGGGTCGGAAAATATTCGGCCAAATGCTTCTGATTTCGGATTGCTCCTAGCCTCGTGAGGACAATAATAATAATAGTCACTTATTTATACTGCCCGGATAGGAGTAAAGAGTCCCTTTGACAACGGCAGTTTTCCGGTTGCTATTATTCTTCTCACCTCACCTTCTTCCATGTTCCACACAATTAGGACATGTACAGTCTACTCGCCTGGACCGGAAGGTATCATTTGCCATACCTTCTCCCATGCTCCGCACTATTAGGACATGTAAAGTCTACTCGCCTGGACCGGAAGGTATCATTTGCTATCATTTGCCTCACATTTTTCCACGCTCCGCACTATTAGGACATGTACAGTCTACTCGCCTGGACCGAAAGGTATCATTTGCCATCATTTGCCTCACATTTTTCCACGCTCCGCACAATTAGGACATGTACAGTCTACTCGCCTGGACCGAAAGGTATCATTTGCCTCACCTTCTTCCACACTCCGCACAATTAGGACATGTACAGTCTACTCGCCTGGACCGGAAGGTATCATTTGCCTCACCTTCTTCCATGTTCCGCACAATTAGGACATGTACAGTCTACTCGCCTGGACCGGAAGGTATCATTTGCCTCACCTTCTTCCAAGCTCCGCACAATTAGGACATGAGGTATCATTTGCCTCACCTTCTTCCATGTTCCGCACAATTACGACATGTACAGTCTACTCGCCTGGACCGGAAGGTATCATTTGCCTCACCTTCTTCCATGTTCCGCACAATTAGGACATGTACATTCTATTCGCCTGGACCGGAAGGTATCATTTTACTCACCGTTCACCGCCCTCTGCACAGTTAGGACATGTGCAGGCTACTCGTCTGGAACGTGGTTTTTCTTCTAAACTCTCATCTTGCTGTATATCGACATGTGCAGGTACGGGAGAGGAAGAGCAAATGTTCAAAATTTGGAACCTTGTTGGGTCATTAGGATCTTGTTGAAGTTGTTGCACTTGTTGACCCTGGGATGCCGCTGTAACCAGAAGAGAATGTTAATTAGGTAATATGTGACTTCCGTCTGTTCGTTACCCGATAACTATCCGACTCCTCCCATGACCTACTATCATCACCGACAACGCGCGACCGTGGCGCGCACTTATCGCCCAAAAATTACAGATATGATGAAAATTGAATAAGTATGATGAAAATTGAAAACTCTTGCAGAAAACAACAACTTATTTAGTGGTGCAGTCTCATACATCTGGCTACCATCAGTCTTGATCGTGCCGCTATTAATTTATCATCATTATTTTGATAAATAACAACCTCCGTAGCTCAGTTGGTAGAGGCAGCGGATTCGTAATTAGTAGGCTGTTGGTTCGAATTCGAAAAACATCTCCCCCTTCTGCACAAAATTGGAAATAGAATTTTTAGAAGAGAGCGACTATTGAAAAGATATACATATCTATATATATATATATTTAAATGTCACTTACGAATGAGTTGAATGCCTTGAGGCAATGGAATGAGCGGTGGTGGTTGACTAGGTGTCACATTTGTTGTTGCAGTGGCCTGAGGTGCAGACACTGGAGTACCTCCTAAGTTTAACGCTGATGCTGGTATCAACTGAACATTTCCAATTCCAGGAATGTGAACTGTTTGAATTGAATTATTGACTTGATTTACGTTGGGGATTTGCTGAAGAAAAAAAAAATCGTTCGCCATCTTTGGTGAATAATAATTTCTAATTTATTTAGCTTCCAAAAAGATTTAGCTAGAGCATATGTTCTTGCAATCTAATTATAACTAGGACAACCACCCCCCGTGGTTCTGTAATCTAATCTTGCACGCGGAAGAATCCTGACAGAAGCAATAATTTGTCACAGTGGTTTAGATGTTTCGGAGCCCGCTCAGTTTCGTGAGGACAATGCAACATGTAGGCAAAGTTGAAAAATTCAAAGTAATTCGATAATGATACATATTTGGAAAATCCCACAACGAGCACCAAAGTTGTGACATAATAACACAAAAAACAGCATTTGTTTATATATGAGGTTTGAATTTCGACAACAGCGTAGTTACCAAAAAACTTTGTAGATGATGATTGATGATAGCAATATGTCCTAACATGTATTGAAAAGTAAGAGTGACAACGTTGCCTCTTTTCCTACCCACAATTGAAGACAAAAGCGCATTTTTTTGTGTCTCAACTCTCGTAATTTGGACTATAGCTTCATTGATGGTCAAAATGGTGAGAAGTTACTTTGAAGTTAAATTTTATGAAAGTAAACCACAAATTCTAGATGAGCGCAATTAGTGAACTACGCGGTACCATGTGTTTTTAAGGCCATCTACAACGGGTGCAGATGGCCTTACCCCATCTACAGCTTACACTAAATAATTTTAACAAATACGTCCAGGACAGTTAATTAATTGGTGTAATCGAATAGAATCAATTGATAAATTTGACATTCTATTTGAAAATGCTTCAGAAAAAGAAAATTATGAAAGCGACTGCTTACCTGGACTTGAATTTGAGGAGGATTATTGGCGGCCCTCACGGTGGTCGCTACATTATTTGCTTGTAAGAAACTAGATAAACTTGCAGCAGGAATTACTGTCAATCCGGAATTGCCTAAAAAATTAAATATAAATTTACGTTAGTATTAATTCTATGTAGAACAAACAAAGCTTTTCTAAGAAAAAGTTGTCATGCCTCATACGGTACCTTTTACACGGCCTTAGGTCTTACGGCCATACGGGATGCAATAGTCACTCTGAAAACATTTTTTTATTATTATTTTAAAAAAAAAGTTATTTCCCGGAATGGCTTTCGCATTAATTCAGAGTACACTTTTTTATCATGCCTCTACGGAAAGGAGAAAATTTGACCAGAAAATTTAAGCTCCGAGCGGGATTTGAACTTAGAACCTCCGGACCAAGAGTCAATGATTTTAACAACTCGGTCACGGAGATCAACAATTACTATGAAAATCTAACTTGTAAATAATAAAAACTCGAACTGACCCCCAACCCTAAAAAATCTGGTTGTGTCACTGGAATAACTCAGCCTCCTGTGCAGCTATAAAAATAGCGTCAAATGGTATCATCATGAGATATAGGATGTAGGACTGATTGTAAAAATGTCTTGTAATGCTATGATCCTAAATAAAAATAGACATTTATTTTTCTTTTGCTACTAAAATAATCCCATTAATAGTTCTGGGACCCATGTCCACTATTAGCCAGCCACCAAGAAACTTTAACGACAGCCAATAACATATTTAATTAGAAATGAAAAGCCCGACACTCGTATACTTACTGTCTTATCTTATGTAATTGCACACATCTTTGCAAATATGCAAGAAAATATATATATATACTAGCAGGATGCGCCCGCTTCGCTTGGCGCCTTATAGGCATGGCCGTTTATAGTTTCAACCCCTTTTTTTCGCGATAAAGAGTAGCATATGTCTATTCCCAAAGTTTAATCTATCTCCATACCAAATTTCATCAAAATCGGTTCAGTAGTTTAAGCGTGAAAGCGTAACATACATACATGTAATGAGGCGTTCATCGATCCGATGTTGCCTGACTCCATTCCATTCCGACATCTGACATACATACATACAGACAGAGTTACTTTCACATTTATATATTAGTATGGAAGTATGGATATGGATATTTGTAAGGACAGAGTTACTTTCACATTTATATATTAGTATGGATATGGATATTTGTTTTGGTTGAGTTGGGATACTATGTTAAGTAAAAACATAATAAGGCAAATAAAATCTGCGTGCTCCAAAAAGAACATGTATATTTGTTTTTCTTTGGATATATGCAAAGATGTGTGCTACTCTATACGATAAGGATACTCGCAGACAGCCGCACACTTACTGATCTTATTACAATACCCAGGTTCTTATGGGAGTCTCTTAATTGCTCGATCTGCGCACTCCCACAAGAATAAGTGTACGTATTTATTGTTTCCTTAACCCTGGGCGAAGATGTGTGCTATGCCACAAAATAAGTAGTGAGTATACAACTGCCTGAAAGCACTGTAAAGCGTAAATAATTAAGCCATGAATATTCCTACCCGGCACAGATATGTGTTGAGAAAGAGCTTGCTGTGGTATTACAATATTGTGAGGTTGTGCTTGACTAGTGATAGCTTCCTGTAATGTTGTCATATTAGGTGAAGATACAGTCACGGTGTTGCCGTTCCAAGAGCTTGTAGATGTGTTTGTATTTACAGAATTGGTGACACCTGAAGTTAGAACAAAACAAATAAGAAAAATATTTTGAAGGAAATGTAAAATAATGAAGGAATTATTTGAGGTGACGATATCGATTCAAATTAAGCTACCATAGTGGGAAGAGAATTAAAATGTGTTTCTATTTCTATATATCTGGTTATCTGGTCACAAAAAAGGTTAGTGGCGTAGTGGTAAGACACTATGACTGGTAAACAGTAACACGTGGGTTCAAACTCAGCCAATCCATGGATTTTCATTCTCATGAATTTGAGATATTTACCAGCATTGGAGGACATGTAATAAGCTGGGAATATCAACATCTAGTCCGGTGTCCTCAGATTATCATTATCTTTTTTTTTTTTTTTTTTAACATTTCAAATACATTTTTATTGTTTAATATTACAACAACAAAAAAATAATTAAAATAATATTTAAAACTCCCACTTCTAAAGATTTGGTAATTGTATTTCCAAATCTTGTGTCGAAGTGGGAAGTGGGTAGCATAAATGCTACCCAACCCTTCCACCACCATCACTTTCTATTTATGCTGGCAAGTACAAATGAGTAGTTTGTTTCATGATAGACACAGTTTGTCTCACCCAAGTTTGAAAATTTTGAATATGCAGGTCTATTTATATAAAAATAATCGGACCTTTTCCTCCCCCGATTTTTCAAAAATTTAAATTTTGTAAAAAAGATAAATAAGCGGTAAGATTTTTATATAAATATTTTGTTTTGGTCCTTGAATTTTTCGTTAATGAGTTAGAGACAATAAACGTGTTTTCTAAAACAACTTCGAAAGAGCTCCTTCGAAGTGAACCGTTTTCGGATTTTTTTAGGAGAATTTATTCCATCTAAAACGGTCCACAAATGTTTTTTTTTTAATATAGCGACCGTCTACACTCTAAACAAAAGTAAACTTTTCTGTGGAGCAATACCTGCCAGTAATATTTGCATATAAAGTGAGTGAGAAGCCAGATCTATTTTGATCTGGCTTCTCACTCCTATTGTTATAGAGTTCATTGCGGAGACCAATGACGATTTAAGTAATTCATGTGGGAAGTTGGAAGATTAGGCAAATTGAAAAAGATATTATTGTTGCGCCTTAACCGGGTAAGACAGTTTTATTTAACTTATCCGAGCATACACATTATGAATTGTGGGTGAGAAAAATAATCTTCTTCCTACAAACTGTCCGGATTAAAATAGCAATTTGGCAGCTCGAGCGCTAATACCATTATGATTCCTGTAAGGAGACTATTATCTGCTCCCACTCTTCATATTTATATTGATTTTGGTTACACGAACGTATGCTCTGTTGGATTATACAAATTTAATCAGATTACCTTTCAACAATAGGAAATAAACAAATTATGACTGGAAACTCGTAAGAACTGTCCCAAAAGGAGCGATTTTTTTGTTTAATGAAATTAAAATTGAGATAAAAGCTGTGAATACTTACTGGCTGATATTAACATTACTCAAAATATCACATGGAAAACCTAAGGCTGTAGCATACCTAATTTTTCCTTTTTGTTCCATATCTCCGCAAGGTGACAATTACGGGTATATGTTGAGAGAGAAAAAAAGTATTTTTTTTTAAACCTCCCGAGTCGATTCTGAAATTATTATTTTTAAAAAAACTCGGGCACCCTGTATGAACTAAATACTTGGATAAATTTCTGTACACTTTTGACGATCACCCCGTATAGACATATACCTCTTATCACCAAATAAGAAGGTAGTACCTACTTGTCTACAACCCACTTACCAGTAGTACTACTACTGCTGCTGCTGGTTGGACTGCTCGTGATCGTTTGGTTGCTAATATTATTGTTTTGATTCTGTTGTTGTTGTTGTTGTTGTTGCTGCTGCTGCTGTACAGGTGGTGTCGGACTTGCTTGGACTATTTGTATTGTTTGATTATTGGCTTGTTGTGGAATTTGAATGGTTTGAATCTGACCATTTGGTGTCAAAATCTGAGCCACAGTACCACCAGCTACCTGAGCCATTTGTGGCATCTAAAATAAATATTGTATAGAGTTAGTTTACCAGTAAAATATATATCACGTTGTCACCATAGGCTTGCCAGCTTCGATTTCTCATCAGATCGAAAATTTGTGATACATTTAAGGTCATCTACATAACGGGCAATAAGTTTATATTGGTTGATTGATGGTACTAAAGATTTGCCAGCATGGTACATAAAATACACCAATTCCCATTAGATAACTGAAGTTAAGCAACATCCAGCGAGGTTTTACTATGTAAGTGACAACGTAGTTTCGAGCAATCGTGATGCTGACTTTTGTCTCGAGTACATGAGACTTGGCGGAAAAGCGTTAATGGCCGACTGTAACCCCCCATCCCGAAGCGGCCTGTATATCTGCGTCTGCTTCCACTCACTTGAGATAGTTGAGGTATCATTTGAATTTGATTTGCGGCTGGAGCTTGAAGAAAGTTTTGACCTAAAGCTTGTAGAGGAAAATGTACAGTATGGAATACTGTTTGACCATTCACTGTAATGGGGACTTGGACAGGGACGGTTTGTTGTAATTGGGGTAGCTGAAGAACTTGAGGTATATTAGCTGGCCTCACAGACACATTACCACCTAAGGAAACAAGGAAAATTATAATTATAAGATTTAATTATGAGTTTTCTAGTAGAACAAATTTGATTTGCATCCAGAAGGAGAATACTGCAGCAGTAATGGGTACGGCACCTCATTGATGAGTCCGGAGAATTATTCCCGAGGTCGATATTTTACACTGCTCCCATGTATCCCAACATATTAAAAAATCAGAACTACGCCATTTTTATTCTACCTTCGATGTTTTAGATGACTAGAGTACTTAGTTCTGGCAGCTTTAAGATCTTTTTGCAGGAAATACACACAGATACCGCGTGCCACATGAATGAAGAATATGCCATCAATGGTGTTCTCGACACTAACCAGCTTCAAGATATTGATGAGTCGGAAAAGTTACTCCCAAGGTTGACCAGGGCTACCCTAGCCCAACTTCGTTCTGGACGGTGTCGTTTACTTAAAAATCACATGGCTAGACTTGACCCGTCTCTCGATTACCTACATATGTCCTTTATGCAGAAGCGCAGTTCACGATGTGTGTCACCTTTGGACGAGACCTATTGGAGTGGCTGTCTTCCTTGGTCAGAACGCAGAGGGATATGAATTTGATGTTGTAAACTTTAGCAACAACAACGGTACCTCACACTCAGTATATTTCAAAATGTAGTATTTTTGGTAGTTAATTTGCCACATAAACATGACCGATTTGATTGAAATTAAGTATTTTTGAGGGTTATTTATTTGGTCCTCGAAACTTGGCATTACTGATAATCACAGGAAAAATAAGAACCCCATAATTCCATAAGCTAAATTGACAGTTTATGACACTTGACATTTTTTAACATAAAAATGGCATAAGAGTGATTGATTTTGAATATTTTGGTCTCATTTGGGGTTGACTTAAAATCCAGGAGTACTGTACTAGAAAAAATGTACCATCTATATAAGTTGGCTAACTAGAATGGTTAGTCAAAAATAAATTTTGTATTTTTTTTTTTTTTACTTTCGCCATATTTATCTTTCTGTCATATATATGCATGGGCTTGCATCAAATAAATAAAGAAATAATGATAAATCCTGCGAAATACGGATTCATATGGTTGTAACGACAAGTAGTCTTTAGTATTTGATGTTGATAATTATCTTACATTTATCTTTATAGCTACTCATTGTCCTCGCGAGGCTGAGTGGCCCCGAAACATCCAAACCACAGTGACAAATTATTGCCCCTGCCAGGATTTGAACCCAGGTCTACCAAGTGCCAGGTTAGTGCTGTGACCACTGAGCCATCGGAGCTGGTTGAATGCACTATATCCAACATACCCCTCCTTCTAAAGTGGATCTAAAAACTGGCAAATTTGAAAAGACTTACATAAGATGAAACTCCAGCATAGTGACTACTCCACTAAGAGTGATATACTGAAGTATCATTTTCATGCTAATTCTATTCCACAGAAATAACTTACCAGCCGAAATGGGGAACTGAAGTCCATTGTGAACAACAGAAGAACTTGGAGCTGGAAGTACATTTATAGGACCTCTCAAAATTTGCCCACTAGGTGTTATCAAAGTTTGACCTGGACCTAGCTGTAAAGTTTGAGGCTGTGGTGCAGGAGAGGCTGCAGGAATAAACAAAGCTTCTTGTCCATCCACAGTAACCGTATGCATAGGTTGAACTGTGTTGAAGTTTCCACCACCCACTTGTATGATTTGATTTCCTTGCTGAAAAATAAAAACAATCTCTATTAAATAAGAAATGGAAGATAACAAATAACAAAGCGAATTGCTCTTTTATACAGGTTAAGGGTAAAAAGAACGCATAACAATTTATTCAGAATGAACTAACGCAGATTTTCGATTATAATTAAACTGGTTGCAGGTCTCTATTGAGACAGAAATTATCACTGCGACCTTTATTCAGATCTATTGTGACCAGCATTTCAAAAAGGCAGGGATGGAATTAGATTCGAACCAACAGCCTTCTGGTAACGACTCAACCACCTCAACCAACTGAGCTACTGACGCTGTTGAACTAACGTAAAACTTTCCGAAAATTACTAATCGTGGTGCTAGATTTGGCACTCAGAAGACGCCGGAATAGATGTTGATCATCCTGGCCCTTTCCATGTCCTCCAATACTGGTAAATATCTCAAATTAATGCGGATGAAACTCCATGGGTTGGCTGGGTTTGAACCCACGCGCTACTGTTTACCAGTCAGAGCGTCTTACCACTGCGCCACCAACCTATTTATGAAACTGAGAAATACCTATGATTTCCTCCTGTGAGTTGAAAATGTTAATCTTGATAAAGCCTGAAAACGCATCTGGTTGATATGTTTTTATGTCAATTATGGAGAAAAATGGACACGGGCTAATTTCACTAAACCTCTTTTAAATACAACAACTTATATCAAGAAAACTTTTAAATATTCTAAATGTTGAACCTTTGTGGATATGAAAAGGATAGAATGAAGATAGCTCATGATAGAATGAAGTGGAAGGAGAGAGTGGAGGAAGTAGGGTAAGAAACTATTGTTCTTCTGATATTCGAATGATGGTTTGATGTAGAGACATTCAAACATGTAATCTTATACAGGGTGGTCCATTTTAAGTGACGCAGTCGATTTTCTCGGCCCCTGTAGGAGATACAAAAATTCTATTCTGACATTATTTTCATAGCTCAAAGGGGGACATGCTATAGTGACCTTTGCAAATTTTTCAAGGTTATTTTAAGATCAACTTCATTTTCTTAAATAGAACCTGAATTTTATTGCATACTAAAGCTCTCATCATTCTTAATCAGATGGTATGCTCGTTTTATTCTAATTTGTATTAGTTTGATTTGTATTTTTTACATGATTTTAGAAAGCTGTCATAACTACGTAATATTCAGTGTGCGGTGAATCTTATTATTAAATATCAGCCAGCATTATTTTCAAGTGAAAACAAATATTTGAATGAATGTAGAATTTTACGTAAAATTCACATATGCAATAAAATTCAGGTTGTTCCATTTAAGAAAATTTAATTGACCTTAAACTAACCTTGAAGGGTAACCTTGACAGATTGCAAAGGTCACTATAGCATGTCCCCCTTTGAGCTATGAAAATGGTCTCAGAATAGAATTTTTGTATCTCCTACAGGGGCCGAGAAAATAGACTGCGTCACTTAAAATGGACCACCCTGTATTATGGACACCTAATTCTGGGACAAGCAGTGCAAAAAAGTCAACTTATATTGATCTCTTTTAACTTTTTTCCTACGATTCTAATTCAAATAAACTTACAAGCAACGCACTGTTTTAGTTGGACCTATATTGTTTTAATATTTAGTTCCTCGTGAGTACTGTATTCTGAATATTTATCATATGAAATATGAGTTGGTGGTGTAATGGTAAGACGCTCTGACTGGTAAATAGTATTGTGTGGGTTCAAACCCAGCCAATCCATGGAATAGCATAATATGCTACCTTACCCTTCCAACACGCTACATTACTAACACAATCACTTTCCGCGATGAACACGGAAAGTAAGTACCACATGAAATATGAAGACTAATATAGGTACCTACCTGAATAAACTGCCCGGGAAGTCCTTGGACTTGCAGTAACGTAGGTGAATGAAACTGAGGTTTAACATCTTGTTGTTGCTGCTGTGCTGCTTGATGCTGAAGTGGTATCAAGTTTTGTAAGTTTGCAAGAGTAATGATTTGTTGAGCTTGTTGTTGTCCAATTTGTTGAGGATGAGATTGTTGTTGTTGCGCTTGTTGGGTTGGAGAGTCTCTTGGAGAATTGTCTGATTCATTTGATTGACCCTAAAAAAATGACCCCCCGTAAGATGTTTGTTTCTTAAAATATGACTATTAGTTCTGTTGTAGCGGTATTCTTCTCAGGCCAAGTTTTGGATTAAGGTTTGGAAAAATGGTGGACATGGGCTGGAACTGTGCTGTTGTCCGTTCCAGGTCGTCCTAGTGCGTACAACAGGTCATCGAGAGGACGATGTCATTCTGTGAACTGTAGTCCTCGCACACTTAAATTACTACAAAGTAGTTAATTCTATGAATGGAATCAATGTCCATACTTTCATCGAAATTGAATTAGGCGTACAAGAATTATAGTGGCATAATCAAAATCGAATCAGGCGTGCAAGAGTTATCGTGGTATAAAAAGACAAGAATTTTTGTACTTTTAAAAGTAGACGTTCGATCAAAAATATTCAAAGCAATGAAAGCGACTTGCGTGATCGCCCTTTTTATAATGTTTAATGTTTTGTAGGTACCTACCTAATATAAAATGCACAAACCTACATGTTGGTATGGGGTTTAATGTTTATATTAACCAATGAAAGGAGTTATTCTTTAATTCTTTATAAAAAATGAAAATATTTCCAAAAATGAAACATGGGGAAATACTAGGTATATCATGCAAGCAACCATTATAAAATTCGGGATTTTGAAAAAAAAAAGGCTTACAGCTCAAAAATTCAATATGGCTATACAATACCCATGAAACAACCAAAGACAGATAGGTGAGAAAAAATGCAATCGACTAAATAGAGCGACAAGTTTGTGATAAATAATACAAGAAAATCTTAAAAGAAAATTAATGAAAAACTAATCGAATCATACCTATCTCCTTTTGAACCATAATATTTTAACGAGGGGTCGGCTTGACAGAGGCGGAGTTATCAAAGAAATGGGAAGTCTAGAAAATCGCCAAAATAATTGTAAGAGATTATGATTTGGAGGGTTTTTATCAGTAAATTATCAACTCTGTCACGTGGGACGCAAACTTTCCTATGCACACATAAAATAGAAAGAAATTTTAATTGTTTTATTATTATAATTGAAGTTGAAATGAAATAGTACCTTCTCTGAAGATTCATCAAATTCCGTTTTAATATTTGGGGAAGACATTTTTTTTAAATGTTATTATTTTTATGAATAATTTGAAAACAACTAGCACAACATTCTAAAACTAATTAAAAACACTATTAAATTCAAAATGTATTTAAAACACTTCATTGATGTATTAACGTAAAAAAACACCTCAAGACAACTTCAAAATATTTTTGTTTACACAGTAATCACAGTACACCCTTCTTCTTTTCTATTTGCCGTTCTACCTACTCGCTCTAGGCAGATGTTTGAGAACTAACAAAAAAGGGAAGGGCAAGCTGGAAGCTGGGGCACCGGGGAGGAATTATCGCGGATGAATATGATCAACAAAGAGGCTCTATCGATTTTTAAATAAAATTTTAAATAATAAAAACTAAAAAATTAATTACTAAAATTGTTATAAAAAAATATTTATTATAAAATATTTAAACATAAAACATACTTTTTCTCTTATTAAACTTAACTTATATCTAAAAATGTTTGTACTATATTATTTTACAGTTGTTTTTTTTATGCATAAGTGGATTGAGTGGGTAGGAGAATGGGTGTGATGTAGGCATGTTGAAGCTGGACGTCCTCCAAGGGATGAATGCAAACTACGAACAAATATTAACCCATTCGGTTATCAGTGAAAATACATTTTAACCCATTAATCTTTAATTAATTTCATGAGGTAACTTGTAACCTTGTTTTTTGCTTAGTATCTGCTATCGTCTAGTATAGTTATTATTATCAATAATTCAAACAATTTCTATATTGACACAGGTAGTATCTATCCCAATTTAAAAAAGTTAATTTCTATATGTTATACTAGGTACATTTTATTGATTTTACACAAACTTTTTTCTTAATCGGCAAAGATAAGAGCACCTGTAAGAGCAAATTTCGACCAGAATATTTTTATTTATATTTTTTACTCTCTACATTTGAACTTTTTATACATTCTATACATACAGGTACCTGCATCTGCCCCTGGTTGTAGGTACTAAGACTACTGAGCTACCATGCACCAGGGCCGGGTACAAGTCTTCATTTGTAAATTAAGGCATCTCCGAATATCGTCATCGGAGTCAGAAGAATGAATGATAAATCAAACAAAATTATGTTACTGACTCTTACGAATTACCCTAATTAAGTTAACTACCCCCCTCCCGCCTTTTTTTTTACAATTCTGCCTAAAAGGAAAATCTCGATGTTTACATTGTGTTTGATCAATGACCTATGAAAATAAATCTAATAGTTAGGTACTGCCTTTATGTTATGCATACGTGGAGTTATCTACCTACATACTTTTCCATTCATATCAACCAAAGCTTCTGCCTGGGTATTTGGTTTTGGAGAAGTTCTTTACAAATTTGTAAAACTGATTGTTATGTTGTCTTGGAATGGAGCAAGTATAAAACGGGATAACAAAAGGACTTCTTAGACAAAGGTTCATATTCCAAGACTTTGTTAAATCTAGGTAACTGAAAATGTTGGTGTCTAGGTACCTAACAATACAGGATGTCACCAAAATTAAAATAAATAAGACGGACATGTGTTGAAAAATTCATCCCCTCCCAAACAAAAACACGCCCCTAAATTTTATTTTTAATCTTACCCATTCTATTTTTCTACGGAAACACCAGAGCTCTGGTGAATTTTAAATGTATACTGGGAAGAGAAAATGAATGTTTCAGTCCTAAGTAGAGTAGACGAAGAAAAACCAAGATTGTTAGATTCCATAAAAGACAGAAAGCTTACATTAGGTTTGCAGGACATAATATATGATAAGAGGCCTGTATTATTAAAAAACAAATATTGTTGTTGGTGATGTTGAGAGCGTGCTCTCAACATCACCAGGGAAGAGGCAGACGTAGAAGGGTAAGGGCCAAAGATATCGAAGAATGGCTAGGAATGACCTATGCGGTGATTCAGGAGCTGATAACTGATAGATCATCTTACAGATTACTGAGCCAGAATCTTCCAGTGTATGGCAACCAGCAGTAGCTGAAGGTACAATTGATTGATTGATTCCATACTTATAAAACCCAAATTCCAGTTGGTATATTGACGTACAATCAACGTACCTACCTCCCACGATGTCTAATTAAGTGGAGAAACTTGAAATTTGCATTACAGTAGATACGAACCTATCTGTTTTGTAGTTATTCCTGCTTGAAGACATCAGATTTTCCATAGTTGCAAAAAATTAAACACTGAATTATTTTGGTTAAAAGGAATTCTACAGCCTCGGAAAAAGACATACATTTACTCTATACCCTAATATTCAATAGAGACGTTTCCGATGGTAGTCGGATGTATGCGACTGTTGCTCTGAATAAGTTGTTGTTTGCTGCCTTAGGGTGTTCGCAGACAGCCGTAGCGTGTTCACATAATAATATTGCGAAGTTGCTTTCTGTATTATTTTACACCATTAGCCCAAGACGCGGCCCATGAAGAGGTCACCCAAAAATAAATGCGTGTGCATTGTCCTCCTGTTTTAGTCGGATGGACTAAAGCACATAACGGGTAATACTAGTATCCGTTTTTTTCTATCTTTCCTTCCTAATCCGCTTATCAGCTTATTTTTTGATTGGTACTTTGTAACACATTCTAACGACTGGCATACAGGACCCCTATTCGCCCATTTCAAATGACAATGGCTTCTGAATTCTAAATCTTCCCATTTGTTTGGTCCTTTTTTTCTACAATTGGCATGCATTTACTTGTATGCCTTGAAAAAATTGTATTCTTTGGTTGCCCCTTTATCGCAACTTCTACTGCCGTGGATTTAGGACTTGCGAATGTCTTTGAAATATATATTCTTTGTGTTAAAATTCCCCTTTGCTCATATGTATCTCCTTTAATGAAAAGTTTTGCCCATTACTTATAAGGAGGGGTGGTCTCTCTTATACCTACATCCTACCTATACAGGAAAAGTAAAGTTTCAAAATACCTACTATTTCATTCATGCACAATGCCCCTCACAAAATATTTTATTTTTTGAAAAAGAAGGAGGTTTTGCTTAGACCTCCTTTTTTATATTTAGAGGGAAGGAAGAAATTTCTATTGTGTTAAAGTTTTGATCCCCCCCTGATAATAGAAAAGATGTTCTACCCACTTTGTGTAATGCCCCTTTAGAGATCTCAAAATATATACTTTCTATGATTGTGTCTATCAAGACACCTGTTGCTTCATTAATTATTTATTTGTCCTTATGTAGGTACTAGCGGGTTTGCCCGTGCTTCTCTACGGCCTCTAGCTTGGCGCCTTAGAGGCATGGCCGTTCCCGTACTAATAGTATTTAATGATTTCCGTTACAACAATAGGAAAAACGGCCGTAATTCAAAAACGGTTGGGTAGTTTTTGCAAACTATGTCCTAAATTAAGGTTTAAAAGGCGTCCTAAAACTTTTTCGCTTTGAGTTGATATGTTGTCGTGACAAAATTTAAAATACCAACCATGACCGACTAAATTTGATGAAAAATCGGCCGTAACCCGAAAACGGTTCGACATTTTTGAATTCTGATAATTTTTCTGAGGTTTCAGCCTATGGTTTCGGGGGGGGAGGGGTTCATGCTCATTAATTTTTCGATATCTTTTACCGTTTTGGCTAAACAATTAGTGATACATACATATACAGAGTGGGGCAAAAGTCTGAAAACCTCTGAATATCTTTGGAAGGGCTTTATATGTGAATTTGAAATTTTGCATGGTAATCTAAGGTTATAAAACCATCTTTTATAGTGGGGCCAATATTCAGGGCCGGCCCCCATGTCGGGGACAGGGGGGCCAAGTTAATTTTTTCAAATACGAACCCCCCTCTTGCGATACATTTTTGAAAAGGTCATTTAATTACAAGTACTTTGATACAAATTTCAGCTTTCTATTGTTCGGCGTTAGAGAATGGCGGCCAATTTTGTGTAGAGAATCGCCTAAATGTTCAATTCCTTGAGTTATTGTAAAACTTCACAAAGGGTCTCAACTAGTTAAAAATAATGGCCAGTATTCTTTTCTTTCGTTTGGAAAAGAGAATTTTCTCTTGTTTGGCATTAGAGAATGTTGGCCAATTTTGTTTAATGAACGGCAAAATTGTCTTTAAAATTAATACCTTGGAATTGAAGTTTTGTTTGTTCGTTCTTTTATTTGATCGCAGATGATAAAAGGATTGTTCAAAGGGTTACCTGTTCCTGCACTTCTTACTTTACAGCTGTCGAGGCCAGACATGGGGGCCGGCCCTGAATATTGGCCCCACTCTAAAAGGAGGTTTTATAACCTTAGATTACCATGCAAAATTTCAAATTCACACATAAAGCCGTTCTAAAGATATTCAAGGGTTTCTAAACTTTTGCCCCACCCTGTATATATATATATACATACACATTTATCGTTACATGAGTTTTATTATTATAGATTGTAAAACAAAGACCCTGGGCTGAAATTTTCGATGCCAAGTTTTCAAAGCCAAAACACGTTTCGTAGTGAAAACTTAAAAAAAGCGTCCAAAAGCCGCTAAATATCGCTAAAAAACCGCCAACGGTAAATTTGATTTGATTAAAAAGTTTCTTTATGTATTCTAAATATGAAAGTGATATGATTAGACACCATATTTGAAGCTCTAGTTCTTATATATACCTTCTCATTTTATGCAGGATCCGTGAAAACCGCTTAAGCGGCAATAAACCGCGAACGGTAGATTAAATTTCAACCAAAGGTGTCTTTGAGCATTAAATGCATACATTTTTTCCTTATAGGCCAACCGTTCTTCTTTTTGGCAGACCCGCCAAAAGGCGGACGAAAATTTTCTAAGAAGCGGCAACAAACCGCCAACAATAGATAAGACTCCAAACAAAAGTGTCTTTCCGCATTCAATGCATGAATTGATATCGATAGGCACCAAATTTTAAGTTTTTCCCCTTACCGTTCTCCTTCTGGGCAGGATTCTAAAAAGCGACAAAAAACGCCAACGATATATTCGAGTTAAACTGTGTCGGTCATTGTATAAAACTGACATACATACCAAATTTCAAGTCTCTACCACTTACCGTTCTTGGGATATCTTGTTTACTGACGGGTCTGACGGACAGACACGCACACACGGAGTAATGTCTGAAACTGTAAATTTGGGCTCTGGAGACCTCAAAACGTGTTTTCGCATTGAAAACTCGACATCGAAAATTACAGCCCATTTCAATACTTTCCTGGTTATAGGATAAGAAAAATAAAAATGCGGTTTTCACAATAGAGAAAGTTTGTGTGTATAAAGAATTCAAAAATGTCGAATCATTTTCGGGTTACGGACGACTTTTCGATTTTTAACCAAACTTTTTAACCTAATTCAGCAAGCCATGGTAAATTCAAATTCAACATCAGACAAGTGTTGGATTTACAGCCTTTCAAAATTTTTAATAAACTGAAAAACAAATACACAGGTTCTTATAGACCTGTGTATTTGCTAACGTTTACAACATCAAACTCATATCACTCCGTGTACAGACCAAGGAAGACAGCCACTTCCAGAGCCGCCGAGAGAAAATCCGGGCCCGGAACTAAAAACTACCACCGTCCTCCCCCTCTCGGTGGCCCTGGCCACTTCAATAGGTTTACTATACAGAGTGTTCGAAAAGTCCCGCAACGGATTTTTTTATTTTTAACGACAAAAGATAGAGAAATAAATTTTATTTGTAGTTTTAACAGGCATTATTCTACTTTTCGCCGTAATTAAAATTTCTACAGGGTGTCTCAAAAGTGGGTAAACAGACACCAACTTTCGATTTTTAAATTGAAACCCCTATTTTTACTTTCTCTTCCATAGAAGATAAAGTATTGTATTCGTGCAGAAATTTTAGACATATTTTGTCTCAAAAAATCGTTTGACGGGAAGCTAAAGGCCAAAATAAAGATCAAATATATTCGGCCATATTGCTTTTGGGCCATATTTTCAAAATTTTGGGTCATTTTTGAATTTTGAAAATATTTGGAGCCCTGGGGCCAAAAAAAAAAAAATTTCCGACGTGGGACGTGGAACGTATAACGTGGGACGTGGGACGTGA
>CM022877.1:20306091-20327903 GCA_012654025.1 Pachypsylla venusta
ATATTCAAATTTTACGTCAAATTCTACACACAATCGACTCCTCACTCGATACTTTGATCAAACGGATATCTGATCAAACCCGCCCAATCATTGATTTTTCTTCGGAATAAAAGTGATAAAACCAAGAGTGTAATACATCAAATCAGTCAAGTTTCTTATGCTGAATCAGTGAATCTCGTGGTACCATTAGTTTTTTCTTTCTTTACACTTTTTATACCTAAGGAGGGTACACATTCATTTTTGGTTGATGTTAAAATTTCAAAAATGAAATTTTATAAAAAGTGTAAAAAATCAAAAACCAATGGTGCGAGGGTAGCCCTGCCCTGGTTGACATTTTGGGATTAACTTTTCTGACTGATCAATATCTGGAGGCGGAGGCTGGTTAGCGCCGAGAACAAGATTGATGGCATATTCTTCATTCATGTGGCACACGGTATCTATCAGAATCTGAGACATCGAAGGTAGAAAAAAAATGGCGTAGTTCTGATTTTTTAATATGTTGTTGGGATACATGAGATCTGTGTAAAACCAAGTGTTTTATTTCGAAAGACCTGTGCTCGCTGCGTGGTGGTAGAAAACGTTCGATTTTTCGGACTTTTTTCGGTTTTTCGAAAAAAATCTCGGAAACCGTCAATCGCAGGGAAATAATTATTCTATCTTTATTAAAAGCAAATAAAATTTGCCACAATTTGATTCCAATTGCAACCCTGTGGCCCTAATAGATCGCGAGATATAGCACTTCGAAAATTGTCGATTTTTTTAAAAAAACACAATATTTCACTTTGAGCCACATTCCAATAATCATCCTACGGGGAAGTTATCAGAAAGGAAGTTGTAGTCTATATATACATATATATATATATCTGTAATTTAAGACCATGAGGGAGGAGTTAGGCCCAGTAGTATTCTTTTCATCTCAAATTAATCGAAATCGGATTTTTTACACTAGGCCATTCATCTAATATATGCGACATTGCCAAAAATGGCGTAAATCTGAAATTTGCGTATCTTGTTAGCATAATATGAGTGTGTTGTACTGTTGTAAAACCACGTTGCCTATTTCGAAAGACTTGTGCTCACAGCGTATAATGCTCAAAAACTTTAGATTTTTTCAGTTTTTCGAAAAAATCTTGAAAACTGTGATTTGCGCGGAAATAATTAGTCTAGTTTGTTTTGAAGTAAATAATATTTTCCACAATTTGAGTCCATATAACACTTCGAAAACACGAAAAATAAAAAAATACTTTCAATCATCTTTTGACACCATTTTACCGTAATAATTACTCATCCTACGGGGAAGTCATGAGAAATTAAGTTAAAGTGCAATAATAAAGTTTCAGCCAACGATCATACCACGTTGAATACACCAGTTCCAGTCAGATCACTGAAGTTAAGCAACGTCGGGCGTGGTCAGTACTTGGATGGGTGACCGCCTGGGAACACCACGTATCGTTGGCTTTTTTTTTCGGCCCAACCCAGGCTTCGTTAGGTCAATGTGGGTAGCTGGTTTGCAAGTTTCCAGCGAATGGAGGGTAAAACCCCCCTCTTTAATTACCAATAGATGTTAAAGAGACGTTAAGCCAAATTAAAAAAAAAAATAATAATAATAAAGTTTTCATTGAGCACAAGTGGTAGCCTATAGATCAATTTATACTTATAAAACGCAAAGCCCAGTTGGTATACTGACTGACTGATAATCAACGTAGCTCCGCGAAGGCTAAACCTAGAGACTTGAAATTTAGCACACAGATCCCTTTTAGTATGTAGGTGCGTAATAAGAAAGGAAAAAAAAATTCAAGTGGGAGCAAGTTACCGCCATAAATGACGCTTTTTACCGGGTCTTTTTGAATTTTTTTTTCTAAGCAAATTAAAGATAACGAAAAGGACCGAGAACGGACCCCCCAAAATGCTATAAAAGGACCCATAAAAAATATGAAATTTTTCGTTTTTTTCCCGATTTCTGGGCTATTTTCACCACTAAAAAATCGGAATTGAGAACCACTTCGGGATGAGTGAGAAAGCTGAAATTCGATACAAAGGTGTTCTGTAGTACGAAAGGTCATATCCTTGCATAAAATATTGAATTTTCTAAATAGGAGCGGTGCTCAATCTGGGGATCGGTTCCAACAAAAACCCATTATTAGGTAGTCTCACTTCGGGATGAGCGAGAAAGCTGAAATTTAATACGAAGGTATTCCGCAGTGCAAAAACTAATATATCCTTGAGTAAGATATTGAATTTTCTAAAAAGAAGCCGTGTTCACTCTGGGGGTCGGTTCCACCAAAAATCCAAATTTCGTAACCGTATTAGCGAAGCACGGGAAAACAGCTAGTAAAATTATAATTTATTGCATTTAAACATTTTTTGTGCGAGAATTCCTCTCTCGACTACCTAACGGGGACTATTGATTTTTCCATTCTTCCTTCAAATAAACTTTTTATTGCACGTTCGGGTTCTATTATCTGCTTAATTTTGTTCAAATGCTGTAAACTGCTCAACGAATATTGGCGTAAATTTATGAAAGGCTATTGCTCCCTCCAATTATTTCAGATTATTTTGGTTATTTCAGATTATTTTGCTCCCTCCAATTATTTCAGATTATCAATAGTGTCAGTAGCCAGATGTAAGGGACTGAAGCTCTAAATAATTTTATGTTTCCTTCTATGATAATTGTCTATCAAAGAAAAGGTGGACATTATCAGGGGCCTATTAGTCAATAGTATTAGCAAGATCTAAGGGACTGCAGCGATCCCAGTTCTTTCGAAATAGCTAACTTGGTTTTACATTGCTCACATGTAACTAAACAACATATTAAAAAATCAGAACTACGCCATTTTTTTCTACCTTTGTCTTTTTTGTCTTAGATGACTAAAAGTTTTCGAGTGGTGAACTGTCGTTCAGTTCGGGAAGATACGTGTTTGTGAGTTCTTTACTTGTTTCGGGCAGGTTCAAACGCTGACGATGTTGTGATGGAAGGAGATAGCTCGGTACCTGGCGCGACAGGAGTTTATTTTGGTTTTTACAATGACGATTTTCGTTTGGATTGAAAGGAGATAGCTCAGTAGGTACTAGCGCGACAGGAGTTTATTGTGGATTTTACAATGATAATTTTCGTTTTGATTGGAAGCAGATAGCTCAGTAGGTACTGGCGCGACAGGAGTTTATTTTGGTTTTTACAATGATGATTTTCGTTTGGATTAGAAGGAGATAGCTCGGTACCTGACGCGACAGGAGTTTGTTTTGGTTTTTACAATGATGATTTTCGTTTGGATTGGAAGGAGATAGCTCAATAGGTACTAGCGCGACAGGAGTTTATTGTGGTTTTTACAATGATAATTTTCGTTTTGATTGGAAGGAGATAGCTCAGTAGGTACTGGCGCGACAGGAGTTTATTTTGGTTTTTACAATGATGATATGCGTTTGGATTGGAAGTAGATAGCTCGGTACCTGGCGCGACAGGAGTATATTTTGGTTTTTATAATGATGATTTTCGTTTCGATTGGAAGGAGATAGCTCAGTAGGTACTGGCGCGACAGGAGTTTATTGTGGTTTTTACAATTATGATTAGATTTTCGTTTTGATTGGAAGGAGATAGCTCAGTAGGTACTGGCGCGACAGGAGTTTATTGTGGTTTTTACAATTATGATTATATTTTCGTTTTGATTGGAAGGAGATAGCTCAGTAGGTACTGGCGCAACAGGAGTTTATTGTGGTTTTTACAATGATGATTTTCGTTTCGCAATAGAGATGGTCTTGGTTAGACATACGGTGGCATCCTGTTACATTAAGTAAAGCTGCGTTTTGGGTGGTTTCAAGTTTTGTCACTTTGATTTTTTAATTTGAGGTGTCCAAACTGGGGCAGCGTAATTAATAAATAATTGGTCTGCAGATGGCTTTAAAGCTTGTGAACAGATTTTCCTTATGTTTGCCCCACGTACTTCCGACCAGACTTCAAAACGTTGTTCTTTTTGTGCTTTGCTATTATCTATTCTCACGTGTTCGGAAAAGGTAAGTAAACTGTCCAAATATATACCCAGAACTCGGGAGTTCCTGACGGTGGTATGCAAACTTGTCTTTTCTTGATATAATCATACCTATCCCTAAAATCGCCAGGCTAGTAGGGTCACAACACGAGGCAGGGAGAAATTAAGACCATCCAATAAATATCTTCCTATTTCCTGTTCCTACAAAAGATACAAGTATTGTAATCGTGCAGAAAATTTAGAAATTTTTTGGCCTAAAAAATCGTTTGACGGTAACCCGAAACCCAAAATAAAGATCAAATATGTCATTTCCTATTGCTTTTGGGCATTATTTTCACTATTTTGGGTCATTTTTGAAGTTTGGAAATATTTGGAGCCTTGGGGTCTAAAAAAACCGATATGTCCCACGCACCACGTATAACGTTGACGTACGTATGAAATCGTGTGCAGAGCCCTGGGAGTCAAACCGCTGCGCGCTGGTCCGATTTTGATTAAATTTGGCACAGATTATCTATGGCCAAAAAACCGGACTCATATTTTTCTCGATATCGCCCCCAGGGCCCCGAACAGGTATATCTAACCACATAACCAATTTTCTTAAAATTATAGTAATTATGAAATCATTTTAACTAAAATAAATGATCTCACGCGGACGTATCTCTGTCAGGGGCCCCGCCAACAAACTTCTTGAAATGGAAATTCCTTTTAAAAGAAAACAGTTCAGTAATTTCACCTATGTATGTGCGTCTTTTTCAGTGGCCTCGCCTGTGGACCCAATGAGCTCCTTCATTAGACTATCGCTTTTAAAAGAAACCAGTCCCGTTCATTCACATAAAATTCGAATCAATTAATGTCTGCAGCCTAAAGTGATTATTCGACTTATTATAATCACTGTTTTCCAGATTTTAGTCGGAGTGGCCAAATCTCTAAAAATCAAACCACATAACTAATTCTGATGAAATTTAAATCTGGTAATAATAGCAATATTTTATCGAAAGACATTGGTCCGCAGAGGCGTAATTTCACCAGGGGCACCTTTGAGAGGCAGCAGGGTCCCAAAAACGAATAAATGTAAAGTTCCTCTAATTTTGATCAAATTTGGTATGCACAGTCACTTGGGTAATTTATTGGATATCGTTTAACTTTTTTGCGCCAAATTTTGGGAATGTTTTTTGGTCTGACATACCCGTGTGGCATATTGTATGAAAGCTCTCGCCATTTTCTATACGATGGTTTCTTTTTTTCACTTGTTTGTTCATTTTATAAAAAAAAATCACTCTTGCAATGCATTTCAATATGCCACACGGGTATGTCAGACCAAAAAACATTCCCAAAATTGGCACAAAAAAGTTCAACGAAAACATGAAGTGAATAGTCAAATGAACGTAGAATTAAATGGGGAATCCGAAAATGAAAAAGTGTCCGAAATGTTCGTCTCAAAGAAATAAAAATGTACACTTTTGAGATGAGAAATTCTTTTTGGAACACAATAAGGGGGACTTTTACATCAAAGCTTAAAACATTTTACATCAAAACTTAAAACAAACTCTGTGGGTATAACAAAATTAAACTTTAGACCCCTCTAGCTCCGCCCCTGATGATTTTTTTTGGAAAAATGTTTTATTTTATTTGTACTTTTATTTTAAGAAAAAATACGTGTACCATTGCATTTAAATTTCTTGAGAAAGCGACACTTTTTGTCAATAATCATATCACCATAACCATTTGATTAGCCATGGACCTTTCCTATACCTAGAACTTTTCAAAATTCAAAAATTCCAGCCGTTCAAAAGATAAGGGGGGGGCGACCGGTCATTCTGGGACACGCTGTATATCCGCTAACTATGCAAGAGGTACCGGGTGTGTAGACTGTATACGCATAAAAACATTAATATATTTTTTTCATTCGGGGAGGGGGGCTGAAACCCCCCTTTTTGGAGCACAGTGGCTTCAAATGTAAAACAATAAATTTTTAGGGGGTGATTTTTTTTCTATTGTCGATTTCAAAGATTTATTATTGTAATTAATAAACCAAAAAAAGATAAAAATAGCATAAATTTCAGATTTTCAAAAGCATAGGTACCTAATTATTTTATTTTTTGAAAATGAATGATGTAGACTATGTAGAGTATTAATTGAAATCACAGAAAGTTTTCTTCACAGAAAGACAATGGGAAAAAGTTTTGCCTTAAGGAGTATTTACAGTGACAGTGCGGCGGCCGGCAAGTGATCCGCCCGGAAATACTAAAATTTTCTTCCAGGCAGTTGAGAAAACATGCTCACGGTCAGCGGGAATAACTTGTCGTCACTGTTTAGTGTGAATGGTCCTTTATCAGCAGAACCTCGTTATAACGAAATGCAAGGGTACTGACAAAATCCTTTGTTATAGTGAGTTTGCGTTATAGACAAATTTCGATATATCGGGGTTCTTATTGACGAAATATCGTTAAATCAAGGTTTAAAACAGAACACGAAGGTAAGTTTAAACTGTTCATGTCCCTAATAATATTAGCGAATTGAAGAAAAACAAAAATATCTAAAAATCTGATGTGAACATCACACGGCTTTCCTTGTCTATATAAAAAAAGAAAAAAATGTATTGTAATGAGCTGAAATTTTCGAGTGGGAGTTTTCAATGCCAAAACACTTTTTGAGATCCCCAGAACCCAAATCTCAAGTTTCAGGATTCAAGACTGCTCAAAAGAAGGAAAAAACTGTCGACGGCATATTAGATTTAAAACAAATGTTCCGGCATAAAACTGACATACATACCAAATTTCTCTAGGACTTACTGTTCTTGAGATATCTTGTTCACAAACAGACACACACGGATCAATGGCTGAAACTCGAGTTTTGGGCTCTGGGGACCTCAAAACTTGTTTCGGCATTGAAAACTGGACATTGAAAATTTCAGTTCATTACAATATTTGACTTTTTATAGGATAAGGAAAGTAAAAGTCACTTCCGGGGTTCAAGCCTGGAACTCACTCAAAGCTTTTCAACATTCAAAATTCCAAGCCTTCCAAAAGTTAAAGAGGGATTCTTATTTTTCACATTTATGTTTTTTTATGGGATTATAGTTACAGTATACTAAGTACAAATTTTTGCTGTAAGCACACTATAATATACACCCCGACTCCAAGCCGCTCCATGTGCACTAGTGTTAGAATTTCATTGTCCCTCCGGCTCATGGGTTAAAGTAAGCGAGTTTCCTCACTTTTTGTTCTATTCGTTATGGTAAAACTATCAAATACAAAAAATGGAAACGATGAAAAAACAATTGACTGTTCTACGCTTTTAATATATTATTCGATACACATATTTCGGAAATTAGTTGATAATTCGAAATACGTGTATCGAATAATATATTAAAATAATTGTAGAAAATAAGTCAATTGTTTTTGATTATACTCGTATGTGTATGACTGAATTTCTTTAAACATATGTAGGTAATATAATGAAATGTCATGCAGTAAAAGTTGACTCGTGCTGCCTTTAAATTTGAGGCTTGAAAGATTAAATTCAAAGCATATTTTACAATCAAATTTGCTGTTCTATCATCCTGTAACATAAAAAATATAGTTTAGTTAAATATTTCTGTATAAAGGAGCTATCAAACTAAGCAGTAACAGTGCCGGCAAGTTATTTATTCCCGCTGATCGTGAGATCACATTAATGCACTGTCGGTCTGGTATGAAAATCAGTAACAGTGCCGGCAAGTTATTTATTCTCGCTGATCGTGAGATCACAGTGATGCACTGTCGGTCTGGTATGAAAATGTTCCTTGAAATGCCTGGAAGAATATTTTTAGTTTTGGTGGGTGGATCACGGCACTGTCACTGCGTAATGTGAATGCTCCTTAAAACGATTTTTTTGCCTTCAATATATTTTTTTTCCGAAAAAAACATATTGGTTTATTATTTTCAAAAAAAACCTTTGCAATCGAATCTTTCCATAAA
Source organism: Pachypsylla venusta (assembly GCA_012654025.1). Taxonomy (NCBI): domain Eukaryota; kingdom Metazoa; phylum Arthropoda; class Insecta; order Hemiptera; family Aphalaridae; genus Pachypsylla; species Pachypsylla venusta. The sequence continues at coordinate 20,314,034 of CM022877.1, forward strand.
TTTTCACGACAGTTTCAAAACTGAAAGGAAAAAAAATCTATTTGAAAAAACTGAAATTGGGGACAAAATTTGTAACTTTCATTCCAATCCGTTCTCGTGAAGTGGTTCGGAATTTCGAAAACACCCTGCATACTATAAAGGAGACTTTCCATTTCAATGACACTTCCAATTAGCAAGAGGATATTAGCAATCCGAATCGTGAAGCACTCTGAACAGTTTAAGTGATTCGGTCTAAGTGAATGGGTGGTTTGTCCAAGTAAGTTCACCATACTTCTTATTAAAAATGAGCACCCTTCCTAATAGCTTTCAGTTAACATTTAGAAAGAAAACCTTTAGAACACTTGCTAGAACTATCAAATACAAGAAATGAAAATGATCAAAAATACTTGACTTTATGCTATCTGTGACATACTGTATATGTTTACAGTTTTAATATACAGTATGTACCAGAACTTTTGAAGCACTAAGAATTTTTGAATTCTGATTGATCCGAGGGATAAGAAAGGGACCATGGCCAATCGATTGGTGATCTTCAAATCTCGCTTCGACCCCTGGAAGTGGTAGTTTTTGGAAAAAAGATTCGGTTTCACGAGAATTTGACCTAATACCAATTTTATTTTTAAATATAAAATCTGGAATAAAATAAGAAATAACTATTAATTTAAAAAAAAAATCAGGAGCTAAGTTAGAGGGGTCTAAATTTCAATTTTGTTACACCGTGTATAACGGCTCCCGTTTTGAAATTTGAAGTAAAAGTTGAATTAGGGTGTTATTTTTATAGATAAGCCCATCACTTCTATTCTACGCACCATCATTTCTATTCTATGTTTCAAGAAGTGTGGAGCACTTGCTGACGCTGTTTTTGGATAGTGAATAGACAGGAGAGGAGATGATGATTTTGTGGAAATGATAAATGTATGTGAGAGAGAAAGTGACTAATGGCCATGTATGCGTGTATAGTTTGTGTCAAAGAGTATGTGTGTGTGAGTTTATGATGAGGAGGCGAGAGAATGATGGAAACATACCTGAGAGCAGGTACGATGAGCGCATACGGGGAATTTTCATTTATTTGTTCCCTTGTTTAGTGATTATTCAAATAGAGCTGCGTTCCAAATAGGCTGACAATTTTTTTTCAGGAGTTTAAGATTAGGTCATTTTTAGGTAGAGAGTCCGAAGTAAGGTTATGATTTAGGACAAACAGTGGAAACATAAATAAGGAAATATTTTAGCAAAAACAACAAACATTAACCTTCTCATTTCTTTCACTGTAGGGTCAGAAGAATGAAAAATTTCAATACAATAACATAGTAAATAACTTGGATTCCCAATCTTCAGTATTTGTATTGAAAGTTTTAGATTACTCTAGGAGCGCTATAAAAATATGAGAAGTTAAATATTTGTAAATGTTTGCTTAAATATTTCCTTATTTATGCTAGTTTCCAATATTTGTGCTGAATCACAACCTTACTTCAGGCGTTCCACCAGAAAATAGCAGTTTTGAAATCGGTCTAATTTTAACCTCCAGAAAAAAATGAGATTTTTTGAAGAACCAAAACGCGTTTATTCCGTATTTTATTTTAACTTTTATATTTAAAAATATAATTGGTAACCTTCTTTTTAAAATTCTTGAGAAACCGAAAACTGGATTCTATCCCTAGGATCAATGAAAGTACAAAAATTCCCAGCCATTCAAAAGTTACAGGCACCAAGCAGGACTTCGGGGGCATGCTTATTCGATACACATATTTCGGACATTCTGGAGTAAAATCCGAAATAAGCGTCAAGTGTTTTTCATCATTTCCACTGAAATTGTAATTTTATTCTTTTATTTATTTTTTGGCATCGATAATATTATCAACCTTCCTTTGTGTAATAGATCGACTTTATTTTGAACGATATTTTTTCACTTACTCAGTGATAGTAGAGACAATCCTATTCCATATCCTATACCAGACAAAACATCCCACCAATGATGTCGACGGTCCGTGAGCCTGGTCACCGTACAGGATAGGATCCATAGGAAACAAATTAACTGGACAATCAGTTTCTTATAAAAATTGGACGGCTTCTTGTAAATGTATAACTGAAAATAAAGCAGAAAAGGATTTTTATCACAAAATCTGGTGAAAACATCACACGGCTTACCTGGGCTAAAATTTTCGACGTCGAGTTTTCAATGCCAAAAGACGTTTGAGATCCTCAGAGTTGAAATCCCGGGCTTCAGCCATTAGTCAGTCATGTGTGTACCTGTTTGTGAACAATATGTCTTCTATGTATACAGTATGTTAGCTTTCTACTATAGGAATGAACATGGGATTTACGTTTCAAGGTACGCAGAATCCAAATTCAAATATAAAAAATCCGTTTGTCCCCCGGGATGGGCACTTTGCCACTTAGCGTACATCGATTTGGATGAAATTTTGTAAATAAATATAGTTTGGGTTCTAATTGTGCGCCGAAACTTTTGGGTGCAATCGAAAGTACCGTTGGCGGTTTTCCGCTTTTAAGCGGTTTTCTAGATTTTAAATTTGGCGTGCATTTTTTTTTTTTTTTTTNGCATTTTTTTTTTTTTTTTAGTCTGTAATTTTTTTATGATGAAATTGAATGAAACAATTTTCATGACAATCCCACGAATATTTTTGTAGATTAATACAATGAACATCTTATTTTCTTTATAATTTGTTATTCTTAGATTGAATTAAACAAAATGTTCAGGAATTCTACGCCACTATGAACCCTGAGGTTTCAGGGCTGATTTCTGATTTGAAGATTTCTATCACTTTAATAAAACAAAACAATTGTGTACCTTGATATAATTTATTTGTCTAAAATAATTTAATTAAGATGCCATTTTTTTCGTTACTTTGTGCCTATTTTGGGTTTTTGAGATTTTTTTTCTTCATGTACATAGTTTTAATTATTGAAACTCGAGAACCACTTTTGACATGATTTTTTCCTCTTTTACAGCGTAATTTTTCGGCTGGTTTTGAAATATTAAAATTACAAAAAGAAAATTTCAGAGCATGTGTTCGAAAATACCTCACATCAACACAATAACTTAATCAGTCATAAGAATCGCTATGAACTTTTACCAATGTTTACATGTGTTGTGTTATTGGACGGCTACATGTTATGCCTAATTACTTCTATTAATTAGGAAAAAATCAATGATAGTTGAAGGTTAGAAGATTACACCCAAAAAGAAATCAGTGAAAATTTAGTAAAGAAAATTATTGAACAAATAGGTATTTTTGTTCATTGATGTAATGAAAAATATTTAGGGTCCCGAAAAACATAACTGTTCATCGGATTTTTTTCAAAATGGTTTCTTAATAATAATAAAAAAAAAAATAAAAAAAAAATACAAGGAAAACATACTTCCTTAAAATTTTAGCACATACATGAAAAATTTCAATGCAAAAAATAAAAGCTCACGTTGATTCCTATGGTACAATTTAAAGTCCATGGCAACTGCCGTTCCCTTCCTAGTAAGATTCGTAAAAACCGTAAAAAAAAAAAAAAAAAACGACAGAACCGCCAATTTAAAATAAAGGTTTCGCCAACCATCTAATACATACAATTGGCATACTAATACAATCACCAAAAATATATCCCATTTACACCAAATGTATTCTGGCGCATTCCATTCATAAAATTTATATAAATAGCCACCAAATTTCAAGCTGTAGCTCCTACTATTTGTTTAAACGGAAAAGCCCCAAAAAACGGCAACGGTAGGTACATTAGAATTCCAACAAAATTGTCACTGCGTATTCCAGACATAAAACTGATATAAATAATCACCAAATTACAAGCTCCAGCTCTAACCGAAAATGCTGACAACAACGAAATTAAAAAACAAATCTCTTAAAACCATTTGACTTACCAAAACATATCCGGCTGAAAACACTGAAAAAGCAGAATGACCTGATGGGAAACTTTTGACAGAATCTCTAGCTTGACTCAAATTACTATTTGTACATTTAAACTGAGTAATGTAACTTCCAGGAGTACACTGGATGGCTTCTAAAGGTTTACAAGTATCAAAAAAGTGTGGACGGGGTTCACCAAACAATATTTTAAAGAAATTTACAGAAGATATACAAAAAAAATAACCTATTGTGAATTTAATAAACATTGTAAAGAAAGAAGAGTATGATCTATCATGAAGATCTTTATCGATGAGGACAGTAAGAGGTATTAGGAATGACACTAGAAGAAGACATCTGCCAGTGATGGTGTCTCCAGTGTACTTTGAACTCAGTTTAGAATCTCCACAAGTAAAGCCCATGTAATGAAGTTGTGGAAGAAGATCTAATTCCATTATTATTGACATTGTTCCAGCTGAAAACAAAAAATAGGAAAAAAAAATTGATGTTGCAGCGATGTTCCCAACAATTCTAGATTGATGTGTTAAAAAAATGGTAGAAACAGGTTGATATGAGGTTATCGAAAATGTTTCATGGCCCTAGCCTGGGTTGGAAGGTACTTTTAAGGAATCTAAATTTTTGAAGCTAAAACCTGGGGTTTGTTTATGTTCCCTGTAACATTTAAAATCTATTAAGGTTCCAAAAATTGGAATTTTTATTTTAGCCATGTTTCGCTTAGAAGAATACTGATCCATGTATAGAGTAAACATGCTACTGATGTATCAGTATTCTTGTGATCGAGGCATGATCATGTGAATCTAACGAAACCATACTATACATGGATCAGTATTCTTGTGAGCGGGAGAAGGCCGTATGAACGTAAACTAAACAGACTATACATGAATCATTATGTTCGAGGCATGGCTAAAAAAAACCCACATTTTTGCGGACTTAAATCGATTTTATATGATCCAAGGAACATTTTAAAAGGTTTCTAGCTTTAAAAATTCGGTAAAAACACCTTCTAACAAAGAGTGCTTTAGGTAAAACTTAGCAAATCGCGGCTTTTTGGAAAAATTAACTTTTATTTTTGAAAATGGCCTATTTTCAAGAAACTTTAATGAACTTTTCGGGCGCGAGGTATTTTGCGTTGTAGAAAAAAAGTTTTACCCACTAGGTAAAACTTTTATGGACCCATAAATGGAGGCATGGGATCAAAACGTTTCCTAACTTCTATGGGGAAGCGTTAAGATGAACGTCCCCCCCCCCCCCNACGTTTTGATCGGTCATGCCTCGATTTATGGTCCATAAAAGACTCGTTAAAAAACAACGCAAAACACCTCGCGCCCGAAAAATTCGTTAAAATTTCTTGAAAATAGGCCATTTCACGCCATTTTTTTTTAAAAAAAAAGTTAATTTTTCAAAAAAGCCGCGATTCGGAAGTTTTACCGTGCTTTATTTCTAGAATTTAGCCATACAAATGCACATTTTAAACTGTTAAATCGAAAAATAGAACCCCTTCAATAAAAAAACCTAAAGAACATCATATTGGCATTGCATTAAATTTGACCGAACGAAGTGAGGCCTATTTCTAACCGACCAACCCACCGGTGTTTTAGAGGTCTTTGAGTGTTCTATGTTCATAGAAAATTATATGGTTTATAGTTTATTGGACTATGATTCAAATTATGAAAAATGATGATTAATCAGTACAGATCTTTTTTTCGACTACAACGGAATTAAGTATGTACATACCTAACACTAATAAAGTAAGCTTTTCGTATTTCATTTTACAATAAATTAATTTATACTCGAAATTTTTATTTTATTCTGGTTTATAAAAAAATAGAGATGTTGAAATGTTAAATGATTTGAAAACTACAATACGCCAACGTTAAAAGATTTTTTTCTAACATATTATTAAATCAAAAATTGCGGCTAGTAATTAGTTAATTAAATCTAGGATTTATAGAGTATAGAGTGTGATAGTGATAACGTTTAAATTTTTGAATTTACTCATTCATTTATGTACACATCATGTACCTTCAACCTTGTGCTATCTTGAAAAGTGGTTTGTTATTTGTTAGTTTGTTTTGTTTATTGATAACGGAAAGGAATAGAAAATTTTCAATGATAAGAGGTTCTGGAACCGGGGAGGAATGTTTGGCAACCCTTTGCATTTTTTTAATCAATTTTAAACCAATTACAGCAGAGGTTGGGAAACGTTTTCCTGCCATGTTCAACCGTCCAAAATGGATCATGGATGCATGACGGCCAATAAAAAAGCGAGTATTTTTTTTTAGAAAAAATGAAAATGGTTGCCAAGAACTCCTCCCCGGTTCCAGACCCGAAATCGAATCATTGTAACGAACTTTCTAACTAATCAAATATTATTCGAGCCACAACTGAAATTCGTCATGCTAGTTAATTGTGATCAGGGGAGCACCAGAAGCTCAAGAAAGCATAAGAAAAATCCCAGATTTTTTCCCGCAAAGAAGAAATAATCCCATATTATATAATTTTTATTTAAATTTAGGTGTGTTAGATATTAGATAGAATCTTTACCTCAGGTTTCCTGGTTCAAAAATAAAGATTCTTTAAACACACAGTTTTTCCTTACTCCCGCCACAAAAATCAATTAATTAACATGTTGAGCATTTACAACAAAAATTAGAGGAAAAAATGATGTGATATAATATATTATTTTTTTCTCCTTTGCAGGAACAAATCTGTGATTTTTTTTTCTAGTGTCTAGTGCTCTCGAAATTCTGAGGAAGGTAGAATAGAGAACAACTATAATTTTAGATCAATATTTTTTTGCGAAACATGACTGTAAAAGTAAAAAATAATAACTTCTCTAATTGCGTTATTACGGCCATAACTCTCCAAAAAATAAAAAAGCCACAGCCTTAGTTTCTCCCTGAAGCCGAAACCATACATAGTTCGTTATGAATCGATTTTTTTTTTTTTTACAATAATCGATTATAATCGAATTATGAATTCTAATACAGAAAAACAAATACATTTTTATTATCATTTGATGCAAAGAAGAAATCATAATTTATTCTTATTTCAAATTGAAAGTTGTCTTGTTTCATCGAATTGTTTGTACACGTAAGAATTCTAGTATTGAAATTAAAGTTTTTAGTCTTATCCAAGAATAAGGATTAAAGATTAATCATGTCTACCAAATCAACATCTACCCCTGAAGTGAGTGCATCTTCTTGTAGTATAATATCACTGTAATCATAATTTATTCATACTGAACTTCTTTTATGTAGAACACGTCATACATTTTGACCGGGTATTTGTATTGATTATTGGTTCATTAACTATTACCTGGGCATCCTCGCTAATGGGATTTTTTTTTTTATGGAACAGAATTTAATTTCTGCAACTCTAAACAAAATAATAGGGTACTTATTTCCCGTATTATCCCGAGAATCTAGAGATTTGTATGAGATGATCTGCGTGCCATCTGTGGCATACCAAATTAATCTTTTTGACCGTTTACAAGAAATGAAACTCCAAGCAGATTGCAATTTACAACTATTTCTTCATATTCAATCAATATTCAGGTCTCCCTGTCAGTCGTCTTGCTTTATCTATCAGTATGATGTTGCTAACGTTGTCGACGACTTCACTCCTCATCCAACTGAAGGAAAGCTGCTGCCTCAATAGGATTCTTCCAGAGAGACTCAGGTGTTACGGTAATGGGGTTTGCCGGACTTTTAAACAGGTGTCTGACTATGTGGGCAGCTGTTTTGCATAGTGGGCATTTGTTATCTTCCATTTGATTTATTTTGGCTTTGTAACTCTGGAGGAGGATGCACCATCCAGAGCGGAGTTGTGTCAGCCTTGACCTTGCTGTTCTGGAAAGCTGCTTTTCGTCTCCACTGATGTCTGGCGGTGGATTGATGCCCAGAACTCGGTTGTGGGTAATGTTTGCAGTGACATAGTTAATCGTGTCAGTGTGGATCTTCAACAAGGTGTACTTGTAGCTGTCTTTGTCGAGGTTAGTGCACATCGGATACTGTTCGTGTAACTTTTCAATGTGAGTGTTGTTCATGTTCTTTTTAATGTTTCTTTCTGTTACCGGAGCTGTTATGTTGCTGTTGCAAGGATGACTGGCAGATGTCATGTCAGTAGGTATTGACGAGATAGCATATCATTATGTGGTTTAACTGGTCGTATTTTGGTCTCTTGATGTAAATGGTCGATGTTAGTGATCCTGTGGCATCCAGAGCAGCATTTTGAGTTGTCTGTAGTTTTATCCAGTTTGTTTTGCTGACTTGAGGGGTCCATAGTGGGGATGCGTAGTTGATGAGAGGTCTACATATTGCTTTGAAGGTGGTGATGATTATCTCTTTTTTTTTACCNGTCGATGTTAGTGATCCTGTGGCATCCAGAGCAGCATTTTGAGTTGTCTGTAGTTTTATCCAGTTTGTTTTGCTGACTTGAGGGGTCCATAGTGGGGATGCGTAGTTGATGAGAGGTCTACATATTGCTTTGAAGGTGGTGATGATTATCTCTTTTTTTTTTACCCCATGTTGTTCCTGCAAGAGCCTTCAAATCATTGTTTCGTTTTAAGGTTCTAGCTGGTGCTATTTTAATGTGCTCAGCAAAGGTTAATGTGTTATCTAGGGTAACCCCAAGGATTTAGGATGCTTCACTGTAGAAATGATGGCTCCATTTCCACATTGAAGGTTGTACTAACTTTTTTAGTCCAATTTGTCTGCTCAATATATCTCGCATGGGGTCTGCCTTAGCTTCCCTTAATCGTGTTCACTACAAAGGCTTTATGTCTATATAAATGTGTCATATCCATCTATGTCTTATTTCCTTTATTACTTTCTAGATTTTTTTTATCTCATTGTCCACTTGATTTTATTCATCACAATCACAGATATCTTGTAAACGTTGATCAATCCACGGAGAGTAAAACCCCGTCTCGAATGACCTTGATATTAAAGAGTTATAAAGCAAAATAAAAATAATAATAAAACAAACGCACCCTTCTTTTTTGAAGTTTTTTGTGGAACTGGGTATGAAAAGGAAGTAAACCTTTTCAACAGAGTACGATAACTTCCATGTGACTTGGATTAGTAATGGGTGCGTTCATTTTGAATCAGATGCGAACCAAATGAATAATTCTGTGATTCTTTTTATTTCAGGATAAACCAATAATTGTCAACAAGTGGGATGGTTCGGCTGTTAAAAATGCCTTAGATGATGCTGTCAAGGATGTAAGTCTTTTCTAGTTATCTATAATAATAAAACTCATAGGTGTATGTATGTATCACTAATTGTTTATCTAAAACGGTAAGAGATATCGAAAAATTGAAACGATATGCTGGAATCTCAGAAAAATTATCAGAATTCAAAAATGTCAAACCGTTTTCAAGTTTCGTCCAATTTTTCGAATGGTCACGGTCCGATATCTTAACTTTTGTAGCGACAAAACGTCCCCTCAAAGCGAGAAAGTTTTAGGTGGCGTTTCAAACCATCATTTAGGACATACTTGTCACAAATAAAATGTCTAGCCCTTTCGAGTTACGGCCGATTTTTGTAAGGGAAACATGGAATACTATTAGCACGGGAAGTGCCATGCCTCTAAGTCGTCAAGCAAAACGGGTGCAACCTGCTAGATTGTTTTAAATTGAAAGAGCCAGGAGGGGCGACAGTAAACGATTTTGTATGTGTATCCCAAATAGCAATTGTTTTTAGAAAATCGCATTTATTGGATTTATATGTAATCCAAGTGCAGCCCGAAACTTTAGATCTACTATGACAAGGTTCCTAAATATGTCTTATTTTAGGCTGTTGTAGATTAATAGAAGTGTATAAAATCTGTAGGTATTTTATCACGAGAAAATAATTTAGAAGAAATTATATTTTACAGAATATTGGTTGAACAATAATAAATTGTAAGATATCGAACTGGCTTAATAAAATCCAACACTTTAAGCCATGTTCTACATCAGGCTTTTGATACAATTTGAATGGAGTTCGTGTGGAAGTCCTTTCGTGAAAATGTCAGCCACCATTTCCTTTGTTGCAAATCGCATGATTTGTATGCTTCCATTTTGAACATGGTCTCTGATAAAATGGTGCCTCACGTCAATATGTTTTGTTCTGGATAGATATTTTGCGTTCTTGCTTCTTGCACAAATTAATCGCATCTTTATTATCTCCATAAATCAAAACAGATTTCTGATGAGCACGCAATTCATTTTTCAATACTTTCAACCAAATGGATTCCTGAATGGCATTAGTGAGCGCCATGTACTCCGCTTCCGTTGTAGAAAGAGCAATAGTAGGTTGTGTTTTTAGCTGAGTGAACCCGAACTTTGCATAGACACATATCCAGTAGTTGATTTTCTATCTTGGGTATCACTCGCCCAGTCTGCATCACAATATCCATTCATCATACATTTCTTGTTCAGATTTCCGATAGATAATTTTGAAATCTATAGTTTGTTTCACATATCGGAAAATTCGCTTAACCGCTTTCCAGTGGACGGTTCCGAAATTGTGATTGAAACGACTTAGAAAACTAATAGCATATGTTATGTCAAGTCTTGTGCCTTGAGCCAAATACAGTAAACTTCTTGATAAGGATTTTTTCTTAAAGCTTCTCTGTCGTTTTCAGTTTGAGGTATCATGTCCAAAGTGAACACCTGATTTGGGTCCATTGGTGTTTTGACGCCATTACAATCTTTCATTTAAAGCGTTCTAAGATTTCTTCAATGTATTTTGTTTGATTTAGAACCAAAATACCATTTTGATGATCATATTGAATTTTATAATCTTTCATCTCAAACGTCTGTTTGAGTCTATCTTTTAAAGACAATTTTTCAGACTCACTGTTTGAAAAAATCAATAAATCGACGACATAGACTGCAATGTAGACACACACATCAGCTTGTCTCTTGATGTATACACAAGGATCGTATTTTGACTGTTTGAACTCTAGGCTCTTAAAAAAACTAACTCTAAATTCAAGACACGACTCGCTTGTTTGAGTCTGTAAATTGACTTTAACAATTTACAATATTTTCCACCAAATCTTCAATTTTGGAACAACTCCATGTATATTTCTTCTTCAAGTTTTGGATGAAGAAATGCCACTACAACATCCATCTAATTAATATTCAAGTTTTGCTGAACTTCGAGAGCTAGAAGTAAACGAATTGAGCTATATCGCACCACATCAGCAAACACTTCCTCGTAGTCGATTCCCTCTTTCTGAAAATAGCCCTTCGCTACTAGACGAGATTTGTATTTTTCAATTGAACCATCAGCTTAATATCACCTCACTATTATTCTTTAAGAAGTGAATGTGAGACTTTCGACTGTGATCATCTGTGAAAGTTATAAAGTAGCGCGCTCCAGACTTGGATTGGACTTGCATGGTACCACACACGCCTGAGTGAACAAGTTGTAGCAATGACTCTGCTCGTTTTGGTGAAGAACCATTGAAAGGGGCGCAATGTTGTTTTGCTTTGGCACGTACGTCACAATTCTCAATTGGGTTTCCTCTTAATTCAATACACATGTTGTCGGTATCAAGGCATTTCAGATCCTGGTTATTGATGTGACCCAATCTTTTGTGCCTAAGTCCATATGTACCAGAAACATTTTCATTTATAATAATATTGATTTTTGGATTGAAACCTTTGAACAGGTACAAGCCATCTTCAACTGAACCCAAAGCAACAAAGTCTTTGTTTTTAACATGGACTTTCGCATCAAGAACTTTACAGCCTTTTTTGTCAAAAATCACAGTTTTATTTTTCTGAGCTATTTGAAATATGGATCGAAATACCATGCTGTATTACCTATGTTCTTTTTGTCATGACAATTTGCGATCAGTAAAGACGAATTGAGTGCACTATTGTCCAAATCTTTTTAACTTTTGTTAAATAAATGGCATTTATTACTTTTATGACCCAGCTTTTTACACTTAAAGCAGCGAAGCTTAGAGAGATCATTTGACGCGGAGAGTAAAACATTTCATTATTTTCAGTCATAGTTTTCATTCTCCTTTCTGTTGCTTCAAAAGACTTGCATATATTTACAGCCTTCTGCAATTTCAAGTCATTTTCATTTAGTAGTTTTTTTCCCAAGGTCATTGTTCTCAAAACCGTGAACTACTTTGTCTCGAATAAATTCTTCTACCATGTTGCCATACTCACAAAATTTCGCTAAAGATTTCAAGTTGCTCACAAATTTATCTACATTTTCGCTCTCTTGGTTGGCCAAACCAAAGATATACCTCTCGTAAATAACATTTCTTTTTGGGATAATACGCTGATCAAATTTTTCAATTACAAATTGGAGACTTGCCCGATCGTCAATTTTCTAAACTGAGTAGCAGGATTACTCATTATAAATGCGAATTATACCAAAAATCGTGAAGCGATGTGGCCCATAACCTAATAGAAGTGTATAAAATCTGTGTTTATCACGAGAAAATAATTTAGAAGAAATTATATTTTAATAAAATCCAACATAGACCGTCCATTGACGGGTTTAAAAATTATCAACCAGGATCTGTCTTATTTCTTGTTCTACCGACGGTAGACAAAGAAATTCAGCAATCTTCACATAGAGTGACTTTTTGATCAATTTCTTTTTCTTTTAGGTACTCATCGAAAAATACAACTACACAGAATGTTTTAGACTTATGGACGGACGATTATTGATTTGTGGTATTGCAGTTTCAGTAGCTATGTTTGCTTTGCTGTGGGATCATTTGTATCCATTTCCTCAATCAAGGTAAACCATATATATAACGCTGATGGTAATTGTTACACTGCTGTTGTTGTAGCGCTGTCCTCTTAAAATCAGCTCTTTTTACATTAACAGATTCAGGTTTTGAAAAATGCTAGAAATGGGTTCATGTGAGGTAACCGAAAAGGTTTTGATGAACCTTGGCTGAAATTGTCATGATATGCGTTTTAGTTCGTCGTGGGGACGCTAGGTACACAGCAACATTCTTTTATTATTATTTAAGTTTGGTCAGATGTATTTGCACTATAGATTTATATTGTTTTCACAAAAACCAATATTCTCCATCTGTAAAAATGCGGTTCTATACTATTTAGAAAAAAACATATCCGAATTAAAACAAGTTCGAATTCGACATGAATACTATACGTTTTCCAGTAATGGCACGCGTGCTGGTTCGTAGTGTCTGTTGAAGTGTCGTATATAATAACGTAGTATCTCAATAGAAGATAAAGGATATTTTTATTTTNTTAAAATACTATCTGGGGGTAAATTAGTTGTTTTATGACGATCCGGCAAAATCTTTGCCGGATATTTTTATTACACATCTCTGTGAAAAGTCAAACTGACCAATATTTAAGATAAACTATTTTTTCCTTAAAAATAACGTAAAGTATTAACCCAAATTCTGTTTATCCCGCGGTTGTTCTATGTTAAACATCTCTAATTTTCTTCTCCTTCAGTCAGAGCTAGAAATCGGAGGGATGCTGGAAGCGTGCACCATATGTGTGCTTAGTTTAGTTTTTAGGAAAACTTATTTTTCTAGTGTGAAAAAACTTGAGGAAAAATATTTTTGTATAGAAATTGTATTATATTAAAAATAAATAAAGAATTGAATTGAGTCCTTCCCGATACCGCATCAAAACCTATTCTTAAGACAACACCATTGCAATATTCTTTCTTGGAATGTAGTCGGATCGGAAGCGTGCATGCATTAAGTCAGGTATTAAATATTTAGTTTGGATAGCCCCTTCAAATTTAATTATAGGTATACACATATTTTTACTTTCTCTTCCATAGAAGATAAAGTATTGTAATCGTGCAGAAATTTTAGACATATTTTGGCTCAAAAAATCGTTTGACGGGAAGCCAAAGGCCAAAATAAAGATCAAATATATTCGGCCATTTTGCTTTTGGGCCATATTTTCAAAATTTTGGGTCATTTTTGAATTTTGAAAATATTTGGAGCCACGGGGCAAAAAAAAAAA
>CM022877.1:20344185-20374297 GCA_012654025.1 Pachypsylla venusta
AAATCTTTTTAAAATATTATTGTCACTAAAGAGCAAAGTCCGCAGCCGAAGGCTCCAAAATCGTTCAAAATAATACTGTCACTAAAGAGCAAAATCCGCAGCCGAAGCCTGCAAAATCTTTTTAAAATAATATTGTCACTAAAGAGCAAAGTCCGCTGCCGAAGGCTGCAAAATCTTTCAAAATAATTTTATATTCGGATATTCGTATTCTTCGAAGGTGCATTAATTATGAATATTCGCATTACTTTATTAATATGAATGTATTATGCTTTATTTTATAATGTCTGGAAGAATTTTTTATAAGTCATTTACCTATTTATTACGTATTTTCATTATGCCAAATTGAATGCGATTAAACGGGGTACCTACCTAATAATGAAATAAATTTTCGTTGTTCACGACTCAATTGAAATTCTCCATTTATTCAAACAATCATTTGCAGCATAAAGTGCTGCCTTTGGTGATATGTTTGACCCCGCAGTTTCTTTTACCAAGACAAAGGCTTGGCACTTACTTTAGACCTATGGGCGTAATCTGTCAAAACTTCTTTGGAACCACTAAATGTATTACTTTACTTATTACGTTCCTGAAAGGCTGGACTTTAATTTATTTCATATTAAAAGAAGTGTTGTAAATTATGAAGACTTCTTTTATAGTTTTTGCCCGTGGCTCATATTCGATTCCAAGTCTTTCTATCGAAACGGAAGACAAAAAATAAATAAAACATGGTATTAAATCCGGTATGATATCATGTTTACTTCTTTGAGTTTAACTGTGGTGGCTAATTACGGAGGATGAACTTCAACACAACAATTTGACCTTCAAAAAAATTCAGAGCGCCAATTAATGCACGTTTTTCCTCCTCATATTTATTCAACCCCCTCCCCCTCTCAGTTTCTCATTCTTACTATCTTTTACCCTTTCTGTTAATTTCTCTCTCCATTTATGCAGATTTGGGCTAAGGTCACATGATCGCGCGGTACCGCGCTGGAGGAGCATTCACATGACAACGTATGTACGCGCGACAGCCTGGCATCAAAATATTTTCTTGGCTACTTCATTTTGCCTCAAATCGCGGGGATCAACTGAACAGGTCAATACAAATTTATAGAACTAGTACCGCGCGGAACTGCGCGGATCAACTGAACAAATCGATACAAGTTTCTCTAGTACCGCGCGGTTCAAGATCTTGCGCGCGGTCATGTAGACAATATGCACTATTTAGATAGATCTTGTGCCGCACGATCATCTGAACTTAGCCTTATTGAAAACATAGAAATAGAAAAATGAAGAATTTTCGAGAAAATGGCTTGCAGGCAAAACGTTACGCCAATTTTTTAAATGTAATATTGGAAAAGTCGTGGCGATTAAAGGATAAAAGAAGTAGTGAAGACAGAAAAAAATAATACACGCAAAAGTGAAATTTTAAAAAAAAATATTTAAAATAATCCTTCTAACAAAAACATTAAATCAATGTTTTATAGCACTAAATTGATTACTAAGGCGTAATAAAATAAACTAATTTAATTTAAATTGAGCATTTAAATGCATAATAACAATTTTCAATAAAAAAATCAAACTACCTTTCATTTCAAGGGGAAATGATAGTGTAAATAAATGTAAACAAACACTTCTTAACACCTTGAACACAACATATGGGCGAGGGGGTCAGGCTTCAGGGGGATGCATGGAGTTAGTCATCTAGTATATTATTCTATATCCATGATCTGAACGCTCAAATCAAAGCGGCACCTGACAGAGAATCCTGGACAAAATATCAAGAATATATTATCATGGAATTAAAAGTGGTGGGATTTGGGAAAAAGGGATTTTTTCTGTCCAGGATTCTCTGTCATATGCCGCACTCTCAAACCAGAATCTGCCAGATGCGAGAAAATTAAGGCAACACAACTAGCGTTGCCAAACTTGTCATTTTCCTATTTCTCCCTGACTGGGAAAAAGAAAAGCAATAGATCCCTTGATATCAATATACTTATGTATAAAAGAGTTATATTTTGCGGTAATTATCCAGAAAATGACTATCTATGGCACGTTGAATGTTGAATACACCAGTTCCCGTTCGATCACTGAAGTTAAGCAGCATCCAGCGACGTGTTCCATGTGGGTGTCCACGTCGGTTCGCGCTCTCGAGATGCTGGCTATTTTTCTGACCCAACCCAGGCTGGGTGATGTCATGTAGGTAGCTGGTTTACAAGTTTCTAGCAAATGGAGGGTGAAACCCACGTCTTGGATGACTACTTAAATGTTAAGGAGACGTTAAGCCAAAAAAAAAAAAAAAAAAAAAAAGAGATCTGGCAACACTGTTAGTTTGTATTTTCATTTTACGAAAATCCAAAATCCTTTTTGCATAAAATTTTCATCCATTATTTTTTGATTTCTACATCTAGACGAATTCCCTGAAATTTTATTTTTGTTTTTTATCTAGTTTTACCTGACGATTTGCCTCTAGTTTTAGTTTTTCTTCATAATTACCTTCCAAACACCTACTTAATATAAAATGCCTAGCAAGAAAAAAAAATATAATGCAAGATTTCCTGCCGTAAGTATTTCTTTCTGTTACTCTAGATCATGAGGATCCTTTGATTGACGGGATTACTATTGGCCTGTTTTTTTTTTTATTGAACTGAGTTACTTTATTTCGTATTTTTCTATACATTTCCATATAACGAAATCATCAATAAAGTAACCCAGTTTAAAAAAAAAAAAAAAAGGCATTATGTCCAGATGTAACTGTTGAAGATCAAGCATAAGTCCAATGCTCCCGAAAAGCAAGCTTAGTATTATCTATATTCTATAATAATTTATAAATTATGGAAAAAGTAGTATGCGCAAAACAAAGCAAATGCTATACAAAGTGTATCTAAATCATAGATCTCACTGCCTTGTGAAGCATTTTTTTTTTTTAGTTTTATGAATACCCCTCAATATATTAATGTAACTGTCTCGCTGTGCTTCTACGTAAATGAATTATAGTAAGAAAACCTTCAGGGCAATTTCGAATAATATATCAAAATTGTAGAACATAAACTCAAGTATTTTTTATCATTCGAATGAATTATTGTAATGCAGATTGTAAAAACTACAGTAAATATGGGTTGGCGGTGTAGTGTTAAGACGCTCTGGCTGGTAAACAGAAGGAAAAGGCTGAAGAGTTCAAACCCAGCCAACTCATGAAATTCCATCCTCATATTTCTGATATATTTATCACTTTTGGAGCACATAGAAGGAGGAGTCCGTCTCGATGTTGATAATTCCGGCCTTCCACTACAATCACTTCCTATAATGGAGACAGAAAGTAAGTACTACAGGTAATCTAACCATGTTCTGCTGTCCGTCTTCGTTGGAAGATATATTTTATTATAATACTTTGTCAATATTTTTATGTAGGGTAGGATTAAAAAAATCATGCAATCCGATGAAGAAGTAGGAAAAGTTGCTCAAGCCGTTCCTGTTATAATCTCAAGAACTCTCGAATTGTTTGTAGAGTCATTGTTGAAGAAAGCTGTTGATATAACGAACTCAAAAAATGCAAAGACACTCACACCCTCACATATGTAAGTTTTAAACCATTGTACCTACCCAATTTCCAGTACTTAATGACATGTGCAATGGCCTAACATTGAGATTGGGGGTCCAAAATATTTTTTCAGCAGAGGGCCCGCTTGTGACTGATTTCTTTGTACTCTTGCAATATTGTAAATAGCCTTGTGAAAACTCGTGCAGGGTTTTGAAATAAGTATAATCTTTTCAGAGTAAATAAAGCATCTGTTCAGAGGTGATAGGGGGATGTACATTTCAACTACTTTTCTCAGAAGACATACAGATGAACAATATAGCCGTTCCGAGAACGAAATTTTCTAGTTTGGGAAAATTTGCCTTTTGTAGGAATCGATCCGCGTCCTCCGTCCCCTATTTAATTTGTTTAAAACTCAAGCTGACAAGAGTATTTTCGTCCCGCACCTATTTCTACCATGTTTCCAAACCTTAATCCAAAATATAAGAATTTCTTATTTATTTTTTTATCGACTACAAGTAAATTGATGAGTCAATAACATCAACAGAGTATTTTCGCGCTTTGATATTTGTTTTTACTTTCCTTATTTTATAAAAAGCAAAGTATTGTAATGGGCTGAAATTTTCGATTTGGTTGAATCGAAAACTTTTGGTTAAAATCGAATCCGCTGTTGGCGTTTTATTGCCGCTTTTTAGCATTTCTTATTAATCCTGCCTATAAAGAGAACGGTACGAGCTAGAAGTTGAAATTGGTGTCTATTCATACAAAACACTTTTTGTTAGGGTTATCTAACTTTGGCGGATTTTTGTCCGCTTTTTGGCAGTTCTTGCCGAAAAAGAGAACGGCGAGAGCTGAAGCATGAAATTTGTTGCCTATTTATATGCAAGGAATGCAAAATGACAATTTTGGTTGAAATCAAATTAGCCAATTTTTGGCAGGTTTCACGAATCCTGTCTGGAAATTTAGGTGATAGATACTTGAAATATATTCTACCATTCGTGAGACATGTTTTTCATTAGGAGACACTCACGAGTGGCTGTAAATCGAGACTATGTGCTCTGGGGACCTCAAAACGTATTTTGGCACTGAAAACTCGACATATTTCAGTCCTGTACAATAGTTTCTTTTTATAGATAAGGAGAGTCGTGTGATATTTACAGTAGATTTTTCTCTAACAGTTTTGTAATATTTACAAAAAAATTTCCATTTGTCTTCAGGAAACAATGCATTTTGTCAGAAAGCAGATTTGACTTTCTTGCAGATTTAGTAAGAAATATTCCGGATGCCGTGAATGAAGACGAATCTAGTGAAACGTAAGTATTAATTTTGTTTAGTTGCTCAGAATTTAAAAAAAATTGATTCGAAAGATTTAGTCGACCATAAGTCAATGTTTTTTTATGGATACACTCATCAAGTGTACCCCCCTACATACTAAAAGGAAACGTACCTACACCTTCATACTAAAAAGGAACTATTTTTCAAATTTCTACGGTTAGCCGTGTCAGGAAAGGGTACTGCTAAAGGGAGTAGGCACCGAATTAAGGAAAGCAACGCCGACCCTAAATAGAATTGGAAAGGAGTGAAGTTAAAGAAAAAGATTAAACCTCCTAAGCTAAATTCAACTTATTCGGAGGTTCTTTAAGCTATATTTTTTTTTTATATAATGTATTATTTTTTAGTGGTGCATTTAACTGCCAGGGTCATATGCAACAAAAAACTATAAATTTATATGAAGGATAATTGAAAGAAGTGTAACAATAATCCTGATTGTTACTTTCTTTTATTTTACAGAAATAATTCGTCTACCGTAGTAAGTAGAAGAAGAACCTCAATTGAAACACCTTCAAATGCAAAACCAACCTCAACACAATCTAGTAATTCTGCCCCTTCTCAACAGTCATATGTATCTTTCCCCAACAATCATACGCCTGCTTTTGTATCTACATCAGACAATGTATCTCAACAAATACCTTCAGTTCAAAATTCGTATGCACAACATAATGTACAGTTTCAAATACCTCAACCATATAGTGATTCGTATCAACAATCATCAAGTCACTCTCATTATGCGAATATGAATCACTCATATCAAACAGATCACTCTAATTATGATTCAAATCAATCTCAACAAATGTATCAGCAGAATTCTGCATCAACACAAGTTCAGTCTAGTTCATCTACTACTGGGATTCATTTTAATTTCTTGCCCGCGTCTGCGTCAAATGAGACGACTAGTTTTAATTCTATAGTTCCTTCTTATGCACCATCTAATTTTTCATCATCTAATCTAGTCATCGATGAGGACTATGATAATTAATTTTATAGGTTTGTGGTTTAGTGGTCAGACGCTTTGACTTGTAAACAGCAGGTCGTGTTTTTTTATCTAATGTCTTTTACATTTTAAGGTCATTAGAGACGTGGTTTTGCAAGCGACTACAAACTCATGCTACTGCGACCGCCTGGGTATTAAGCATGCCATTGTCGTTGGCTGGTCGTGTTTTCAAACCCAGCATTCTCATGAAATTTTATTCCCATGAATTTGGGATATTTACCACATAATAATGGCACTAAAAAAATGACGATGTAAAAGGAGGTTCAGCCCTTTTCTGGTTGTGTAAAATAAGGTGTATTATATACAGGATGAACCAGAATAATGTTGACACAAATCTAGGGGGGGGGGGGAAATAAATTTAAAAAAATGCTGTTTCTTTGTGTTATTATGCTCACTGCAGCATTGTAGGATTTTCCAATATCAATAATTATCCAATTTCTTTGAATTTTTTCAATTTTACCTACAATTCTGGCACCTGATCGCTATGCGCATTTATCTCCATAGCTCCTTATTGTCCTCACGAGGCTGAGTGGGCCCCCAAAACATCCAAACCACAGTTCGCCCCTGCCAGAATTCTGAGCCATGGGAGCTGGATAGGGGAAGTAAAATACATCATTTCTAACATAAAAGGTTAAAAAAAGTTATAAGCGATTTTATGGGGATCAGTAGAAATTTACCAAATGTCCGGAAAAAAGAAGTGAAAAATGCATATACACATCAATGTATTTCGTGTTGGAAATAACGTGTCTACCTCCCCTACGCCTATATCAACATTAAGGTGCTTGCATACAGCCGCATACTTAGTGGTCTTATTGTATAGCACATTATCTTTGCATATAAGCAAGCAAAATCAAAAACAGGTTCTTATGGGAGTCTGGAAATTGCTCAATCTGCGCACTCACATTAGAACATGTGTATTTATTTTTCCTTGCGTATGTGTTATACGATAATAGAAGTATTCTGGTCTATCCTGTAGATTAGAACTAGAAATTTCTATGTATATATTTGCGTTTATTTTGTCACAATTTTTAGTGAACATATAAGGAATTACAAGATTTCAAAAAAATCTTTGTCCTTTTACCTAATTCTCATTCTACTTATATTTTTCCCATCCAACAATGAACACTATTACCACGGTTACCTATTTGTCGTTAGGAGGATGAGTGTTCCTTTAAAAAGACCACATCCAGTATTGTAAAAAAAAATCTGCGAAGATAAAAACTAAATGTCGACTTTGTAATATAAAGGTCTTTGAAACGTTTCAATTAAACCTTGTTCCACTTGATAAAAGTTCATATAATCCCAAAGCGTACTGAAGTCTGAAATATACATTTAATTATACATGTCACTGGATCATCGAACGTGTTTTCCGTCACATTTGCAGACGCTATGTCAAAATATATCGTGGCGTTATTTTCCGTCGACCTAGAAGCGTAATGAGAACACTTCAGTTTGTATGTATGTCACAAGACATGAGGATTCTTCCTTGTGATCGTACTGTTTGATATATAATCAAAGCCTGGTGGGATCGTACTGTTTTATGTATAATCAAAACATGGAAAGAGAACGCGAAATGTGGCCAATCCTGCGTATCTATAGATTGTGGGCCTTAGCTGTTCAGAGTCATCTGCTTATTATTACTTTGACTTTTCTATTTTTGAAGGTAACCTAACAGCCTGTGGAAAATGGAACAGCGATATACTGTATTGGCAATACATTTCAGTGTCAGTATTGTAAGGTAGATCAGGTTTTAAGAGATATGTTCATAATGAAATAATAACATTTGTTCTTCTTAATCTTTTGTGTTGATTAACCAAGAGCGATATTTATTCATTTCTTTACAGTAAGCTATGTCTAGCTGTGGCTCTAGATGCGGAGGGAAATCCCCCACGTTGCGTTGTTTGCATAATTCAATTATAACCCCTTCAATTTTTTAAGAAAGAATCTTTCGATTATTTTGAAGTCCCATTTTGAACGACTGTATGTGGTCTTTTGTAACATTTCATTGGCAAATATAAAATTCCCAAAACATGTTTTTTCACACATTTTCTTAGTGATCCCTTTTGACACTAGTTTTTGTAGATTACTATTGTAGAAAAAAAAATCTGTTTTTTTTTTATATATACAGTATGTCCCAGAAGTCCTGCCCGGTGCCCATAACATTTGAACCGCTTGGAATTCTGTTTATTTCTAGGGATAGGAAAGGGCACATGGCCATTCGAATGGTAATATCAGTATCCAGGTTCGAATCCCGGAAGTGGTTTTTTTTGACACAAAGAGTCGATTTCTCGGGAAATTTAAATGGAATGGTACAAATATTTTTTTGAAAAATAAAAGTGCCAATAAAATAAGGAATATTCCCATGTTTGTTTTTTCAAAAAAATAATCAGAGGCGGGGCCAGAGGGGTTCAAAACCAAAACTTTTTACACCCTGTATAACGAAAACCGAATATTATTTTGATGTAGAAATACGTTAGGAGTGGCTCAATAAAGGTTTTCCATCTACATAAGAAATAAAAGTAACAACTTTTAAGTTTTATCAGTGCCGTAGGTTGGGAAAACCAAATCTCGTATTTCTGCCAGAGGTTAAAATGACGACTTTTAGAAAACGGCCATTTTGGGTTAGAAGGTCTGAAGTAAGTATATGATTTAAAACTTAAAATGGGGAGTGGTCTCAATAAGGAACCATTTTAGCCAAAAAAAAATAATTACTAACCCTCACACTCATTCATAACAGGGCCGTATTAATGTGAAAATTTCAATGGAAAAACTGCATATTAATTGATGTGTTCTTAATATGCAGTTTTTCATACTGTATATAAGAATGTTCTAACTGTATAACAATGAACCAGAGATCTGATGAATTGTGACTTTGCACTATTGTAAGTCTTGGTAAATTTCTGCAAAAGTCAACCCGCATACTTACTTATCTTATTTCATAGAATACATTTTGCTTACATGCGAAGATGCGTGCTGTGCGTTGTTTGCAAGCACCCAACATATTTAAATTACCTTTTTCACCAAAGTTACTAAATTTCCACGCATATCAACTTTCTATTGTAATAAAAATATATGTTGTGTCTTTGTGTTATTATGTCACAAGTGCTTTCTACAGCATTGTATTATTATTTTAATTTAGGTTTATTATTTTCAATAATGAACCTTTATCGTTTTTAATTTTACGTTTCAAAGTACGTAGAATCCAAAAATCAAATAAAAAAATCGTTTCTCCGTCGTGATTGACACATTTGCTCCCTAGCGTTTAACGATTTTGAAGAAATTTAATATGTAGGTCCATACTAAAATTTCAGTATTTAACCCTGTATACAGGGTGATTCATTTTAAAGAACATAGCCGAATATCTCGAAAACCGTTAGAGATAGAAAGAAAACGTTCCATACAAAAACACCCCTTATTAGGAGTGTTTTTTTTCAAGCCAGTAAAATCATGAACCCATGTGTCACATTGTCAAATTTACCTACAATGTGTCGCTATGCACATTAAAGTACATAGCTACTCATTTTCTTCACGAGGCTGAATGGTCCTCGAAACATCCAACCCACAGTCTCCCGATTGCAAGACTGCAGTGGCCATGGGAGCTCGTTCAATTTTCTATGTTAGTTAAGTTGGAGGCCAAGTAGACCATTAGTTATACAGGATGTAACTTTCGATTTTAAAATGAGACCCCCTATTTTTTATTTTATATTCTTACTCTCCGTAAAATTCTAAGTACTTTTCACTAGTCATATACCATATTTCACTTAACAATAATACAGGGTGTGCCAAAAACTTTTTTTTTCAAACTCGCTCGTACCAAATCGCATTGCTTCTTTCTCCTGAATAACGCGTAGTATTATCAGTTTTTTTGTCAGGCGTCATATTTCACATCGCGATCATACAGGGTTTGCCAAAAACAGAAAAAAATCAGTTTCCAAATGTAAATATGTATGTAGGATATGCATGTATGCAATGCATAAGGTAGCATGAAAAATGCAAGTATTTTATGCTTCTAAAAAGAGCAAATTTAATATCATTAACGAACTTCAAAATGGAACAAAACTTGTTGACATACAGTCTAACAAAAAAAACTAATGGCACCACGGTATTCAGGAGAGAGAGAAAACCATGAGATTTAATATTTCATACTATTATTTTAGCGGGGTTGGAAATTTGTCAGTTTTGACACACCCTGTATAATTGTTAAGTGAAATATGACTAGTGAAAAGTACTTAAATTTCATGGAAGATAACATAAAATAAAAAATATGGGGTCTCATTTGAAAAACGAATGTTCACGCTGCATAACCAACTTCTGAACCACCCAGTATATCGCGGTTGTCGCCACTATAACAGCGTCTAAAATCCATTAAAAAATGTTATTTTCATTTTTCTCTAACTCAAACAGGGAAAAAATAAGGGGTGTTATAATTATAAAAATGTAGACATTTTATTTGTTTAAATTTAATAAGAGGTAATTACAAAAATATAATTGTTTCATTGAGTTGTTAAAAAAAAATATTTCATTAAAATTATTGGTTTAAAAAAGTATTAACATTTTTCTAAAGTCAGATTGCAAGAAGAGAGAAAGAACAACAAGTACCTTTGACAAACACGGTAAACAAAACGGAAGAAATTGAACAAAAAAACAAGAAATTATGAAAGGAATGATTGGACAATTATATTGGTCTGTGACCAATTTAGGAACAGAACACGGAAAGTACCGAAAAAACAACAACCAAGACCTATATGGTGCCTTTTGTGAAGTTGTTGTAGCGGTACTTCTCTTGGAATCAACCGTTCATCCGATTTATAAATTCATGTTTAAAAAAATGGTAGAAATAGGTTGATATGAGGTTGTCGAAAAGATTTTGATGGCCCTTGGAAAAATGACGGTGTGCATTCCAGGTAGTCCGGTACGTAGAACAGTTACTCCCCCTCAAAATTTGGTGTTCGTAAAACATCAAATTTCGAGGGGGACGTTGCGGATTACAAAATTTTTCTTATACGAATGATAGAACTAATCAATTTTGTATTAAGAAGAATCCATCATTACCTGTCCCCGCGATGACTAGTTGGTCGTTCTATTGCTTAGGAACTCCTCGAAATTTGGTGTTCGTAAAACACCAAATTTCGAGGGGGACGTTGCGGATTACAAAATTTTTCTTGTACGAATGACAGAACTAAACAATTTTCTATTAAGAAAAATCCATCATTACCTGTCCCCGCGGCGACTGGTTGGTCGTTCCAGTGCTTAGAACACATACAATCACAGTTCCAGTCAAGGACAATCAAAACCTTTTCAGTAACCCCATATCAACCTAATAACTGGCCTCAAACCACAGACCCTTCGCTTGAAAGTTTCTCGGTTCCAAAGGTTCATTACCGAGAATAAGCCAGAATACAGTGCTTGGGAACTTCTTTAGAACCTGGTGTAAAGAAGTGAAAAGAATATAAGAAATGAGAACGGGTCCAATACATTTCGAACTCTAACTTAAAGGGGGGTAAAAAAAATCCAACATATTGACTAAACATTGAACACGTGTATATAAATGCAAAACCACGGTTTACAAAATAAATGCTTTTTTTAATATTTTTTTTTTGGCTTAACGTCTATTGGTCAT
This sequence comes from Pachypsylla venusta, assembly GCA_012654025.1. NCBI lineage: Eukaryota > Metazoa > Arthropoda > Insecta > Hemiptera > Aphalaridae > Pachypsylla > Pachypsylla venusta. The sequence goes on from CM022877.1 coordinate 20,355,673, forward strand.
TGGAGAAAGTTCTTTTACCCTCCATTTGTAAGAAAATTACAAACTAGCTTTCCACATCGACCCCATCCAGCCTGGGTTGGACCGGAAAAATAGCCAGCATCACGAAGGCATGAACCTATGAGGACACCCCTTGGTAAAACCTCGCTGGACGTTTTTTTACTACTAATCCCATTACAAGTGACGTTTTTGAGGGTTTGTTTGTTCAGTTTAATGTCACTAGAAAATCTCAACCTTTCAACTGACTACCCCACTATTTCTGGTACTGTGAGAAACGAACATTGTAGGCTAAATAAAAGTATAACACACACTTAAGGCACGAAATAATTTAAATTACAACACTGACGTGAGGACAAAATTTTACCTCTCAGTTAAAACTGTCTTGTAACCCGCCTTAGAAACTATTGAAATACATAAACTATTTACAAGAATTAATATTAACTACATATCTTAAAACATACAATAGAAATGAAACTAAATAGATGGACGGATTTTATTAGAGAATCAATGCATGTAGAACAAACGAATGTTTCATGAATTTGTCTAAATATACCTAAAGGTGGTATCTCACTATTTGTCAAATTTTGTCATTTTTTTTTACTTCAGTGTGATCGACAAATATATTTCATTAAATTCGCTATTTGATCAAACATAAAAGTGACCAAAATCGGTCTAAATAGTCTCGATGTAGTTTAAACACATGACAAACACGTTTGTCATTGTTTAATTGTTTTTGAAAACCAATTATCGAAAAATCACGAGTGAGGAAAATCTAAATTAACTTTCGATCAGAAATCGAAAAAAAAAAAAAAAAAAAAATGAAATTTTGAAAAAAGAGAATATATCAAAATTATATTTATTACGGATAAATAGTTGCTATGGTATAATTAGAGATTATGATCCCGAACCTTCTTGACAATCCCGAAGTTTCGGGACTGGAAAAATAGCATCACATTTTTTACACTGCATTTTTACCGCCGTTGGACACTGAAAAATGACTCCAAACGGATGAAGGATCTGAATCTTTTTTGTGCGATATAAAACCGTCTATTTTAAAGTCAAACCGAACACAAGTTGTTACGTTCAAAAAAGAGGTTAGAATATATTAGAACATTAAAAATTAAGTCTTTGCACACTTTTACAAGTCAGAAGATAAAAAGAAACGGAAACAAGTGAAATACCGACTGCTTTGTTTTCACCAAAAGGCTAGGTGCCTGTTTTTGGATAATTCGCATGAGTCATACAAACAAGACATCGGTTCATTCGGTCTACACAAAGAAGAAAAGAATTTAAAAAGGTCTTGCATTTTTTTATTGCATGGCAGATGTCAGCACATCCACTTTCATGTAACGTTCAAGGTTGATGTATTGGGAGTTTTGGGGCCTCATTTTCAAATTCAATAAAAAAGTATGTAGTTTGTTTGTTTTTATTATAACACTGTCAATCCCGAAAATCCCGTGATTGGATGGCGAATCCCGGGATCAAAATTTCAGCCATTTTCGAGCGGGATCGTACTCTCTAGGTATAATACACAACAAATAAAATATGTGGAATGGCAAATAATTTTATTTGGAAGTCTCATCAAATAGTGTGATAAGGGCACAAATATACACCACACACACAAATTCAACCAATATTCATCAAAAATAGTGCCAAAATTTGGACAAATAGTGTGATACCACCTTAACACGCGTAAAACGTATGATCGACCTCAGTTCTGGACACTCAGACAGGAGGCATATTGAGATTAATAAATGTTGGCTCATTCAAATTTCGTAAAAAGTCTAAGGCTATGTTCAGATGATCGCGCAGTATGACGAACACAAGATCTATCTAAATAGTGCTTATTGTCTACATGACCGCACGGTACTACGTCAACAAATTTGTATCGATTTGTTAATTTGATTCGCGCGGTACCCCGTGGTACTAGTTCTACAAATTTGTATTGACTTGTTCAGTTGATGCGCGCGGTTTGAGGCAAAATAAAGTAGGCAAGTAGATATTTTGAAGCCAGACTTCCGGGCGTACATACGTTTTCATGTGAATGTTCCTCCCACGCGGTACCGCGCGATCATCTGAACATAGCCTTAATGAAGCAATTGATGACAATGAGTAGTGTGCATAAAGCGAAGCCAATGCTTCGTAGTATGAGCACAGAATTCGTTTTTAATTTGCCGTGTTAATTTAGGTAGCATTTGCTCAACGGGATGAGAAAATGTTCAACACCTGAATATGCTATAGTTGTTGTAGCAGCACCCATCAAGAGCCAAAGAAGACTAAAATAAATTATTCATAAAAATTTCTTACAGCATATCATCACCATCGGAAAAAACGAGGATGATTGCTCTAAGCTGACGAGAGTCTTCTTTTATTTTGTATTGCTTTATTGATGGTCTTTGGCCGAACACTTACGTAGCACCAACCATTTGAAGGCATTTGCTACAGTAAAACCATTTGCTCAGTTTTTATGCACACTAGTTTGTTTGGTGCAAAAATAAGGTACCTATATCCGTTTTCTTCGACAAGGAGTTATTAATACATTTTGACTGGATAAGAATATCGCATCTTCAATGACTAACGAGAGAGCTATAACAGATACCTGATCATAAGTTTTTGTGCAAAAACCTGGTATCTCCGGGAGCTATCTTGTTTGTGCCCCAAAGCAAGGTGCCTGCATGTTTAGGTAGAAAAACAACAATATATATTCAAATGATTTAAAATAGTTCCAAAACATTTACAAAAATTATCTCATCTTTTCTAAATGCAGACTAATTCAATGAATCACACCTAAATGCATTACATTTGGTATACAGGGTGTCCCAAAAGTCCGAGACCGCCTGAATATCTTTTGAACAGCTTTATGTGGAGTTTTGAAATTTGCAAAAAAATTTACACGTCTAGCGTGTTTGGTTTAAAAATGGCAGACATTTGAAATTTCCAAGACATGACTTTCAAGAGTGTATACAACTTGGCAAATTATGTTTAAAACACAGTTTCCTAGATATTGGTGTCCTATGCAATTATTCAATATCCCATTGCAAATAATTCGCCTAATTTTAGACACTCTTGGAAGTCATGTTGGAAATTTCAAATGTCCGCCATTTTGAAACCAAACACGCTAGACGTGTAATTTTTTTTTGCAAAGTACTTCTAATTCTATTGTCTTTCTGAAAATGTATCACAAGATGAGGGTTCGTATTTAAAAAACAAAAGTTGGGCCCCCTGGCGGCCACATGGGACTCGCCCCTGAATAATTGGTCACACCATAATGTGGTTTAATTTGGGGTATAATACCATACAAAATTTCAAAACTCCACATAAAGCTGTTCAAAAGATATTCAGGCGGTCTCGGACTTTTGGGACACCCTGTATTATTACACCTTTAATAATGAAAAAGAAGAAAATATTTTTTTTGCGTCTTCGAGAAGCCCAGTTCGACGTGCTAGGACAGCGTTGAACGCATACCATCACAGTTCCAATCAAGCGCCATCAAAATCTTTTCGTTAACCCCATATCAAACTGATAAAGCATGGTTGATTTCGATAGCAACACCACTACTACAAGAAGAAGAAGTTTTTTGCCTTATTTTTGCACCATTGTCTTCAATTTGAATGTGATAATTTTGTGCTAACAAACATCTCAAAATGTGTTTTACAAGAAAAGTAAAATTGATATTTCTGTAATAATAATAATACTTAGGCGTTGGTCCAAAATCATTAAAGCGATGAGTATTATAAAACTTAACAAAGAACTAACGTTATACGATATATTTGGAAGACTTATAATAAATAAATAACTTCATACACTGAACTTTTCCTTAGCATTTTGTCTAACCAATTAGTGACACACACACACATCTATTGCAACGCATGCACATGAATTTTTACTTTGGCAATAAACGCTATTGACTTCTTCGAAAATAGAAAAAAATTCTGCACGAATACAAGACTTTATCTTCTAAAGGAAGAGAAAGTAAAAATCTGTGACACTGGCATCTGGGGGGAAACTAATCTTAGGTTTTAATGAGAGTAACCTCAACATACTAAGGGAAGCAAACTGGCAGTTAATTCTCTCATAATTTCAGTTTATCGAATTAATACTTCAATGATTACAGTTCAATCTTAACGAATGGAGCAGAAAGTGTGGAAACATATGCAATTACATGAGAACAGCCGCTAGAGTCCGCTATATCACACTTAAGCGAGAATAAGACTATATTTAAACCAAAAACGACAAAATTAGATTAACGATGTTAGTGTGCACACTCAATATGCTGATATGCCGAAAACATAGCGCTAGAGTTTCACGGTCCCTCCGGTTCATGTGTTACATTAAACAAGTTTCACACTCAATATGCTGATATGCCGAAAACATAGCGCTAGAGTTTCATGGTCCCTCCGCTCATGTGCTCATAAAACAAGTTTCCTCACTTTCTGTTCTATTCGTTGTGGTTAAATGATGAGATCTTATGCATTCTAGATTTGAGATCTAGAAAACATCGATTCGTTTTGTTAATATACTCAGGCAAGCAGTAGCAATTCATATGTTTCACTAAAATAACTTAACTCTTACGTAGCTTAAAATAACTTTACACAAATCAAGGTACATGGAATTTTAAATATCTAAAAAATAAAAATTGAATAAGTATGATTTTTGATTGTACTCAGAAGTGGAAATGCACAGAATTTTAAATTCTCGCATAATAGGGCAAAAGGGGATAAATCAAAAAATCATTTTTTTGTTTTGAATTCAGATTTAATTCCAAAACATAAAATAATATAATACTAGATGGTGATTATTTCAAAAAGTTAGATATTTAGGAGATAAGTCTGACATAACCGCTCTATAACAACTTTTTTTAAATTGCAATTAAGAAAAAAAATACAAAAATCAAAATGTATCCGTTTTTTTATTATTATTTCACTCCACCCGAAAAGAAGCCCTAATATACGAGAATTATTTGAACATTTTTCATCTCTGTAGTATTATTATTTCATAGAGCAAATGAAGGCAGTAATCGAATGTGGTGACATCATATCAATGTAAATGTATATTTCTATGTCACAACTTTTAGTGGATATTACAAGGGTTTTTTGTAGACAAGGTGTTTGAAAGAAAAATCTAGAGAACGGATTGGAATTTTAAAACTTACAAATGTCAAATAAATCTCAAAATGCTTTAATTTATTTTTTTAAACATCAAAATGCAGTACAAAAGGGGAGTTCTAAAGTTGTGCTCCTTAGCACTTCCTCTGAAAGTATCAAAATTTCGAGAACTACGAGAAAAAGTTTCTTCGTTTTAATAAAACACGCGTTTCAGCGTTTTTCGAAATTCTAATCCGCTCTAAGATATTTCGAGTTTTTTTCCCCCTCAAACGATAATTGTCTTCAGAAAGCTGAATTACCCATTAACATAACCCAAGCAAGTATATAGTTAAAAAAAAAAAACTAAATTTTTCGACTCTATAACTAAAGAGAGTGTTCTAAAACTCAATGAATTTCCATCGTAAAATATGTTATTCCTCTTCCGTTGTCATACAGTACTCGTTTCATACAATCCCTCACATTTTTCTAAAAGTCTCAACACCGGATTGATATTATAAGGAAACAAATCTTTGGACACTAGTCTGTCTATTGAAAACCTAAGTCTAATCAAAACACTCATAACATCATCTAAGTCCCGTCCACACGTCGAAACAAACTCCGTCCAATTTCTACGAACATATTTAAGAAGCCTTAATAAGTAAAGAAGGAAACATGTTTCATTGGAGACTAAAAGATCTAATAATACGTCAGTATCATGAGATACCGTGCGTAGAAATTGTATAAAAGTTAATGCGGGATTGAGAACTCGTCGCAATTCAGGACTTGCAGAGTCTCTGTAGAGACCAACTGTTACATCCATGCAACAAATCATACCTTCAATCATAGCATCGTCTTGGTCAGATAACAATTGTACAATCCATGTGGCCAGCAGTGTTTCAGGATGGAAAGGAAGCAATGCTTTAACGCAACTATCCAACTGTCTAAGAACCTCACGGATAGATCTTTCAATGACAGCCATATCAGCATCAACATCTTCCGCTTCAGATCCAAGAGACGAGTCACTAGAAGAATCGCATCGGGTTTCTTTAACGGTAACCGCCACAGATTTGAGTACTAGAAGAACAATCTTTTGTAAAAGGGGCTTATCTCCATCACCCGCACCACCACTAAACCTTCCACTTCCTTCACGATATGGAAGTGAGTCCAGTAATCGCCAGTCCTTGACACTTCGAACTATAAGATGCGCCAAAGTGCAAGGCTCTTCCGCCAACACATCTTGCAATGCTAAGGTACTTCCATAGCACAAAACTTCATTAAACAAACCTAGTATATGTTTCCAAATAACCGGCGGTATGCTAGAGTTCAACATGGGAACAAAGCCCTCCAGGTTACCATAAAATGGTTTTGTATCGATAACAGAAAGATTAGCTTTAACAGAAATTATGGCTTCCCATAAATCTAGAAAGGTAATGATTGTACATTCAAAAGCGGGTGAGTAGGAACCTATCAGAGTGTAGAACCTGTTCACCAGCGATGGCCACTTACTTTCTAAAGATTTTATACAAAGACATTTGATATGAGTTATATCTACACTTTCAGGGTCTGCTACAGTGATGGTTTGACACCCTGCGGGCGAAGAGTCTGACCTTTCTTCTAAAGGGTGTTCTTCTATATCTTTCCATTCAACTACTCGTTTAATTACTTCTAAAGAAAATGTTATTCGACTTGGATTACTATTTGAAAGAGCATTTTCTGTGAGTTGATTTAGCCACCTAGGCTCTACATGTATTCTAGAAACTAAGAAGAAAGCGGATAGCGCTCTACCCGCCACAAAACAAATATAAGCATTGCTGTGTCCTGAAAGTTCGATGAGTTGGTCTATCAAACCATGCTCGTTTCGAATCAGGAAGTCACACACATCACCTATGCGTGAACATACAGAACCACGAGAATTCTGTTTAACTGCTATCTCACAGAGAAGTTGTACTGAACTTACAAACTGAAGGATACGGTCGTGACTCCATTCTGTCACTAAAGTTGAATATTGGTCACCCTCAGCTCGACGACCTCGGAAGGATTTTCTGAGAGTACTTTCACTTACAGGACAAAGACATTCATTTAAGATACTTTGCTGTAGAAGTTCCAAATCATCTTCCTCTTCCTCCTCGACAGAGGTGTCAAGCTTGCACTTTTTTCTCACAGATTCCATGACTATCTTGAGTTGGAGAACAAACTGGAAATTAGAGAGAAAAGGGTAAATAAGAATTAGATATAATCTTCAAATTAAGAAGGTATTGTTTAACTAGTATAAATATCGATTCAATATTTATACTAGTTAAACAATATGTTTAACTAGTATAAATATTGAATCGATAAAATATAAAAATTAACAATATCGATTCAGAGTTTAATTAAATAAAAATTATAAGCTAAAATAAAAAAAAAAAAAATTAAGTTGTTGAGCTTTCGCCGGTACTGTTATAATCAGACCAGAGTCATGATAGAACGATGTGAACAATATCACAACTTGACACTTGAATTAAATTCTGGATCGAAATTGTCAATTTTTATATTTTATATATCTTACGATCCTTTAAATCTTCGTGACAAGTTGTGATAGTGTTCACATCGTTCGTTCTAACATAGCTCTGGTCTGATGATTAATTTTAATTTTGAATTTTATTTTTACCTTTTAATTTTTAATTAATTAAACTGAATCGATGTTGTCAATTTTTATAATATCTTACGATTCTTTAAATAATTTAAATATAATTTATATTTGGGTATCCCAGCTCACCTGTTTTTACTGATTGATTTATGATAGGGTCATCATTTTCATGAAATTCACAAATCTGATATCAACTTTGATTTTTTTAATGAGACCCCCCACTTTATTGACTCGGTTTCCTTCTTTTACAGGTAATATCGAATACAATTTTATTGGCGACAAGTGGTTTTCTGAATATTGATACAATAGCAATTATCTATTATTAGTTGAAATTCTAATTTGGTCAGAACACTCAATCACTGATATAATATTCCCAAGTCAAAATTTAAGAGCGGAACCTTGTAACAGTATTATTCTATCATTGAGTTTTACCAAAAAAATCGTTGAACTTTCTAAGTAGTCAATTCTTATTATCTGATACAATGACTATTCTAAGTAAAAAATTGAAACTTGAAAAAATCTCAACTAAAAACTCTAAGAATTTACGGATAAAACCTTTGCAAATTAGAAATGGACACTACTTTTAGTCCAAAATTGCCACTGGTTTTTATCTAAGCCTGAAACCTTCCTAGCTGATGGAGACTAGTGATAAGTTTGAATTGTGTCAGTACTAATTTTTTGATACCAGGAAAATATCAACTTATACAGAAATGTGAATAAATTATGGTTGCTTACCGATTCCTTATATGTAAATACATTGTTGAAAAAACTAAACCAATATCCTCCAGGATATAAAACAAGAAGTAATATAGATTTTGAGGTAAACTAGATGGTAGGTTGGTAGGGTTACACCAAGTAAAGACCAGTAGCACTTTCAATAAAACATTTTAGAAACAATTAAACTGATATACACATTATAAAAAAAATGAGGTATTTATAGTGAATTAGTTAAGAAATTAACTAGAATCGATAATAATAGTTATGTATGTAATTACAAGTAATTTCTTATCACTTATATCTACAAATTATCTGAATTTTTTAATACGCACAGATGACAAAAACATGAACGATCAGCCATCTTGTACAATATGACGATTGACGCTGCTTATCATTGATACCAACCAATTATTTTCTAGGTCAATTTTTTTTTTTTTTTTATCAGATACCCTGCTAGCATATTCGCCGATGGCCGCAAATTTGATTGCATCTTTTTCCTTTACAACTGTAGAAAAAATCTGCCATATTTGGTATACGCAAGAAGGTTTACCGAATAGGCACGGTAAGCACGTGCCTAGGGCGCTAGGCAATTGGCATTTTTGGGGGGGCCCCCTCCGAAATTTTTTTCGGGATAAGCCATCAAATGTGAAACGCGAGTGCGGCGAGTGTATATCATCTAACCCTGTGCTTCTTTTTCAATGTCACGCAGAAAACACTTTTTGGGATACTTACTTTGTTATGTACTATATGTTTTTCCGTACCATTTATTTAAGTTAGGGGTGAAAAGTATTTTTATATAGTGTAAGTTGGGTCGAAAAATCATAATATCTCGTGTAAGTTACGCCGAAAAGTCATAATATCTAGTGAAAGTTGGATTTATTTTCTAGGGGGGGGGCAGCTGCCCCCTTGCGTACGCCTATGATTTGGCCCCAAATAAACCAAAAACTAATTAGCTAATTCTATGAATATAATGAATGACCATACCAAATTTCATCAAAATCGGAAAAAGCGTACGAGAGTATATTGTTACAAAAAAAGAAAAAGAAATTTTGTCTTGTTAAAACTAGACTTTTTTTTTATTGATACCTAACCGAATTTGCTGGCAACCGAGGGATACGAGGATGGGAATCTTCAAAAGATACACCCACTTCTCGGACGGAAGATATTTGTTTAGCCGCGGCCAGACAAAGATCCCAGCCAAGTGGCGTGAAGGTTATGTTGGACTCAATCTTTAACTAAAGGTGGGGTTGAGACCCCTCCGATTGCTAAACAACTAAGCCCCCCCTCTCTGCCCCATTGTCAGCTATATGATAACAATCTGTCCCGGCACTGCACGAATGTGCTCAGTACTATTTATCAGGACCTCACTTAAATAAATTGAATTGATCCTTGAAGATTTTGATATCTCATACCCTTTGAGGATTTGGCACAAAGCCCGAATGGAGCAATAGTTTTTCCTAATGGTGCAAGAGTTTTTAGGGGTAAGATGCTCCTTCATGAGAAGAACAAGTTTGTTTATTTTATCAATATAAGCGTTAAGATGAACATCCCCCAAACCAGGGAGGTTAGGAAACGTTTTGATCGGCTATGCCTCAATGATGAAGTTGTTTTTTGGTCAAACTTCGAAGTTCATCCCTAAAAACTCTTGCACCATTTGGAAAAAAAATATTGCTCCATTCGGGCTTTGTGTCGCGCCCTACCTTTTGGACTGTAAGGTCCGGTCCTACAAAAGCCGAGTTTTGAAACACTCGGGTCTGGTTATTGTATTAACACAGTGTAATGAAAAAAAACAATATTTGTACGGTTGGTTACAATGTTTTTAAAATCATCGTAGGTGTGGCAGCCATATTTAATTTCTTTAAAATGAACCTGATTGGACCAATAAAAAAAAATTGTAAACACAACAGAAGCAGTTCGGTATTCAGCAATTTGCTGCACTTTTCCGTCTTTTCCTCAGGAAACTTGTCTTGAAAGCTTGAAGTCTCGAAAAGAAAAGCTGTACGGGTCTGCTGCTGACTTCTGAAATTGGAATGAAAACTTTTGAAAAATACTTTTTATTTTTCACGTAACCTTTATCTTTCTGTTCCGTTTGTTATTTGTTCTATAATAATTTTATTATGTTTTTAATAAATCTTTATTTTGTTACATTAGTTTGTTATCAATTAATAATCTTTCCATAACAGTTCAATATTACAACACTTCAACATTTTTTAATTATATAGTAGCTTCAATCATGTGTTTTTATATAATATCAAGATCAAATAAGTAAGTAGACCATGTTTCATTTAATATCATACAGAAATTCAATAATCTACCTACCTATGGACATCACTGAAGGCCGAAGAGGACTTTGACAGAGTGAGAAATATGATTTCCTTAAAAGCTTCTTACATAAAAATTGGTGAATCTTTTCCAAAGTTTGGCCTTTCCTACACCTCTACACTAGTCAAGGATTCTTCATACCAACTCGGAAAATCAACAACTAATCATTTTTTATTTCTTCAGAATTTTGCACTGAGAAATAATTTTACGATTATAATTATGATATAAATATTATGTTTGAAACTTTCTAATATTTGGGCTAATGTAGCCAATAGTCTGATAACAACCGTTCCTTCTGTTACAATAGGAGTGAGAAGTACCTCGTTTATTTAATTGCCAATCGAAATCCTGTTTTCTCCCATTTTTCACAATAATTTTGCTAATAATTGGAATCAAATAGAACGTATCCGGTCCCAAAAATTATATTTTATCGTGACCTTCCAACATGAGTAACACAAATCGAGAATGTCCAACAAATTGGTTTTGCTTCATATTTTTATTCCAGAACTAAACATGCTGACCTTTGCAGTGAAAATAAAGAGTGATGACCTTAGCATGTAATGCAATGTCTGAACTACCTACCAAACTAAGCAATGTGGCAAACACAGGTAAGTTATATTACGTATATACATTTTATACAAGTTTGTATTTTATTGAATATTCCATAGTGGTAAGTCATACTTGAGATTATGAGAAGTTACTTGATGTCACATCATCACGGACCGAGGCCACAAATGGTATACACAAAAAAGAATTCTGCAGTGTTATTTGGTTTTTGTTACTGGTAAAATTATATTGCTATGGTTTTAGAGACACGTTTCAATTATTTGCCTCTAAGATTAGATGTAAGACGAGAAAGCTTTAGCTCCAAAAAAATACTCATTTAGAGCTGTTCTCCCAGACATCAGGATACCATCAGAAATGATGACACTTTTGAATGAATGTATTAAGTCTGTTGAGAATCGTTCACAAAACTTGTTTTCACCGCTCCAAAATTGTTGGTTTCACACATTTCAATATCCAGGCACTTTTCTATTGAAGTTCTGTTTGTAAGGTTGTTATATACTAGATAACTAGAATTTTGAAATTGAAGTATCGATTATAATCTACCTATTTTTATCTTCTCAGGTGATGAGAGATTACGGGAGTTGGAAGCTCTATTTCTGGGAGGTCCCATCCAAGGAAAAGGAAGAGTGTTCAGTATTGAAACTTTGTTGGACATTTTACTTGTCCTGTATGATGAATGTTGCAATTCATCTCTCAGAAGAGAAAAAACTGTGTCGGATTTTATTGAATTTGGTAAGTTCAGCTGAAGTTGCCATAGTGTTTGCTCTTCAATTTTCTTAAAAATATCTTAAACTAGTAGTTCTGTGAATTGTAGACCTCACTCACTTAAAATTACCACCATTTGGTTCCGGGTAATATAATAGGTCTCAAAAACTAATCAGCTAATCATATGAATATAGTGACTATCCATACAAAAGTTCATCCAAATTAGGCGTTTGAGAGTAATAAACAAATAAAAGAACAACTGTGGCGTTAAAACTAGACCTTCTCCTCGTTCGATGAAATATTTGAATTATCTGTATTCTAGTGGTCATTGTACTAGAAGTCAACTCAGGAGATCCGAGTTCGATTCATGATGTGGTTGGATTTTTCAAATATTCCTGCTCTGATTCGAGAAGGCAATTGATTAAACTACATAAAGGTGATGATAAGTGCAATCGTTATAGAGTAAATTTAATGCATTAAATATTTTGAAATCCCTTTAATACTGTGATGAAAACTTCAACTAGTAGCTCTGTGAACTGTAGACGTCACTCTGTGAACTGTAGACGTCACCCACGTAAAAATGCCACCATTTAGCTAAGGCGTTCGAGAGTTATCGAGGTACAAGAAGACAAACAAAAGCAAATTTTTTGTGTTAAAACTAAATTACTACGCATAATTAAATTGGGAAATTGCATTGCTCTCTTATGGTCTGGCCCAGTCTTTAAAAACATGTAATAAAAATAGCAATGTAATTTAGGAAGAATTGGGTCGTCCTATTTTCTTTTGCGTATTGTTGACCTGCGTTCGATTAAAGATGAAGTATGACCATGTGATAGAACAAAGGCACCTTCAATTAGATTGCGACACATGAAGTATAACTAACTCCATGAGATAGAATAAAAGCATCTTCAATTAGCTTGTAAATTTAATTTATCAGTGATATTTGTATAGTTTAAAATCAAATGATGACATATTTGAAGTAACTAGTCAACTTTATATTTTGTGGACATTGTTTATCATTAATAATCATCATCAGAATCAAACAATATTTTCTTTTAGCTATGAAGCTAGTTGTTTTATGAACTGCGGACCTCACTCAACTAATGGTGTCATTTGGCAGTCCAATTTGGCCCAAAAATTAATCAGCTTGTTCTATGAACGGACAAGGCATTACAGAGTTATCGTGGACCAAACACAGACGTAAAAGAAAAATCGTGGTGTTAAAACTAGATCTCCTTTCCTGCTGTTAGTTAAGATTTGGTTTCTTAGACCTCTATGCCTCCAATAAAACAAGCCCGAACGAATTGATGGTCTAGTTTTAACTTCACGATTTTTCTTCTTCTTTTTTATCTGTTTGTCACTTTGTACGGCTATGATCCTCGAACGTTTTATCTGATTTTGATTTTTGAATTTGGTATGTAACTAATTACATTCATTATATTCGTAAACTAGTTGATTAATTTTTCCGACGACAACTCACTGTGTTTTTCCTCCGTTGGACCCAGCCGTTCTGCTCCAGATACTTCCTCAAAGAGTTGGTGGGTATATAAATCCTTGCTAAACCCTGAAGTATCTGATCGTTGTCGTCTATGTATGCTGGCCGCTTATGATGTAAATCATGAGCAGCCAGTAACTCTCCATCATTCAACTATCCATCAAACCCAACTAATCTAGAGCCGTCAGCATTATGGACAGATCCTTTTGGAGAGGCCGCCTTTCTTGGCCTGGAGACACAGTGAGAGTTGTTGAGAACGTTAACGACAACATTAATTTTTGGGCTCTATGAGGCTACTCGAGGCCAAATGGTTACCATTTTAATTGTCTGATGTATACAGTTCACAGATTTACTTGTTAAGCTATGTAGTTAATATCAAACTTTTTCTATTTTAACTTCACCTTCTTCCAATTCTATTTGGGGTCGTTACATTCCTTAATTCTACCATGCCCCAACCTTCTTTTCAGTTTCTACTTTCTTTAGCTGTATTCTGTCTTGACACTGTAATTTGCTGATGATCTTTCATCATCAGTTTGAAGCAGAGTTTTTTAAAGGCTGGGTGCACTTCCTAATACCAAACCATCTGTATTTAGACGGGCTTAGGACCGTTACCTAGTGAAGCTGCCCTGTACCCCTCGATGCCTACTAAGATCGAACATTTTACTATCTTAAGACAAAACATTACGCTCTAATTGGGGATTGTTGCATTGTGCAGGGTCTAATAATTTATTTATAGTTTTTTTGTTTGAAATATTTTTAACCCATAAATACAATTTGTGTTACCATTAATTGAATAAAAAATGGGACAGAATGCTTGGAGTTGTTAAAGAAAAATAGAAATATTCTTTCGCATGAAAAAGATTCTAATATGTCGTAAGCGGTTTGTTTCTACAATATCCTGTTCTACAAGCAGCTAAACTCTATCCCAATAAAAAATAAAAAAAAATGATGCAAAGACATACACATGATTGAAGCAATCTAGGTATTTAGGACTTACTAACATTCAAAGAGGAAAAGTAAATTATACTTGAGATAAGAAATCACTTGAGGTTGACATCCTTACGAGCCGAGTCCACCTGAGGTGGTAGTGTAAAATATTACCGAAAGCAATTCTACAATATTAGTATTGTAACTCATTTTCTTGTGTTACTGACGTAATTATATTCTAGTTATTGACATGGTCCTGGAACCCCATGTCAATTATCAATCTCCAAGAATAAATGTAGGTATGATGATAATTATAAAATTTAGCTGTGGATAATAACTTATTTAGAGCTACAGTCTCATACATCTGGCTACCATCGAACACTAATGAATGAATTAATAAAAGCATGCATAATTTACTAGTTTGAATTGTAGACCTCACTCGAATAATAGGCCTTCATTTGGCCCCGGGTGGCCTATTAGGCTGCAAGCACTAATCAAATTCCGCGAAGATAATAAATGTCCATACCATGTTTCATCAAAATTGGATAAGACGATTGAACGAAGAGATACACAAACAGACGGCTAAAGATCATTATCTTGAAGTTAAAACTAGACCTTACTTCGTTCAATCAATTAAAAATACTAATAATTTATAGTCCATCACAGTTCCAGCCAAGGGCCTTCAAAGACTTTTCCGTAACCTTATATCAATCTGTTTCTACCAATTTTCCAATCCTGAATCTTGAAATGAACAGTGAATTTTAAGAGGAACACTGCTACAACAACAACCACCACCAATAGTTTATAGGCACGAACGACTTGGTTGTAAAAGCGTATTAGAAGCATACACATGCTTCGGAAAATATGTCAAAATTGTAGACAAAGAAAGTACTCTTTAGGACTATAAAAGCTCTTGCTTCTAAGCCTCCACCGGACTGTTGGTGCTTGTAACTCTCGGTAGTTCAAAAGCAAATTATCCTTGCAACTGGCCCATTAGGGCGGTCGTCTTTTTTTGCAAACGACAATAGTGTTTACGCCACTGCGCTGAACATGTAGTGTTTCGTATATTTCGGTTCGGGCTTTTGATTGGCTATTCCTTGCATCCGATCTTATATTTCCCTATCTTTAAACTTTAAAATTCAGTTCCAAAATACCTACCGCCCGCTATACAGTCTGCTAATCTAAAAATAATAATTATTTGAATACATCGTGTAATAACTTAAAGTGCATCAAGATTCAAGAAGCTGGCCAGCCATCACAGATGCTATCACAAAAGCGGCAGGTAAATTAATCCTTATTCCTGTTTCTTGTTACCGCTCCCACAAATAGCGATTACGCTATTGTCGTTAGAAGTTGCGCGTATACAACATTTTTTCTTTTCTTGTTTTTTCGTGCGCTTGTAATTGCTTGCAAAAGGTCTCCTGACTTGTGTTTTTAGATAAATAATAGGTCTGTATGCATATAATTTCTGAGCGAAGCAAGAGTTACCCAATTAGAACTCGTCGAGGGTTAACGTACGTTCTGTTTTTCTCATATTCTCTGAATAACCTTGAATTTTAAAAATCTTTTTAATATAAACTAAATTTATGTTTCAAATTTTTGGCATCCGTGCCCCTTGACTTTTTGAAAAAGTATGAAACATTGCGAGTGACACGTTTCGTTCAATTTCTTGGGTTTTTCCACATTGAATACACAACATTTCTCGTCAGATGACAACGCATGACGTGTTGAGTGCTTGTAGTCCGCTGGGGATCACTGTGTGTTGTTGGCTATACGGTATTCGGCGTTGTGATGACGAATGAGTAGTAGTCGTTGTTAAAGTTTTCGGCGACATTCTCTCCAGTTATTATATATTACGTTCTAGGATGGTCAAGTCTGGGCTACATATCATAATGAACTAATTCTTCTTACCTAGTTTGAAACAAAAAATATCAAGGGGGGGTAGATTTTTTGTCAGTAAAATAATAAGTCCAAGTTTCACATTGGCATAGTTTTTCTCAGCCCAACTATGGCAGATCTTCCAAAGTCCAAAACACTCCTATTTTAGTCAAAAGATATTCTATAGTCACGAAAAAGGACGTATAAGAATTTGCATGCACCAGCTAGTGTAGATAGTTAATTATATTCTAAGTTGCCCGCCCTGTAGATTGATAATATCACTGAGGCGGGGTGACATGAAAATCATTATTTTTTTACGCTGAGTAATGAATTTGTATCTAAAAATACATTTTTTTTAGTTGAACGGGGAAGTGAGTTGGAAAAGGACTTCTCCCTCACATAGTTTGTCGTCTATTCAACTTCTGAGATGGGAATTTTCTCAATGCATTGTTGAACTTTAAATTTGAGAATGCAAAATGTTAATTCTTTTATCTGACATCACACAGGTGGTAGAATCAGTGCTGGATTTCATTTTCTGGATAGGGCAGGGTATTTTTCATGTTTAACATATTTTATTTATATATTCAGAATGGACCGGCTTTTATGTAACAGCAAGTTTTCTTCGAACGTGCTCGTGTTTTCGAAAAAGAAAAAGCACGTTCATTTTTTATTTTTGATGCGGTTTTTTGGTACTTTTGATTTAATTTGGTTGGGGTGGTCTAAGAAAACGGTGCCAACATTCGATTTTTAAATTCCCCCCCCCTTTTTTTTTCTATCATATTTGTATTATCCATAAAATTCTACATACTTTTGACTGGTCACTTGCTTACATTTTCCGATAAATTTTATATCAATGAAAAGTACAAGTGTGACCTAGTAAATAGCTTTAGTTTATCTTGCTGAACATAATCGTAGTAAAAATCGAAACGGTTTTTCACTGAAAATTACAAGAGTTAGCTTTGCCCAGAGTGATTCAGAGGCTTATCCAATGCCTTCATTTCTAACTAAAAAACATTGACGCTGGCTCTGAACAATTGGTATTTTCTAAATTTTATTTTGCCCGATCCCGGATTCAAAATCTCGAATTGCTAGTCATCATTTTATATCATGATTTAAGGATTAAGAGTTTATATGTTGTCGCGACAAAATTTAAGATGTCGGACAGTGCTGAGTAAATCAGCACTTACTCGATAGTGTTTCGACCATTTTATAACGATTTCTGGGGTTCATTATGCACCTGAATCTTTCCATGAATCACACTGTCTACTGGTGAAAACCACATGAATCATGATTTTTTTAAAGGTAGGATAAAGAAAATAGTTTTCGAAAAATGATCAATCTATGGCAACCGTGTTTGTCATGCGTTTAATTAAACCATATCAGACTATTTAGACAAATTTTGATCACTATTTGATTGTATTTGACTTGGTCAAATACAATCAAATAGCAAATTTGATCAAATATATTTGTCGATCACACTGTTTTAAATACAATCAAATAGCAAATTTGATCAAATATATTTGTCGATCACACTGTTTGGTATATTTGAATTCAAAAAATGACAAAATGTGGAATCATAACCTGTACTTTTCCTCTCTGACGATATGTCCCAGATATTCTAGTATTCCAGTTTCCTTTTCTTCATTGTAAATTCTAGTTCTGTCGTTTTTTTTAAATTCTGCTAAGGTCTTCTACATTAGTGACTCTGTCTGTCCAGGGAATTTTCAGCATCCTGCGTAACCTCTGTCTGTCCAGGGAATTCTCAGCATCCTGCGTAACAACACACTTCGAACACCGCTATGTTTTTGATATTAGATTTTTTTTCCTATAGATATAAATCACAAAAAGCACTGAAATCAAAACAAAAATCCCGCCTCAATTGTATATCTTTTGTCTCCCTTTTTAAAACTCCCTTTTTTACATTAATTTCACTAATTTTAAAAATCTCACAAATATCGCAAACCTCTTTTTTACGCCCATTTTTCGCAACTTTTTGCACTTTAGAAACTCACTTTCACACCTTTGGCGGTGTGCCCACTTAATGAGTTAGAGTTGTTAAAAAGGCACACCGCCAAAGGTGTGAAAGTGAGTTTCTAAAGTGCAAAAAGTTGCGAAAAATGGGCGTAAAAAAGAGGTTTGCGATATTTGTGAGATTTTTAAAATTAGTGAAATTAATGTAAAAAAGGGAGTTTTAAAAAGGGAGACAAAAGATATACAATTGAGGCGGGCACTGTTTTGATTTCAGTGCTTTTTGTGACTAATGAGTTGGCGGGAACTTTTTACCACGAAGTGGTTTTTTGGGGG
>CM022877.1:20407693-20423617 GCA_012654025.1 Pachypsylla venusta
AAAAAAAAAAAAAAAAAAAAAAAAAAAAAAAAAAAAAAAAAATAATTGGTAATTGTTTCAAGTTTTTCCAAATTTCACAGATTTATATTTTATGGAATTACCAATGGTCATTGTAAAATGTATAAATAAAAAAGCTGTAGTCCGAACAAAATGAGGTCTAAATTTAATACCATGATTTTCACATGGATTAGTCATCATGCAATCGAGGCATGGTCATATAAACGTTTTATAAGCTCTCAGGATATATGAAAATAGTGCTACCGTAAGGACATGTGTTACCCCTACCAGAGAGGTCAAGAAACGTTTATGTGGCGATGACTCGATTGCATGATCACTAATATATGTGAAATTTTTGTGACGATTCCAAAGGTATTGAAAATAATAAACTAAAATCATGGTGTTAAAACTTGACCAGACTTTGTTACCAGATCTGGTAAATCTAAATTTTGGATTTTTAAACATTTTTTTTACATTTATCAACGATGCAGGGTATGTGTATAATTATGTACTTTTACCCTAACCAAGAGGATTGAAAACAAATTGTACCTATTTTTTAAGAAATAAAAATTGCATGTGTCTGATTTATTTATTTTTAAAACCGACATCGATTTTTTTCACTGATACAATACTTATCTTTTATACACTCTGTATTTTTAAAACCGACATCGATTTTTTTCACCGATACAAATACTTATCTTTTATACACTCTGTATTTTTAAAACCGACATCGATTTTTTTCACCGATACAATACTTATCTTTTATACACTTTGTATTTTTAAAACCAACATCGATTTTTTTCACCGATACAATACTTGTCTTTCCTACATTCTGTATTTTTAAAATCGACATCGATTTTTTTTACCGATACAATACTTGTCTTTCTTACATTCTGTATTTTTAAAATCGACATCGATTTTTTTTCACCGATACAATACTTATTTTTCCTACACTTTAACATGTGTCAGATTATGGGTCAACCTGTATAAGTATAGGCCTGTGGGCACGGCCAAATTATCCCCTAAGTAATGCAATTTTAGGGACCCTCTTTGCCTTTTTTTAATTTCCTAAAATACTTTTTTTCTACCACTTTGCAATTATATTCGTAATTGCTTCATTACGAAGGTATGCCATCACCTTAGCAAATAAAAGATACCAATCGGGGACTCCCCCAATATGCTCTTTGTCATGCAAATCACTACTGGTAGTACTACCAATTTTATGAAAATGTCGTGGCTATAGGGAAGAATATTAGAGCAATACTTAGTACGAGTACTTGTGCATTTCGTTAAAAAAACTGCTCTTAATTTTGCTTACCGTACCCGGCGTTAAATTCGCCGCGAAAAAATAGAAAATAAAGCAATAATATTGTCATTGTCATTGAGTCATAAATCTTCAAAATAAATTTACACTCGCATCATTTTCTCTCGATGCGCGGGTTCCTAATGGATATTTTTGCGTATTAAAGAGATCTTTCTCTGGCTCTTCTTTGAAGAGAAGGTGAACTATACAAGATATTACTTGAAGATATTTGAAGGTGACCTCCTCACTTCCCAAGTCCACCTGGGCTGATGGTGTTAAAATAGCTGAAATGAAGGAGTTCTTGGATAATCTGACGTGTCTGTGGACAGTCAAACTCTTTTCTAAATATTCTGTTCTAATTATACACGAGATTGAAAAAAATGAGCACCCTTAAATATATCCCTCCCCCTAAAAGGAGGAGGGGTACATAGCACCACAATTTTTTTTCTTAAATAGAATCTTCCCTTTTTGGGTTGCTTATTTTAAAAGACTTATCAAACGAACTTATCGACGAACGATCCAAAAATGACGTTAGATCTCAAGTTTACCAAAAACGATTATTATTCGGAGTCTCGACCNTTTAAGAATACCAAGTCCCCCCCCCCCAAATGGAGACCTATATCCAGTCCTGATATAAATTTTATTTTTCTATCTGAAACCAAAAAAGTTATACCTAAGTCAATTTTTGTAGTATGAATTTGTCGATTTATTAAATGGTTGGTTACTATACGAAGAGACCATTGTCTCAGTCACTCATAGTGTCACATGACTTGACCTTAGTACATTAATATGAATCACATCTAACCCACGTATTTCTTAGTAACTGATAGAATTCAGGGTCCTTCATTAAACAAATACTTTTATGATATCACTATCTGTTATTGTTGCTGTGTTCCCCTTGCAATCAACTGTTCTCCTCATTGGAAAAATTGTAGAACTAGGTTGATTTCTTCAATGGCACGTTGGATTACCGAAGTTAGGCAACGTCTAGCGAGGTTTTGCTAAGTGGGTGAATACGTACGTAGTATCGCACCTTCCTGATGCTACTAGCTGTTCAAGTTAGACTGGATGAGGTCAATGTGGGTAGCTGGTTTGTAAGTTTCCAGCGAACGGAGGGTGCTGCGTCCACTATTTAGAACTACAGTACAATGGATTACTTTTTTTTAATTGATCCACTAATAGTAATAATAATAGTCCTTATTTATACTGCCTGAATAGGACTGATGAGTCCCTTTACACCGTCAGTTTTTGGGTGCTATTATTATGTGGTAAATATTTCAAAAATATGAACTTTCATTTTCGAAATGAAGTTCATATCCATCATAATGACTGCTCCTTCTAACCCCAGACTGGTGAACACTATGGGGTGGAGAACTATCGATAGTTTTTCCCTGTATTTTGGACAGAATAACTATAGTTATCCTTCCAATTCTAACATTTGAAGGAAACCCCAGACTGGTGATCACTAGGGGGTGGAGAACTATCGATAGTTTTTCCCTGTATTTTGGGCAGAATAACTATAGTTATCCTTCAAATTCTAACATTTGAAGGAAACCCCAGACTGGTGATCACTAGGGGGTGGAGAACTATCGATAGTTTTTCCCTGTATTTTGGGCAGAATAACTGTAGTTATCCTTCAAATTCTAACATTTGAAGGAAACCCCAGACTGGTGATCACTAGGGGGTGGAGAACTATCGATAGTTTTTCCCTGTATTTTGGGCAGAATAACTGTAGTTATCCTTCAAATTCTAACATTTGAAGGAAACCCCAGACTGGTGATCACTAGGGGGTGGAGAACTATCGATAGTTTTTCCCTGTATTTTGGGCAGAATAACTGTAGTTATCCTTCAAATTCTAACATTTGAAGGAAACCCCAGACTGGTGATCACTAGGGGGTGGAGAACTATCGATAGTTTTTCCCTGTATTTTGGGCAGAATAACTGTAGTTATCCTTCAAATTCTAACATTTGAAGGAAACCCCAGACTGGTGATCACTAGGGGGTGGAGAACTATCGATAGTTTTTCCCTGTATTTTGGGCAGAATAACTGTAGTTATCCTTCAAATTCTAACATTTGAAGGAAACCCCAGACTGGTGATCACTAGGGGGTGGAGAACTATCGATAGTTTTTCCCTGTATTTTGGGCAGAATAACTGTAGTTATCCTTCAAATTCTAACATTTGAAGGAAACCCCAGACTGGTGATCACTAGGGGGTGGAGAACTATCGATAGTTTTTCCCTGTATTTTGGGCAGAATAACTGTAGTTATCCTTCAAATTCTAACATTTGAAGGAAACCCCAGACTGGTGATCACTAGGGGGTGGAGAACTATCGATAGTTTTTCCCTGTATTTTGGGCAGAATAACTGTAGTTATCCTTCAAATTCTAACATTTGAAGGAAACCCCAGACTGGTGATCACTAGGGGGTGGAGAACTATCGATAGTTTTTCCCTGTATTTTGGGCAGAATAACTGTAGTTATCCTTCAAATTCTAACATTTGAAGGAAACCCCAGACTGGTGATCACTAGGGGGTGGAGAACTATCGATAGTTTTTCCCTGTATTTTGGGCAGAATAACTGTAGTTATCCTTCAAATTCTAACATTTGAAGGAAACCCCAGACTGGTGATCACTAGGGGGTGGAGAACTATCGATAGTTTTTCCCTGTATTTTGGGCAGAATAACTGTAGTTATCCTTCAAATTCTAACATTTGAAGGAAACCCCAGACTGGTGATCACTAGGGGGTGGAGAACTATCGATAGTTTTTCCC
The DNA here is from genome assembly GCA_012654025.1 of Pachypsylla venusta. Taxonomy (NCBI): domain Eukaryota; kingdom Metazoa; phylum Arthropoda; class Insecta; order Hemiptera; family Aphalaridae; genus Pachypsylla; species Pachypsylla venusta. The sequence goes on from CM022877.1 coordinate 20,411,764, forward strand.
TGTATTTTGGGCAGAATAACTGTAGTTATCCTTCAAATTCTAACATTTGAAGGAAACCCCAGACTGGTGATCACTAGGGGGTGGAGAACTATCGATAGTTTTTCCCTGTATTTTGGGCAGAATAACTGTAGTTATCCTTCAAATTCTAACATTTGAAGGAAACCCCAGACTGGTGATCACTAGGGGGTGGAGAACTATCGATAGTTTTTCCCTGTATTTTGGGCAGAATAACTGTAGTTATCCTTCAAATTCTAACATTTGAAGGAAACCCCAGACTGGTGATCACTAGGGGGTGGAGAACTATCGATAGTTTTTCCCTGTATTTTGGGCAGAATAACTGTAGTTATCCTTCAAATTCTAACATTTGAAGGAAACCCCAGACTGGTGATCACTAGGGGGTGGAGAACTATCGATAGTTTTTCCCTGTATTTTGGGCAGAATAACTGTAGTTATCCTTCAAATTCTAACATTTGAAGGAAACCCCAGACTGGTGATCACTAGGGGGTGGAGAACTATCGATAGTTTTTCCCTGTATTTTGGGCAGAATAACTGTAGTTATCCTTCAAATTCTAACATTTGAAGGAAACCCCAGACTGGTGATCACTAGGGGGTGGAGAACTATCGATAGTTTTTCCCTGTATTTTGGGCAGAATAACTGTAGTTATCCTTCAAATTCTAACATTTGAAGGAAACCCCAGACTGGTGATCACTAGGGGGTGGAGAACTATCGATAGTTTTTCCCTGTATTTTGGGCAGAATAACTGTAGTTATCCTTCAAATTCTAACATTTGAAGGAAACCCCAGACTGGTGATCACTAGGGGGTGGAGAACTATCGATAGTTTTTCCCTGTATTTTGGGCAGAATAACTGTAGTTATCCTTCAAATTCTAACATTTGAAGGAAACCCCAGACTGGTGATCACTAGGGGGTGGAGAACTATCGATAGTTTTTCCCTGTATTTTGGGCAGAATAACTGTAGTTATCCTTCAAATTCTAACATTTGAAGGAAACCCCAGACTGGTGATCACTAGGGGGTGGAGAACTATCGATAGTTTTTCCCTGTATTTTGGGCAGAATAACTGTAGTTATCCTTCAAATTCTAACATTTGAAGGAAACCCCAGACTGGTGATCACTAGGGGGTGGAGAACTATCGATAGTTTTTCCCTGTATTTTGGGCAGAATAACTGTAGTTATCCTTCAAATTCTAACATTTGAAGGAAACCCCAGACTGGTGATCACTAGGGGGTGGAGAACTATCGATAGTTTTTCCCTGTATTTTGGGCAGAATAACTGTAGTTATCCTTCAAATTCTAACATTTGAAGGAAACCCCAGACTGGTGATCACTAGGGGGTGGAGAACTATCGATAGTTTTTCCCTGTATTTTGGGCAGAATAACTGTAGTTATCCTTCAAATTCTAACATTTGAAGGAAACCCCAGACTGGTGATCACTAGGGGGTGGAGAACTATCGATAGTTTTTCCCTGTATTTTGGGCAGAATAACTGTAGTTATCCTTCAAATTCTAACATTTGAAGGAAACCCCAGACTGGTGATCACTAGGGGGTGGAGAACTATCGATAGTTTTTCCCTGTATTTTGGGCAGAATAACTGTAGTTATCCTTCAAATTCTAACATTTGAAGGAAACCCCAGACTGGTGATCACTAGGGGGTGGAGAACTATCGATAGTTTTTCCCTGTATTTTGGGCAGAATAACTGTAGTTATCCTTCAAATTCTAACATTTGAAGGAAACCCCAGACTGGTGATCACTAGGGGGTGGAGAACTATCGATAGTTTTTCCCTGTATTTTGGGCAGAATAACTGTAGTTATCCTTCAAATTCTAACATTTGAAGGAAACCCCAGACTGGTGATCACTAGGGGGTGGAGAACTATCGATAGTTTTTCCCTGTATTTTGGGCAGAATAACTGTAGTTATCCTTCAAATTCTAACATTTGAAGGAAACCCCAGACTGGTGATCACTAGGGGGTGGAGAACTATCGATAGTTTTTCCCTGTATTTTGGGCAGAATAACTGTAGTTATCCTTCAAATTCTAACATTTGAAGGAAACCCCAGACTGGTGATCACTAGGGGGTGGAGAACTATCGATAGTTTTTCCCTGTATTTTGGGCAGAATAACTGTAGTTATCCTTCAAATTCTAACATTTGAAGGAAACCCCAGACTGGTGATCACTAGGGGGTGGAGAACTATCGATAGTTTTTCCCTGTATTTTGGGCAGAATAACTGTAGTTATCCTTCAAATTCTAACATTTGAAGGAAACCCCAGACTGGTGATCACTAGGGGGTGGAGAACTATCGATAGTTTTTCCCTGTATTTTGGGCAGAATAACTGTAGTTATCCTTCAAATTCTAACATTTGAAGGAAACCCCAGACTGGTGATCACTAGGGGGTGGAGAACTATCGATAGTTTTTCCCTGTATTTTGGGCAGAATAACTGTAGTTATCCTTCAAATTCTAACATTTGAAGGAAACCCCAGACTGGTGATCACTAGGGGGTGGAGAACTATCGATAGTTTTTCCCTGTATTTTGGGCAGAATAACTGTAGTTATCCTTCAAATTCTAACATTTGAAGGAAACCCCAGACTGGTGATCACTAGGGGGTGGAGAACTATCGATAGTTTTTCCCTGTATTTTGGGCAGAATAACTGTAGTTATCCTTCAAATTCTAACATTTGAAGGAAACCCCAGACTGGTGATCACTAGGGGGTGGAGAACTATCGATAGTTTTTCCCTGTATTTTGGGCAGAATAACTGTAGTTATCCTTCAAATTCTAACATTTGAAGGAAACCCCAGACTGGTGATCACTAGGGGGTGGAGAACTATCGATAGTTTTTCCCTGTATTTTGGGCAGAATAACTGTAGTTATCCTTCAAATTCTAACATTTGAAGGAAACCCCAGACTGGTGATCACTAGGGGGTGGAGAACTATCGATAGTTTTTCCCTGTATTTTGGGCAGAATAACTGTAGTTATCCTTCAAATTCTAACATTTGAAGGAAACCCCAGACTGGTGATCACTAGGGGGTGGAGAACTATCGATAGTTTTTCCCTGTATNGGGATGAGCAAGAAAGCTGAAATTTGATACAAAGGTGTTTCGAAGTACAAAAAGTCATATCCTTGAATAAAATATTGAATTTTCTAACCATGAGCGGTGCTCACTCTGGGGGTCGGTTCCACCAAAAACTCATAGTTGAGAAATATCACTTCGGGATGAGCGAGAAATCTGAAATTTTATGCGAAGGTGTTCCGGAGTGCAAAAAGTAATATCTTTGAGTAAAATATTGAATTTTTTAAATAGGATCCGTGTTTACTCTGGGGGTCGGTTCCACCAAAAATCTAAAATTGAGGAGATTTAATTCCGCGATCTCGAAATTGTTGTTGAATTTTGTAACCGTAGCGAAGCACGGGAAAACAGCTAGTTTACTATATAGATAACTACAGGGTGACTCCGGAGTTGTACGAGTATGACTCCAGGTTGACCTTAAGGGTAGGATTTTTGGTCATAAAAACGTAATGTAACCCTACATTCGTACTTTTTCCCCTAACTAGAGAGGTTAGGAAACTGTGAATATAAAGGTATGCCACAAACCATGATTTTAAGAATACCAAGTAAAATACCGTCCCAAATCAAGTTCTGCGCATGACATCATGCATGCGTATTCATCTGTGTCGCTTCATTGTAACTTCATTTCAAAGCGGACATTTCAAAATTTTTGTGGGCATCACAACATTATTAAAAGCCTCATGTAAAAAAAATAGACTCTTGAGTGGAAGGTTTCCACTAGGCGAGGTTAATGCCTGAGGCATTTTGTATCACTTAACCCTTAGAGTTCTATTTTTTGTGGTCAAATACTCAAATTAATGAGGAAAAAATCCTGCCTCTACTGGAGATTGAACCCCTCCTGTTTTATCACGCCCTCCTGTTTTATCAGGCGAGCGCTTCACCATTGAGCTACCGAGGCATATACTAATAATCTCTTCAATATTCTACCGATCTAAATCTTTTTACTTTGGTAATTCCGCCACCGGTCGCTACTTACATTAAAGTATCTGCTCAATCGTGATCACGAGGCTGAGTGCACCTCGAAATCATAAGCACCAAGTCGAAAAAATTTCGACCCCGCTAGTAATTGAACCCGCGTCCCCCAAGTGCAATGCCAATGAGATATCCACTATAGCAGAATATTTATTATATTTTACTCTCTAGAGTTCAGAAGAGTAAAAAACAGAATCTTAAAAGAACGTGACACTCAGTACTCCATGGCGCAGCATTTTTTGCGAAAAACATGGCTTGTCTTCTTGTTATCATGAGCACAAACCGTTCGTCCTAAATATAAATTTCTTACCCTCAAAGTCAACTTATTTGGGACCCATATCAATTATTAGCCTCCAAGAATAGAAATATAATGGCAAATAAACCAACTCAGCCTATTTACATAATAATATAAAAAAGATGACAATTTCAAACTTTAGCAGCATACAAAAACTTTTTAGCGCGCTTCTGTCTCATACAATGACTACCATCGAACAACATCATACCACCTAATGATGATGATAATGCCATTCCCTGAAGGAAGCCTCGTGTTGATCCAATGATATATCATCACACCTTATCACTGACATTCCCATCACTAATCAGTCTATTGACGTACGCGTCCCACGAGAATAATCACTATAAAAGGGTTGCGGTATAGTGGTTAAATGATCGCCGGGTAAACAGGAGGGTGTAGGTCTGTGACGCACCCAGGATTTTCATTTGGAGGGGGATGTATATCGACTTTTAGTAGTAAGATGTGCGCCACCGTCAGGACTATAGCAAGGATTAAATTTCGAGGGGGGGAGGGGGGTATCTAAAATATAGGGTGATTAAAAAAAGTATGTACATACGTTAACCACATATTGTATGGACTATTTTAGGGGGGAGTTAACTCTATAGCAAAATTAAGTTTAGATATGGTATTTAGGATGTTTGTAGTCATTATGAAATAATAAAAAAAAAAAAAATTATGTATCAACTACAATGAATTTGATGAGCCACGAGCGTTTCGTCAGTTACGACATTCTCAATGTTCACTTGAGAATGTCGTAACTGACGAAAGCGCTCGTGGCTCATCAAATTCATTGTAGTTGATACATAAATTTTTTTTTTTTCAATTATTCTATAGCAAAAGTTGCGAAAATGCTTCCTAACGGAGATATACGCCCCTGGAATTGTTTAAAAGAATTTGAATATTTTTTTACGGCTTAAACAGGTAAGTTATCGAATTGGAGTAAAAAAGTCACTCCCAATACCAGATGACACCTTTCTATTGTCGTGAAATCAAGACCATTACTATTTCAGGGGCGGCCACAGGAGGGTTAGGTAGAAGGAAAAAGGCCATAATTTTTTGGTGGTTGCTTGAATTTGAATTTCTTTTTCACCTAGTTAAAACTGATGTTTTTATTTACAAAAAAGGTCTTAATATTTTTTTTTCCAAACTAACACAAGTTATTGAAATTTGAAGATTTTCATATACACCTTGAATTATTGAAGATTTTTAAATAGGTACCTATGGTATTTCGAAACGCCTAAATTTCAGCCAGTATTTGAATTTATTAATAATGATGTAGGTAGTGTAGTAAACAACGTTTTCGAAAGAAAGAAAAAAATCGAATTCTTTTAAACAATTCGAGGGGCGTGTATCTTCGTGAGGAAGCATTTTTGAAACTTTAACTATAGAGTATACCCCCCCCCCTAAAATAATCCCTATAATATGTGGTTAACGTTTGTACATACTTTTTTTAATCGATCTGTATATTAAGGCTACCAAATTTATCTAATTTTCGAGGTGACATTTTGAGGAAGTTTAATGAAATTTTCGGGATTTTGAGGGTATGTTTGTGCATTGCAAACGTGTCTTTTTTGGTACAGTTATATTTATCCTAAAATTGTCTGTCTAGTCTGGTCTAAACATAAGCGGGGGGGGGGGGGAAGTNGGGGGGGGGGGGTGAAGTTAAGACCCTACAACAATATCTACCTAAAATGGAGCTCGGATAGTCTTTTCTTACCCGTTTTGAGTACAGATTTCAAATAAATATCAAAATATCATTATTTTCCTGTCCGTCTCAAATATCTATTAACAGGGGTAGTTCCATATAAGAATACAAAGATGACCCTCCCAAGAAGTACTCAAATTCTGAAAACTACTAGAAAAAAATTCCCCTTTGAAAATCAAAATGACGTGTTAAGCGTTTTTTGAAGTTCAAAACCGTTCTCAAGATATTGAGATCCGTTTCTGCTTTTGCTTTGGGGACACCCTGTATAAATACTGTAAAATATTTTGACTACCTATTGGCTGATCTTCAATTTTCCTTTACTCTCAGACAGCCGCATACTTACTTATCTCATTGCATCACACACAACTTTGCATATATGCAAGAAAAAACAAATAGGTACACATGATCTTATGGAGTCTCCAAATAGCTCGATCTGTAGAATCCCATAAGAACATGTGTATTTGCAAAGATGCTATGTGACAAGATATGTATCATTTATTTTATTTTGAAAGAGGGCACCACATTGTGTGAATATGTTTTTTTTTTATTATTTTTTTTATTTTATATAAAGATATACAAAAACAGGTCTTCTTTTTAACTTTAGCCTCTTCTACCAAATTCCTTCAACAAGGGTCTGCTTGTTAAACCCAATTTCATTGTCTTTTGTCATTTTCCTGCGTATTACTTTCTGTTAAAGTGTCCATTTTACAACCTTTTCTTAACATTTATTGGTTACGGATTCGTTATGTTAGATTGCTAGTTTTAGTCTGAATTTTACCAAACTTGTTTTAAAATATTTCTTAGAGTAAAAATAGTATAACAACTAGGCCTGAAATTTAAATTGAAATTAATTTAGATTAATTGAATATGATCAGTATACAAACCAATTTGCGACGGCCCATTAACGTTGACATGATTACAAATCCATGTATGATATGGTTTGATTGCGTTTGTACGGGCATGCTTCGATGATATCAACCCCAAGTTTGTTGGGTAGGATGTGCTGGGAGTAGTATTGGGTTTCATTCATTCAATAATGGCTGATAATTGACATGGGCCCTTAGAACCATGTCAATCACTGTAATGTAAATACGTCAGTAACACTGTAATATAAATGCGTCAGTACTGGGTTAGGTTACAAAAGGAATAAAATGCAAACTCAACAGGGTTCAACTCGCATTTACTTTGTGATAATTTCAATTTAAATTTTGAAACATTTCAAAACAAGTTTGGTGAACATCGAACTGAAATTGGCAATCTAACATAATGACCCTGGTCCTCATTTCTTTTCTGAAAGTACTCTTTTGGAATGGAGTCGTTGTGTATAGCAAAGGAATATAATTGAGAAATGCTTTTGGGCTGAGCCGATGAACGAGTGTAATAATGCCATTGTCTTTTTAGCCGGAAAGCCTGTTTTTTTATTTACCTTAACGAATTTCATTCAACTTTTTTTTCTTCACATTTCTCAAGTCAAATAGGAATCAAACCCCCAAAATTTGATAAATATTGAATCATAAAAAATTATTAAAATAAGAAAGCCAAAAACTGAAATGAAAAAGTTAAATTTTGGGGAATAAAGAAATTTTCAATTCTCTCGGAATGTGAATTAATCTTGAAAATTTGCCAGCGCTTGGATTCGAACCAACTGAGCTACTGAGGCTGTATGTTCAAATATGTATGTAGAACTTTTGTGGTAAGTCCTTTTCACAATTTTTCGTGGGTATCACAGCATTTCTAGAGCCTCATGTACTAATAATCTCTTAAATCTTCTGAGAAACCAACTCTTTTTACTCTGGTAATGCCGCCACTGGTCGCTACTCACATTAAAGTAACTTTTCAATTATCTTCACGAGATTAAGTGCACCCCGAAATCACAAACACGAAGTCTAAAATTTTCCGACCACGCCGGGGATTGAATCCGAGTCCCCCAATTGCAATACCAGTGTGATCTCCACTAAACTAGAAGGACTACTGAAAATGTTCAAATATTTTAACAGTTGATTATTTATATTATTTAAAAAAAAAAAAAAAAAAAAAAAAAAAAAAAAAACAGCCCTAAGACCAAAGATTCATTATTGAAAATTATGTAACCAAAAACAGGCCCGATGACAGCAATATACGACCCCGCATGTTAAGAAGCACTCTAAACAGTGTGCCAGTGCGGTAAGTAATGCCTTCTGATCGTGAGCTCACTGTCAGGTGCCGGTCCAGTATGAACATGTCCCTTCAACTAGCTGGAAGAATATTTTTAGTTTTGTCGGGCGGATCACTTGCCCTTTATGGAGTGTTGACATTAATAATAATTTTAATTTAAGTTGCCTGTTTGTTTCTACTGTGTTCATCGCCTGTTCTTCCATTGTACATAACATTTGTTTACTTCGCCACTAAATCATGTTTTGTGTTTCAAGTATCACATTTATTAGCAAGCAGTCTCAGTGTAAATATTTTTATTTATTTCTTAATCTGTGTTTGTAATATGAGATAACAATATTGGTGTTAAGTGTTTCAAATACTTTATTGAGTGTCAAGACTTAAGAACATATATTTTAAGTTGATAGGTACTGGTACTGGTGTACCTATATCCTTTGCCGGAGACAATCCATTGTTTGCATAAACGAAGTAAATGCTTTTACATAGTTTTTTTTTTTTTTTTACTAATATAAATGATATAGCATCTGCTGCAGTAAAAAAACATTTAATATATTAAATGCTTCATTTTTATTGTTCATTCTTAGGCCTGTTCTTTAATTAAAATTATTTAAAAAATGTAAATAATTCAACTTCTGAGGAAATTTCTATAAAAAGAGCCGACGAAATTCATTTAAAATTCTTGAACACACAAGAAAAACTTAAAAACACGCTTCTTGTTTTATTATGTTTCTAAGAATGTAAATATAATAACTAGGTCTGAAAGTTAACTTGAAATATTTTTCTTACGGCTATAGGTATCTATTTAGGGAACGGTCAGCATAATAGGTATATCAAAAGTGTAAAAATGAACCTAAGCCGGGAGTTTGAGCAGCAGTATCCCGCCAAAAAAAAAAACTGTGTCAACGAGCGTCTCACTAAATACATCTTCTTCTATAAGCCTTTTTTTTTTTTTTTTGAACTGAGCAACGAATTCGGGTTAAGCAAACTGAGACGGGAAATTCTGTTAAGATATTTGAAAGATTTTCAAAGTCAGTTCACATTCTGAAAAAATTAGAAGTTTCTCTATTCCCCAAAATTTCCATTTTTCAATCTTTTTTTTTATGAATTTTTGTCTTTTTTTTTATGAATTTTTGAAAATTTCAATAATTCAATATTTATCTAAATTAAAATGTGGTGGGGGTCCTGTTTCTCGTTGACTTGAGAATTAATTTATAGAGAAATGAGAAAAAAGTGAATGAAATTCGTTACCGAATTCAGTTTTAAAAAAAACATGTTCAGTGTTCTGCTATAAAAGTAGTTTGAAAGTATTGAGGCGAATATCCCTTTGCATATATGCCAGGTTAATATAATGAAAGTTTCGACTCTTAATTTGTTTTCGATTGTTGGTTGCTAAAATCTAAAACTGAAAAAAATAAGCGTTTAAATTTTCAGAAGATGCTTCATAAGTTCACGTGACCCTTTTTCCCCCATCAACAAAAATCCACTTTTATGGGCGCTAGTTTGCCGTTGATTGAATATCAAAACGAGCCCATTTCAGCCGTCTCGACCGTCAGACAATTTGATTGTTTAATAATAATATTGCATTCTTGTATTTGTTACAGTTTTGGAGAGGCCTGCATCTCAAATTTCTTATTTGGAACATTTCCTTAAAGAGTCAAGACATACAGGATCAATTGAAAGTGAGGATGGTGACATAGAAGATAACAGAGTGCCTTCCATAGCAAGTAGCCGATCAAACCTATCAGAGTTAACCATAGTAAGTATTCTAAACTTTTAATCATCATCATGGGTTAACAGCCGTGGGGCTGGTTGGCAACAACTCGCCATAAGTTGTTGAGAATCCTTACGGATAATGGAAAAGATATCATTTCCTACCCTTCCCTTAGTGCCTTTTACGACTGGCGTGAACTCGGGTGCCTTGGAAATATTCTTTTTAAGTCCCTCTGTCACCAGGGGACATACGGAGGATATACTGCAGTAGCTTCTCCTTGCTTTCTGCAAGGGCGTTATGTTCTCTTGGTAGTCCGCAAATCGAGCAATACTTGTTGTACCTATAATAAAGCAGTTACTTAGCACATTTTAAACAAATTATTTTGTTTTTTGGAGCACACTTACTGACACACCTCAGTGTTTTGCTGTCAAATTTATTAAAGTAATGTTTTCACCTATGAGTAACGTCAACAGTCAACAGCCTAAATCTGTCAAAACTAATTGGACTACCCATTGAAATTTAGTAAATATTTGGCGTATTTACAACATCAGACCGAAAGACCAAACTTTGGAATAAGGAAGAGAAAGTCTAGTACGTTTTTTCGTACCATTTATTGCTGCCCTGCTAAAAACTCTTCTTCTGCTGAGTTGATAGTTAAATTGTTTTTTCAATAAACAATTGTACTTCATATGATATGCTCTTTTCAAAAACTATTTTCAATATTTGCACTTATTGTAATCATTCCACGAAAAAAAACGTATTTTTTTGTTGTTGCCCAGAGTGCTCATCAATTGGCATCCATTATTATCCACAACGCTGCGTTTTGTATGGATGTAAAAAAGCATTGTATTGACAAGATGTTCACTGGAAATTATAACAAGAACAGACACCTCGCCTCAATAATGACCGTGCTACCTAATTGGTATGTCTTGTGTCCAATTAACATCTCTTCTCTAATTGTTACAGGATCAAATGAATAACATGCTTCGACATAGCAAACAACATCAATTCATTACTCGTACATTCACGTCTCCTACCAAATGTAATCATTGTACATCTCTTATGGTAGGATTGACAAGGCAAGGTGTTGTATGTGACATATGTGGTTTTGCATGTCATCTTTCTTGTTGTGATAAAGTACCTCTCTCATGTCCTGTTCCACCTGATCAGACAAAAAGACCTCTTGGAATAGATCCTACGCGAGGTATTGGTACAGCTTATGAAGGCTATGTCAAGGTAAGTTTACAATTTTAATAAGTGATGTTCTATGGGTCAAATGGGATGGGGTTTATTTACTAGAAAAATGTGCAAACAAGCTTACGAAGGGAAGGATACGCCCCCCTTCTGGGTAATATGGGCTCAGTCCCCTGCTGAAGCAGGATTTTTTACTCAAAGTTCTATAATTTAGGTGGCAGAAAATGATTTTGGTATTAACCTCGCCTGGTGATTGAAAAAATAGTACGATAGACCCGCAATTCTGTGAATAGTAAACCTCGTGTATAACTAACGTCAATGAGGTGGCAGAAAATGTTTTTGGTATTAACCTCGCATGGTGATTGAAAAAATAGTACGATAGACCCGTAATTCTGTGAATAGTAAACCTCGTGTATAACCAACGTCAATGAGGTGGCAGAAAATGTTTTTGGTATTAACATCGCCTGGTGATTGAAAAAATATTACGATAGACCCGTAATTCTGTGAATAGTAAACCTCGTGTATAACTAACGTCAATGAGGTGGCAGAAAATGTTTTTGGTATTAACCTCGCATGGTGATTGAAGAAATATTACGATAGACCCGTAATTCTGTGAATAGTAAACCTCGTGTATAACTAACGTCAATGAGGTGGCAGAAAATGTTTTTGGTATTAACCTCGCATGGTGATTGAAGAAATATTACGATAGACCCGTAATTCTGTGAATAGTAAACCTC
>CM022877.1:20428275-20442623 GCA_012654025.1 Pachypsylla venusta
CTCAGTTGTTCTGATTTTAAAATCATTAGAATTCCGATTTCAAAATCAGAACAACTGAGTGTGCACTGGTCAAGAACGTGGTTTTGTAATCCGAGATTTTTGGTTCAACGCCATTTTGGTGTTGTTTTAATTTCATCAACCCCTCGAATATTTTAAGATCAGAACAACTTAGAGTCTTCTAAAACCTGATTTAGCGATCCGCGTTCATTGGTTAAATTTTCAACTAAAAAAAAAGGAAACTAAGAAACGAGTGTGATGGTACACAGATTATTGACGTTCTTTTTTTATATCAGTTGTTTTTAAATTATTGCGAGAAGTTGAATATTGCTACTCTTGACGTCTTTTTTTACACGAAGTGTTTTTTTTTGTGATACCTTTTATCTAGAGTAATATATACCTTGTATCTTCTTGTCACATCGCATCGGTAGGATCGAGTCAGTATTCTACAGATCTATATATGCCGTCTGTATTGTGGTGTTTACTGGGGAGACCTGAAATTTATTTAATTTCCGTTCTTTTCAGAGGTATGATTGAAAAAGTGTTTAAAAAGCTCAACTTCAGCTTAGAATAACTTCGGCCCTGTTAAAAGTACCGATCTCAAATAAATTTCAAAATATTTTTATTTTACTTTTCGAATATGTATTACGAAAGGGGTAGTTTTATTTTTGAGTTTTTACCACCCCCCCCTTAAAATTGGTACGTTTCCATTTAAAATTCTTAGAAATTGAAACTTCTGTTTTAAAAAAATGTCACTTCCGGGGTTCGTACCTGGATTTTAATATTACCAATCGAATGGTCATGTCACTGGGGCCTCCTCAATAAGTGCAAAATTTGAAGATCACTCGAAAAGTTGATATAAAAATACGAGTGTGAGTGTTTTTTAAAAAAATTCTAATTCGTCCATTTTATATTTCGTGTGGCGTCTAGATATTGACAGTTATGACTATTTCAGATAACAACTTCACTCATGGATCCGCCGGGTACAAAAAATCACACTCTCATGTTGGCTGACACAGATAGTGAGAAGACCAAATGGGTGGTAGCACTAAGCGAACTTCATAGGATATTGAAAAGAAATAATTTACCTAATCATACAGTAAGTTAAATGGATATTTACCATCAAGAATAAAACTTGTATCCAAATGGTGGAATGCCAATTTCAATAGAAACTCTTAAAAAGTAGTTTCCCAAACCTACATTCACTTAATGGGAATGGGGTGATCCCTGGTCATTTCTGAAGAAACTAGTTTCTTCATAAATAATTATAAAAGGTGTTTTTGGTAATTGTTTTATTTTAATTTATTTAAAAGTTAATGAAAATTTGATAAATTTTTTTTCGAATTTTCTACTTGATCTGGTTGTGTTTTCTACTCGATCAAGAATCGATTTTTCAAATCGTACAAAAGACAATAAAAAAGAATCTTATATAAAATATATTTCTTTGCTCTTGTAATGCAGTCACTGGTTGCTACTCTCATCAAAGTAGCTACTCAGTTCTCCTCACGAGGCTGAGTGCACCCCGAACAACTAAGCACAGTTCCAAAAATATCCGGTTTCGCCCGGGCTCCCGCGTGCAAAGCCAGTGTGATACCAGGGAGGCTGCTAACACAAATAAATTTAGAAAAAGGAAATTGTATGAACTACAAAACGTAACTCTATAACTAAGTTTACAATGTCTTTAACACTTTTATTGACGGGTTAATATTTTTTTTTTTAGATTTTCCGAGCTCGCGAGCTCCTTGACAATACTATTTCTTTCACCAAGACTGCCATATCTGCTGCAATCATTGATCCAGATCGTCTAGTCATTGGCGCTGAAGAGGGCCTCTTTTGTTTAGATTTGGATCAAAATGGTAAGTAACAATTAGCAAATACAAAGCATTCATTGACCGAGGAAAATTGAAGTTCTTTTAAGGAGCATTCACACTAAGCAGTGACAGTGCCGTGACCAGTAAGTGATCCGCTGGGCAAAAATAAAAAATATTCTTCCAGGCAGCTGAAGGAACATGTTTATAATAGACTGGCACGTGACAGTGCATCACTGTGAGCAAACGATCAGCGGGAATTATTTGCCGTCACTGTCACATTGCTTAGTGTGAATGCTCCCTTAATTTGCCAACATAACTTTGAAATAGAAATCAGATTTTATGTGGACATTAGCCGGCATCAAAGGCACGTTGAATACACCAGTTCCCGTAAAATCACTGATGTTAAGCAATGTCCAGCGAAATTTTACTTGATTTATCACGTACGTAGATTCGAGACCTCTTGATGCTTGCTATTCGCAGCTTAACCCACAGGTAAATCTGGATACAATTGTTTATTATTGTAAATGTATGTTTTTTGTGTTATGTCACACGTTATTTGGACATCATAGGATTAAAAGGTATTTTAACAATCACCCCAATATCAATAAACCTAAGTTGCTCTTATCAATTACCTTATAATGCTACCATCTGTCGCTATACTTACTTACTATGATGGCCTCCTTTTTCTACCTCAGTTGGTTTATAGCCTCATCAATTCTGCGCCTCCAGATTTCTCAGTTGTCCACATCAATCTCTGTGGGATTAAGTTTGTTCATGTCTCTTTTTACTTGTTCTTTCCATCTGTTCCTAGGTCTTCCTATCGGTCTTCTTCTTAATTTCTCTGTTGTGCAGAAATTCTTCATGTTACTCTCTTCTGATCTTCTTACAATCTGTTCCTAGGTCTTCCTAATTTCTCTGTTGTGCAGACATTCTTCATGTTACTCTCCTCTGATCTTCTTACAATCTGTTCGTAGGTCTTCCTGCCGTTCTTCTTCCAAATTTCTCTGTTTTCCACACATTCTTCATGTTACTCTCCTCTGATCTTAGACATGACTCGCCCATTTCAATCTTCTGCTTCGTATCACAGTTACAATGTTCATGACATCTTCTTATTTTGTTCTGATCTTTTGGTTGTACTTCCTTCTCCAGTTTTACAGATGGGTCCGTATGTTTTTCTTAAAACTTTTCAAATACAATCAACCTTTTTTCCATATCTTTGTTTAATATCCAACTTTTTGCACCATAGGTCAGGACTGTTCTGATGATGGTTTTGTATATTCTGAGTTTGGTGCAGTGTGATAACAATTTGGAGCCTAATAATTTGCTATAATTTACTACATGCATGGAAACTTTTTTTTGTCCCATCGATGCTGTTTATTATTTCCAGTGTTTCTGTGCTGTCGTCACATATGGTTACTCCTAAATATTTAAATTCTTCTGTTCTTTCGAAAGAATGCCCTCCAACTTCCAATTTTTCCTCTTTGTCCCTATTTATCTCCATGAACTTTGTTTTTTATCCCACTTTTCCTGTTTCTTCTATTAGTATTTTGTTAGTGTTCTCAAGTTTTCTAAGTTTTCAGCCAGAAATGCTACATCATCAGCAAATGCGAGCGCCCTTATTAGTCAATGTTACAATCTGAAGGGATTTCTCGAGAGAAATGTTAAGTGGAGGGGAGGGACCGTCCCCTCGCCAAACTCCTGTATTTACCACGAAGGATGCGGATAACTCGCCATTAACTTTACATTTTGAGTTTTCAACTGTTAATTTACAAAGATTAATCAGTTTTTTTTGGGATGCCAAACATTTTCATTTTTGTCATATTTTTTTTTCTGAATAAGCTTTCGTATGCTTTAGTAAACTCAATAAAAAGAATATAGTCCCAATATCTTGCAATGCTTTCCTTTATTATATACTAGCTGTTTACCCGTGCTTCGCTACGGGCTATAATATTGTAAGCTCAAGTATCGATGATACGTTTGTTGTAAGTTCTAGAAGTGCAATAGAAGGATTTTTGATATTTTAACTGGGACGAAAGTCGCGGAGGAAAAAGGTAAGTTTAAAAATAGAGATCACCTTTACATCACTGTTTCTTCATACCTTTAAATTAAAGGTGGCTGAAAAATTGTATGTAAATTGTAAATCTATATGTATGCAATATAAAGACATTTTTTTTCAGCCGGGACGTCACTTATGGAGGGAAAAAATGTTGATATTTACCAAGTTATATGAGACTGGAATGTACTTAAGTGTATGTTCAAAGACGGAAGGATTAATACTTTTCAAATGCTGCTGGCTACGGGGAACCAAATCAAGTTGGTGGTCACAGTGCAGAAATTTTCAACACTAAACACTGGCAAAATTGTTAAAAAATATATAAAATAATAACAGCTAATTGACTCTCTGTTAGAAACGACTTTCGCTATTGTTTAATGTTGAAAATGTCTGTGATTTGTTTATGCTTATGGCAAAACATAATGTTACAGGGATTTGAACACGTTTAAATTGATAATCGGAGGAAATCAATGGGATTCGTGGTATAAATACTATTTCTCCCGTACCACAGCCTGTGAAAATTGTGGTTTCTATGGCGTTCCTTTGTAAATCTTTCACCTGAAGTCTGGTGCCGTTACAAAGTTTTGATGGAATCAAATTTCGTAAAAGCATGATAGGAGCTCAAATTTTGAAACTAAGATGTTGAGGTAGAATAGCAGGTAGATTTAGAGTATTTAAAAACTCGACAGGATAATGAGCAGTATCCTCTAATTCCAAAACTGTGCCCACAGACTTTCAACATTCCAGTAGTCACCGTGTCCGAGTGAAAGAGCACAGTAAGCTTGCAAGCACGGTGAACTGGGTTCGAATCCCAGCGGAAACGGAATTTTTCGGCTCAGTACTTTGGCTGCTTGCGGCTGCCACTCCAGATTCTTATTGCACATCTAAAAAATAAAGCGTACCTACGTACCAAATTTCATCCACTAAAAATATAGCGGTACGGAGAAAAGCAAACCTACATACCAAATTTCAGCCACCGGAAATTTACCGGTACGGAGAAACAGTGATGAAAATGTGATAATATTTGATAGACGCGCCCTTTACCCCCGCCGCTGGCGCCCCAGTTGGAAAATAAAAAAATCCTTTCTTATTGCACACCTAGAACATAAATCGAACTTACCTACCAAATTTCGGCCTCCGGAAATGTACCGGTACGGAGAAACAGTGAAGAAAAAGTGATTTTCATATGTAAACGCGCCCCTTTCGACTATTTAAAAATCCTTTCTTAGTGCGCATCTAAGACCCAAGTGTGACCTACATGCCAAATTTCAGCCTCCTAGGACGTACCAGTACGGAGATATCGCGATGAGTGTTAAGTGAGTTCCAGACTGATGTTCGCCTGTTATGGAATCTGTGTATTCTTCTAATCTTTTCTGCATTATTTTGGATAGAATTTTGTGTGTGATTTAATAAGGAGATACCTCTTTAATTAGCACAGTTCTATTTACCACCTTTCTTCCGGTAGATTTTCTTCATTCCATATGTCTATTATCAATTATTTGTGTTGTTTAATTATTATTTGTCTTCTACTTTCAAAATGCCCGCAAAGATTTCCTTTTCCCCGGTTTTTTTTTTCCTTTTCAGCAATTTTAAAGTTTCTTCGATTTCTTCCTTAGTTGGTTTTTCAATCCGAGGTTGCACATTCATATATTCAGGCAATTCTTCATTAACCCCTTCATGTTCTACAATTAATACAAAATGAAAATACATTTCATTTTTTGTCACTCCGTGTGATAATCATGTTTCTTTATGTATATTCTTTCTAGAAAATTTTGTATTTGCCACCATGTCTGTCCATTATCATTTGATATTTCGTGTAAGCTTTCTATTCCTGCAACCTCTTTCCAGAATATTTCCCTACCTATTTTGGCGTGAGCATCTCCCATGATTATTTTAATATCGTAATCAGGTAGCTTATTCCATTCTTCGTCAAGGGTTTCATAAAACTCATCTTTGACAGAATCTTCTTTGTTATTTGTGGGTGCATAGATGTTAATCACCAAGATTTTTTTGATTTTGCCTTTTAAACGTATGTAACATATTCCGTCATTTATTGCTCTAAACTCTTTTACTTCTGATTCGATTTTTTTGTTTATTGCAAACGCAACTCCTTTTCCATGTCTCCCAGATAGAGTTCCACAGTCGTAATATGTGAAGTATTTAGAGTTCATTTCTCCTTCATATGGCCCCCTGGTTTCCTGTAAAGCTACTAAGTCCAAATTATATCTGTGCAATTCCTCTGATAAAATATCACAGTATCCGGGTACTGATAATGTTGTAACGTTCCAAGTTCCGAAGCGAAGATTTTTATTTTTCTTGTGTCCGAAAGAATGATCCATATTGTTAGTCCGTGGGCGAATTCGTAAAATCCTATCCAATAAATCCAAGGCTGAAATCTGATGATTCGTCGCACTTATCTTTTCTTGAAGTGGGTCGCTACTCCAACGTTCAAACCTCCACATGACCTTGGAGGAACGGTTCCGGGTTGCCTGGCTTTTGCCTACCTTTTCAGTGCCAGTCCACCCAAAAAGGCGTTTTCCGCCTTCATCATGTGGAGATACCAGACAATCCTTGCTGACTTCTTCGCTTAATAATACCTATGGAACTGGAAATTATTGGTGTCGTCCACTACTTAGCAGAGAAGTGGCTCTGTCCGAAGTCAGCCTTCGGTAAACTTCGTATAACCATAGCTATTCAATTGTCCTCTAGATGCTGAGTTACCTCCAAACACAAACAGACCAAGTAGAAAATTCGTCCTTGCAATGGCCGATTTTACGCACCGGGACGACCTGCAACCCATATCATAACATTTTTAGCCAAGGACCAACAAATCTTTTTCGGTCACCTCATATCAACCTGTTTCAACTATTCTTCCAAACCTAAATATAGATATCGGGAGACTAGTTGGTTTTAAGAGGAACACCGCTACTGAACAACAAGTAGAAAATTCGAAAACTCCTTTTTCAAATTTTCGACTTGACCAGGAATCGAATGTGATGCACACTCTGTCACGGAGACACCTAACAACTGCTATCTTTTCTAATTTAACAGAAATAGCTCGAGTTGGAGATACAAAAAAGATTTACCAAATGGACTACATACCCGAAGAACAACTTCTGGTAGTCTTAGCAGGAAAACAAAGATATCTTCGTCTGGTTCCCGTTAGGGCTTTAGATGGAGATGATGTGGAATGGGTTAAAATAACAGAAACTAAAGGATGTATTAGTTTTACAACAGGACCTTTGACACATACTCGAACTGCTCACTGTTTAGCTGTAGCTATCAAACGACAGGTAAATATCAACTGGAAAAAACAATTAATTACTCGTAGCTCTCGGGCCCGTTCTTAGTTTGAATAACAAGAGTTGAGACATGAGGGACCTCACGGTGGGCGGTTCTACGCATTCAGAAATTTGGAAGCAGTTGATTTTAAAAGGAACATCGCTACAACAAAAGAAGACAAAAGAGAAATCTAAATATATAATTCAGTAATCTTTGTGTGTCTACAGACACATATATATCTCGGTTTTTTAAAGGCTACAATATACAGGGTTTCTATTTTCCGTGAAAAACAAAGAATACCAATATAAGAATTGTAGCGAAGCACGGGTGAAACAGCTAGTATGCTTATATTATAAATATTATGCTCAGGAGAAAAGACAGCGTTGTTGATGTTACTTTTCAATACATGGCAAGGCGTATTGCTATTATCATCTAAAAAAAAATATGCATGTATGCATTCCCAACTCTCGTAATTCCATTTTTTCCCCCCTTTTTGTATTTGAAACATAACAAAGTATTTATTTTTAAATATTAAATTGAGTTTAATTATTTTGTACTTCAGGCACATTTTTTCAAAGATACACAATCGATTCGAAAAATCAACATAGGCCTGTCTCTGTATTAGTATTATGTCCTTCTCCGGTATATTCACAATCATGTAAAAAAATGTTACCGATTGATAAGGTAGTTTTTTTTCAGTTAGCGTTAGAAAAAAAAATGCGCTTTGAATTTTTATAATAGATTTCACTTGTACCTCGTGCGAATGTGAAATGATTTAAAATTACGTGAACTTTTGAACTGCCGCCGGTATTGTCTAATAGATATGAATATCTGAACGTGCCAGCTTACATAGACACTCATTAGAACCACAGTTAAGAATAATATTATTGTGTTTGATTTTGGTTTATTATTTTCAATAATGAATTGATTCGTTACGAAAAAGAATCACCCCACTCAAAATTTGATATTTTATGTTTCAAGGTACGCAGAATCCAATTATCGAATACAAAATCCGTTCGAATTGTACTTTTGTAACTTACAGTTGACCGATTTAGATGAAATTTGGTATGCCGCAAGTGACGAAAAGATTTGGGGCACATTTAGACCTCGAATAGGACTTACATAACAAAGTTCATCCAATTCGGCCAACGTGGCGGACGAACTAATTTTTTTATTTATTTTTTGAATTCTACGTACCTTGAAACATAAAATATCAAATTTTGAGGGGGGTAATTCTTAGCCCGTAAAAAAACATTTTATTTACGAATGCGCACATTGTGAAGAGTTTCAATCAAATAATTGTGTTATTCTTTTTTTCTCAGAATTCCTCTCAAATTATTTTGTACGAAATAACGCGAACGAAAAGTCGACATAAACGTCTCCATGAAGTTCTCTTGCCAACATTGGCTCAATGTATTCATATCTTCTCGGAGGGCCGCCTGTGTGTAGGATATCAAAGTGGTTTTTCAATTTATAAATTTTCTCAAGACAATCGACCTATACGTAAGCATTCAATTTATTTCAGACATACTTTACAAATCTATACCTTTAAAACACAAAGCCCAGTTGGTATACTCACTGATTTAGTGACTCATAATAAACAGCTAAAGAGAGTAGGCACAGAACAAAAGGTTATGATGGCATGGTAGAATTATAGAAAAGAACGACGAACTCCAGTAGAATTGGGAAAAGGTGAAGTTAAAGAAGAAGAGTGAACGATGGCTTTAAAACACAAAGCCCATCTCGTTTTGTTTTTCAGCTAGGTTTTCCGATACTTGCAAAGGAAAAAACAAGTAATTATTTAAGCAAAATGAATTTTGTCAGACAAAAGTCACAAACCAAATCAGATAGTTTTGGTGTATTCATTTCATTATTGAACCTTTGGAATTGTCACGAAAAAATACCCCTACCCAAATTTATTTATTCGAAGATACTTTTCCTAAGCTGGTTATAGCTTCTTTTACGTTTCAAGGTGCGTAGAATCAAAAAATCGAAAAAAAAAAAANATCGAAGAAAAAAAAAAAAAAAAAAAATCCATTCATCCGCCGTAAGCAGTACCTATTTTTTTGCCTCTCAACAACTGACAGTGACTATAGTTTTGGTGTATTCATTTCAATATTGAACCTTTGGAATTCTCACGAAAAAATACCCCCACCCAAATTTATTTATTCAAAGATACTTTTCCTAAGCTGGTTATAGCTTCTTTTACGTTTCAAGGTGCGTAGAATCAAAAAAATCGAAGAAAAGAAAAGAAAAAAAAAATCCATTCATCCGCCGTAAGCAGTTCCTTCTTTTTTTGCCTCTCAACAACTGACATTGAGTGACAAAAAGATTTGGATAAAAAATACACCTACTTACGAAATTCGTCTAAATCGTCTTCGCAAAATGCCGCTCTCGGTAGACAAACGGATTTCTTGTCATTCGCTTTTAGGATTCTACATACCTTAAAACGTGAAATATCTTTTTTTTCTTTATTTCTTGAAATAATAAACCCATGTGTCACATTTTTTCTATTTAAAATTTCTTCTATTCTGTTGGGGTTGCTGCAGTGTCTACCTTAGTACAAGCCGTTACTGATGAAGACGCGTCTAATTTTGACATGTATTTTGTCCTTTTCAGCTCTCATTCATCAAGATAACCCCCTCGTCAGTCTGCTCACATATTCTCCCGTAGATGCCCTTCTTGCCATTGAATTACCGCGCGGTGAATTTCTTCTTGTCTTCCATAATTTAGCAGCTTACGTAGATTCACAAGGTCATAAATCGAGAGAAAAAGAAATCATGTATCCTGCATTACCTACCGCTGCCAGTAAGTTTGGATCTCAAATTGTTGCATAAACTTTAAGGGTTGTAAACGAATAACGGAGACAGCACATTGACCATCAATTATTTTTCGACAATGTTGTTCGTCAATATTCCGGAATATTTGCAATTCAGGTGAGACCGAATTTATAGAAAATCTTCTAAAGGCATATTTTTTAGAAAATATGCTTCGAAATTTTTTCGAACAAACCGTTTGTTGTGGACAAAAGTTATAAGACCTTATCGTCGTTTTTAACCGTGAATCTAATGATGGATTTTTTTCATATCTAGTTTTATACCGAAAAGATCTGAGAATTTTTAGACATCAGAAAACCCGTGTCTCTGGATTAAAAATAGATATCAATTTTAATTTAAAAAAGAAAAATCATTTAAATTTGATCAACGATAAGTTTCGATAGTAACACTTAGGATGGAATAGACGATCGATTTTCAATTCAAAATAAATCGTCAGTACCTGGGCTCGAACCGTCGACGGTCGGTACAAATACCCTATGCTTTATCAACTGAACTTATTGAGTAAGCTTATCAGTGAGGGCTAGCCCACACTTATACTTTTATCAGCCAATTTAATGCGCATGGAAACATACTATAAATTTGATTGTACATGTTTACATGCCAATTAAGAGGTCCGATAAAAAGCTTCTAGTATGCTCCAAAACTTAGATCTCGAGCACATAACATAAAAGTGATGGTTCCAGATTTGTATTATTACAATTTATTTGGTAATAGATTTTCACGTTTTGATTGAATAAATTGTTAGAAAACTTTTTTTGCTTAACGTCTCTTTAACATCTATTGGTCATCTGAGACGGGGATTTTACCCTCCATTCGCTGGAAATTTGTAATTAGCAACCCACATTGACCTTACCCAGCCTGGGTTGGGCCGGAAAATAGCCAGCATCACGAGGGCGCAAACCCACGTGGACGCCCACATGGTACAACCTCGCTGGACGTTGCTTAACTTCAGTGATCCAACAGGAACTGGTGTATTCAATGTACTATAGACGCTGGCTCTTAGAAAACTTAAATATCCTTCAGTGTACAAAATTTCAATTAAATATAAGAAAAATTGAGCACAGAATATTGATTAACATTTGAGCTTCAAAATGCTGCTCGACATGCTCTTTCCCAAAAATCAAGGTCGCGTGTGATGTTATTAGGATTAATTACCATCATAACGAATAACAATCGTACTATTGTGTTCCAGGCTATATTGACGGTCAATTGCTCATCTTTAGTGAAACACATGTCGATGTTTTTAATGCAGAATCAGGGGATTGGCTTCAGACAATCAATATCAAACGAGCCCTACCATTAGACACGCGAGGTTCTTTGTCCTATTCAATGATTAATGATGTCCCATATGTCGTCTACTTGGCCAATATACACCAAAGTAAGAACTCTTATTTATAAATAATGCAATTTTTGTTTACATGAAAAATGAATCGCTTATTTGAGAAATTGGGAAGTACACTTTTCAGGAGACATTGACTTGGTTTGTTTCTTAAATAATTGAATTATTCAAACGTGTGCAGCAATGTTTTTTTCTATCAAATCCTTTTTTCCTCACTTTTCAAAAATGTATTACAAAAGAGATGGTTCTATTTAAGATTACAAAGTTTCCGAGAAGTCTAAAAAGGCTTGGGAAAAATACCTTTGTATAAAAAATCTCATTATAATTAAAAATAAATAAAGAATTGAAAAAATTGACTCAGAAGCGGATACAGGGGGGATCGCCCCTCCCCCAGACCTGAAGAATTTGAACGTCAACAAAACACTTTTCTCAAAATTGTGGTTTATATATACTGACTTCCATGTCGATTATAATTTGGAGCCTCGATCGCCTCGTTCAACTGGAGATCTGTATCCGACCTTGAGTTGACGCCCCTGAGACCATCACTGAAATTCTGAAAACCACTCGAAAAAGTTTCCCCTTTGGAATAAAGAAATACGTGTTTCTGCCTTTTTGAATTAAATCCGTGAGAACAGTTAAACTCCGCCCATTTTTTGCTATAGCTATATCCTTTAAAAACTCGAAATTAGAATTGAGCGGCACATATGATTACGTATGACGTCACGCGCAGAACTTGGAATGGTCAGGTAGAAAAAAATGGTGGAAGTAGTTTAATATATACTTGTATAAGGTTACTGTGAATTGGTGCGTTCCGGGTACGTGGTCTACGCAACTTAAGGACGATCAACGCTTATGGTAGTTGTCTCCGCCCTATAGGTGCGACCGAGCCATAACATGATATCTTATCCATAATCTGTTTAAAAAAAAATTGTTTCACAGATAAAAAATAGGAAAACCTGAACTTTTTTCTAAAAAAATCTAATATCTATTTTTAGGAGAACTGATCAATTTGATGAGTTCAGATATAACTGGCCGACCTAGAACCAAGAGACGTTTCTCATTGAGGGAGGGACATCGAGCGCCTCGAGCGTAAGTACATATTTTCTCGCTTTCAGTAATTGGAATATTATGGAATGCCGTAGCGTGTTTTATCATCAGGATTACTGTATCCTGTTGATGTAACTGCAGCAAACAAAACTTAATTAGTGCTGCACTCTCTCATAAATCTTGCTACCATCGGATACAATGATGCCACTACTGATTGATTAACTGATTAATTTGAAAGAAAATCTTGTTTTGGGCGTTAGGGTGTGGTTTTTCAAAGTACCTATTTTGATGGGACCTTTATAGATAATTAAATAACCGTTAGTGGCATCATTATATTCCATGGTAGCCATCTGTAGGAAAGCCACTAGGCGGAGAGAGGCACTCATTCTCCTGTGTATTTGTCTGGCCAGAACGGTAAGAGATATGAAAAATTGGCGGGCATGGACGTTCTAGATTCTAGACCATCCAAATTAACAGAACGCAAAAATGTCAAATCATTTTCGAGACTAGTCTAATTTTTGAAATATAACTTTATAATCGGCTAAAACCGAGAAAGGTATGGGGTTGAAAATAATAATGAAGAATTGAAACTAAACCGTGGCGAAGCATGGGGTATACCAGCTAGTAGTTAATAATAGTACCAAATCGTGTTCCTTGCAGACCTGATAGAAGATCTAAAATGATATCAGCGCCAACCAACTTTAACCATATCTCCCACATGGGTCCTGGCGATGGTATTCAAATTCAGCGACTACTTGATTTACCTACAACTTTAGAAACTGCGGATCGAATAACTCCTACAAAAATGTCACATCCGCCTCCTCGCCACCCACCTCATCTGCCGAGGACGCATTCTCAAATGGGATCTTATAATGGTAAGTAGAAGGTCATAAGTTGGACTCCCACATTTCTTGGAATTGCTCAAGTTTGGTTAGGGATAAAATTTTCTATCACCGCGGTGGATATTCAAATCCGAGTACAATTTTACATAAGATGTGCGCGATGACATTGCTGATGTCATAAGTTTACTTTAAGCGCATCGGTCGATTACGTCTTATTTGAATAGATATTTAGGAAACCCCATATGAAAAAGTCTAGAGGCGTCAAATAGCACGATCTTGGTGGCCAAATCACGTCAACTCTTTTAGAGATCTCCATACCCTTAATCTTCTTCTTCTTCTAGTCTAATATATAAAATTCACCTGTCACGGTGTTTGTCTCCATACTCCTCCAAAACGGCTTAACCGATTTTAATGAAATTTTGTATGTACATTCGGTAGGTCTGCGAATAGGTTTTTAACTATCTTCTAATATATAAAATTCACCTGTCACGGTGTTTGTCTCCATACTTAACGGTTTCTGATCACTTTAAGTCATATATTTTGTAAGCGGGGCCATATGAGGCTGCCATCATGGAATTTCGCTTTTGTTCAATATTTTGTGAACCGCTTAAGCCATTGCAACCAAACTATTGTGAGATGCTATACATCTGACTAAACAACTTTTGATCACATTGAGTCATATATTTTGTGGGGCCGCCATCTTGGAACACTAAATTTTGGTTGCAAGCTTTTGTGATATGCAATACGTACCTATCCCCCTTACAAATTTGAGCAAATTTTTTTAAACTTTTACTCCATATTTTTGTTCTAGTATGTTCGATTTAGATAAAATTATGTACAAAAGCGGTTAGTGCCTATACAAATTAATAGAAATGAACAACAAGTTTGTTTGAGTAGGACGTGTTGGGAGTAATATTGGGATAGGTAAAAATAAAACTCGCAACCCAAAATATTTCATTCCACCAGTAATCCATAATTCTGTGGTATAGCTAGGTTTAATTTAAGTTAATATGCTTCGCTCAAATAATAGTATTGAAGTGGCTGTTTCTGACTCAAAATCTTAGAACTGACCTAAAAACCACCCAGTTTGTTGGGTAGAACGTGTTGGGAGTAGTATTGGGTTAGGTTCCAAAAAAAAAA
>CM022877.1:20443695-20463067 GCA_012654025.1 Pachypsylla venusta
TTTTTTTTTTTGGGGGGGGGGAACCTAACCCAATAGAATAGATACTACTCCCAACACTTTCTACGCAGATTAACAACCCGTTACTGTTCCCCATGTTCTACATAGGATAACAATCGTGTAGGTAATATGTAATCTATGTATGGTATGCTCTGATCGCGTTTAAACGGTTGTACCTCGGTGATATGATAACTAATGTAAAAGCTAGATTTATTCTCATTTTTTCCCCCATTCTTCGCGAAACGAAGTTCGTCGGGTCAGCTATCCTATATATAAATATGACTACTTTCCTTAAAATAATATCTGAAGAAAAGACTAAATCCTACGATGACTATGATATCTACGGCCATGCCTTAATAAACTACGGCCATGCTTCGGCCACGCGCAAGCGGGCGAAGCCAGCTTGTCTATCTATCTATCTATATATATAAAAGAGAAACACACTCACTTAACACTCATCGCGATTTCTCCGCATTGGTACGTCCTAGGAGGCTGAAATTTGGCATGTAGGTCGCACTTGGATCTTAGATGCGCACTAAGAAAGGATTTCTAAATATTCGAATGGGGGCGCCCGCTGCGGGGGAAAAAGGGGCGCGTTTACATATGAAAGTCACCTTATCATCACTATTTCTCCGTACCGGTACATTCCCGGGGGCTGAAATTTGGTATGTAGGTTTGCTTTATGTTCTAGATGTGCAATAAGAAAGGATTTTTTAATATTCCCACTGGGGCGCCAACCGCGGGGATAGAGGGCGCGTCCATCAAATATTATCACGTTTTCATCACTGTTTCTCCGTATCGGTAAATTTCCGGGATCTGAAATTTGGTATGTAAGTTCACCTTATGTTCTAGATGTGCAATAAGAAAGAATTTTTTAATATTCCCACTGGGGCGCCAACCGCGGGGGAAAAAGTTTGCGTCCATAAAATATTACATTTTCATCACTGTTTCTCCGTATCGGTAAATTTTCGGTGGCTGAAATTTTGTATGTAGGTTTGCTTTTATGTTCTAGATGTGCAATTAGAAACTGGAATGCCAGCCGCGGGGAGAAAAAGCTGCGCCCATAAAATAATATCACATTTTCATCACTCTTTCTCCGTACCAGTAAATTTCTGGATTCTGAAATCGTTTTATAGTCTAGATATACAATGAGAGAAGGATGAAGGATTTTTCAATACTTATTGCAACTGGGACGCCAGCCGCAGGGGATAAAGCCACGGCCATAAAATAAAATCACCTTTTCATCACTTTTTCTCCGTGCCGGTAAATTTACGGTTGCTGAAATTTGTTATGAGAAGCCTGTCGCGGGGAAAAAGATGCGTTTATAAAAAAAAAATCTTTTATATATCTTATCTGTCCATAATGTGAAAAGCAGCAAGTCATATTTCCTCACGAGGTATGAATGGACCCCGTAACATCCAAAATACTGAGCCGAAAAATTCCGTTTCCGCTGGGATTCAAATCCAGTTCACCGTGCGTGCAAGCTTACTGCGCTATTTTACTCGGACACGGTGACTTTTGGAATGTTGAAAGTCTGTGGACACAGTTTTGGAATTAGAGGATGCTGTTCATTATCCTGTTGAGTTTTTAAATACTCTAAATCCACCTGCTATTCCACCTCACCATCTTAGTTTCAAAATTTGAACTCCTATCATGCTTTTACGAAATTTGATTCCATCAAAGCATTGTAACGGCTCCAGACTTCAGGTGAAAGCTTTACACAGGAACGCCATAGAAGCCACAATTTTCACAGGCTGTGGTACGGGAGAAACAGTATTTATACCACGTATCCCTTTGATTTCCTACGATTACCAATTTAAACATGTTCAATTTCCTGTAAAATTATGTTTTGCCATAACCATAAACAAATCACGGGGTCATCTTTGAAATTGGCCGGAGTTGATTTGAGACATGACTGTTTCTCACATGGTCAGTTATATGTTGCCTTCTCCCGTGTGACACCTGAGAGCCTGATGATTCTTCAACTAGAAGCAAAACTAAAAATATTGTTTATTATGAAATTTTGGACCGCTAGAGTTACCAGATGTTCACAGTTCAGACATTAAACAATAGCGAAAGTCGCTTCTAACAGAGAGTCAATTAGCTGTTATTATTTTATATATTTTTTTAACAACATTGCCAGTGTTTAGTGTTGAAAATTTCTGCACCGCGACCACCAACTTTGATTTGGTTCCTCGTAGCCAGCAACATTTGGAAGGTATTAATCCTTCCGTCTTTGAACATATAAGTTACACCTAAGTACATTCCAGTCTCATACAACTTGGCAAATATCAACATTTTTTTCTCCCATAAGTGACGTCCCGGTTGAAAAAATTGTCCTTTCATATTGCATACTACCTATATTGATTTTTTTTTTTTAAAAAAAAAATACAATTTACATACAATTTTTCGACCCCCTTTAATTTAAAGGTACAAAGAAACAGTGATGAAAATTTGATCTCTGTTTTTAAACTTACATTTTGGTTTATTATTTTCAATAATGAACCTTTGGAATCGTCACGAAAAAAAAAAAAAAAATACCCCCCCTCAAAATTTGATATTATACGTTTCAAGGTACGTAGAATCCAAAAATCGAATCGAAACGGATTTTTTTATCGAATAAAAAAAAATCCGTTACGCCGTGATGGGCACTTTTGCCACTTAGCGTTGACCGATTTAGATGAAATTTGGTATATAGGTCCCATCTGGGCTCTAATTGTGCCACGAAACTTTTGAATGCAATCGAATCACCCTTGGCGATTTTTGCTGCTTTTTAGCGGTTTTAAGTATTGCTGTCTAAAAGGAAAATGGTAAGAGCTAGAGATTTGTCATATTTGGGGTCTCAGTTAGCTCCGAAACTTTTGGGTTCAACTAAATATACCGCCAGCGGTTTTTACCGCTTTAAAGCGGTTTTCATTAATCTTGTTTAAAAAGATAATGGTAAGAGGCAGAGACATCAAATTTAGTAGCTATGCCAATTTTAGGGTCTAATTACGCCCCAGATTTGGAATCATCACGAGAACCCCTCTCAATTTTGGGGGGGGGTATTTTTTTTGCCAGAAAAATAATAAACCCATGTGTCACATTGGCAGAGTTTTTCCTCCGCGACTGTCTTCCCAGTTAAAATATCAAAAATCCTTCTATTGTAGGTACATCTGGAAGTTACAACAAACGTATTATCGATACTTGAGCTTACAATATTATAGCCTGTAGCGAAGCACGGGTAAAACAGCTAGTATAGGATATAGGAATTATAGGGGATAATTGAGATTTATCATTTGAAAGTGCTGCTCATTCGCATAACTTGTCTTGATTTGGCATCTGTGAAAGAATAATAATAAGCAACAGATTATACATACACCACCGAATCAACGTGGCCGCAACGGGCCTTCAAGTTGCTTTTATTGCAAAAAATATAATATTAAATCCTATTATTTTTTTGGAGGGGGAATCAGCTTGAAATGCAACTTGACATATATTTTTTATTTCCAGGATCAACACCAAGACGAGCTCCGGCACCCCCTCGTCCTACACTAACAAGAACTCCAGAGTCAACACCTTCTCATGACGTAAATTCAGTGTTCCATCACAGTGTGTCATCTCTACATGACTATAAGGTAAAAGTTGAAGTGACTAGAATAATACAAAACAAATTTGTTGAATTTGCATTAACTAAGCCTCTTTTTTTGGATAAAATGAAAGTAATTTGAACCCTGATGATGAATATGGGCTACCTACTTCTTATTTCTACTTTATTTTCCCATTTTAGAAGTATAGGTAAGTTTTTTGTTTGTTTTTCTGGACGAATTATGACACTAGATATCAAAAAACGGGTCTAGAAAAAATTTGTGTCCGTCCGTCCGCTACATCGTGTACGCGCATCTACAGACTATATTATTTGTCCGCTTCTGATGAAATTTGGTAACAATATTCCTTGAGGCTATAATTCGAGCCAAAACCTTAACATTGGAGATAGCACCTTCTGGGATCAGGGGTCATTTTGGGGTGACCCTCTAGAACCCAGGCGGCAAGTCCGATTTTCATAAAATTTAAAACACACACTCTATGTAACATATCATTATCAAATTTTGGGATTCATGGAACTATCTTTATCTGGTGGCCATTTAGGGCACCAAACAACAAATTCGGGTCACTTTTCTTAAAGTGGCAATATCACTCCAATTTTGTTTAATTTTAAAACAGGCACTCTTTGTAACATATTATCGACAAATTTTAGGTCTCATGGGGCTATCTTCATATAGGGGCCTTTTAGGGCACCAAAACAAAAATTCGGGTCACTTCTTTTAAAGTGGCAATATCACTCCAATTTTGATGAAATTTAAAACAGACACTCTGTGTCTGTTTTAAATTTTGGGACTATCTTCATCTGTTTTAGATTTTGGGACTATCTTCATCTGGGGGGCCCTTAAAATATGTTCATTAGAGAGCTGTGACAACAGCCGAAGGATGTCAAAAGTAATTCAAATATTATTTTTTTCACTGGAGAGCTGCGACAACAGCCGAAGGCTGCCAAATCTAATTCATATGATAATGTCACTAGTGAGCTGTGACAGCAGTCGAAGGCTGCCTAATGCAATTCATTAATATTTTCACTGGAGAGCTTTGACAACAGCCGAAGGCTGCCAAAGCTAATTCAAATATTTTTTCACCAAAGAGCTGCGATAACAACCGAAAGCTGCCAAATCTAAATCATATAATATTTTCACTAGAGACCTGAGACAACAGCCGAAGGCTGCCAAATCTAATTAATGTAATATTTTAACCAGAGATCTGTGACAGCAGCCGAAGTCTGCCTAATCCAATTCATATAATATTTTCACTGGAGAGCTTTGACAACAGCCGAAAGTTGCCAAAGCTGATTCCAATATTTTTTCATTATTCATATTTTTGTTGAAGACTTCAAAATCTAATTGAAATAGTATTTTCACCAGAGAGCTGTGACTACAGCCAAAGGCTTCCAAATCCATTTCCAAAAATAATTTTACTGGAGAACTGCGAAAACAGCCGAAGGCTGCCACCTCTAATTGATATAATATTTTCATGAAATACCTGCGACATCAGACGGAGGCTACCAAATTCCTAGAACAAAGGAAGATAAATTTTAGCACGATATTTCGTACCACAAGCCGTCTACGCACCATCACTTCTATGTTTCAGGAAGTGTGGAGCAATTACTGACACTGTTTGTCAGAGTGTGTGGACAAAAGAGGAGATGATGATTTTGTGGAAATGATGAGTGTGTGAAAGTGACTGAATGTTAAGTGTGTCTTTGGAAATAATAATGAATGATGAGTGTTGATAGTGGTGCAGGATGAAATAGAAAATGAGTGAGGGAGTAAGTGAAAGATGTGTAAGTGATGGCTGTGTAATGTGACGTGTATCGAGAAATACGTGTATGGGGAAGTAACTGGTTTAGTATGAAATTTATGTGTGTCTTGAGTATGTTTGTAAGAATAAGTGTATGAAAATGGCGAGAGGAGAATGATGAGAGCATACCTGATGAAAGTATAATGAGTGTGTGTATACAGGGTTTGCACTTTCTAGTTTTCCCATAAGATTTTACATGGAAATTTCGACTTATGGGTTGGCATATCTTCCCAGTATGTCACAAAATAGAAATGATATTGGTTTTTCATGTATTTTTCAACGAAGAATCCAACGAAACTATTAACACGAAAATCGGACTTCGGTTCTGGACTTAGAATCGACCTAGTGGACTAAGGTTCCTTCATTTAATTCTTTTGATGTATGTAGATTCTACATTGTAGAAACCTAATAGTTTTTTGAAATTGTATCACCCCAATTACTAGAAACTGTGTAGTATAAAATAAGAGTAGCATACATACCTAGTAATGCAATGGACGTAGGTTCGAGTCATATCTAAATGCATGAATTTTTTTAATGCCTCTTATATCTCCTGTTTTTCGTTTAATTAAATCATGTTTAGCCAAAGTGAATAGAAACAGTCTTGGTAGTCAAGTGAGGGCACTTGTCTCTTGAAGTCGGGCTCGGAAGTTCGATTTCCGCCCTTGGTGGATTTTCTTTAAAAAGGTAAAATTAGTTCTCAGATCGAGTAGTTTTCTTCATTCCTATATCTTCTTCTCTCTTCAGTTTCTGGACGCTAATAATTTAAGCTCCCTCTATGAAATGGCGCCCCCCTTTAAAATTACATTGTTACAGCCCCCCCCCCGCCACTTCTCTTATAAAATACCTATTTGACCAATGGCTTTGCTCTTTGAAGACTGCCGACTGTTGATGACACTGTAAATAATTATTCACCCACATACGACCACAATGCGCGTGCAACTACCTAGAGTTTGTTGCAAACGCTACAGCAAGGTAAACGCCGCTATTAAAAGCTAGGTACAATTTGATGATCTTGACATTAAAATCATACCTCCGTTATAATTTACTGTTATTGTAAGTACCTAGTAGCGATTTGGAACTGCGTTGTGACAATTAATTGCAAAATATAATCGGTATGCTAACTAATTTTGATAAGTTAGAACTGGTGAAACTGCAAGTTAACATATCTATTATCTTTTGCAATATCAATGATCTACAACTTCCCGTGTCATCAACGGTCAGCAGTCTTAAAAGCGGAGTGAAAGGGGGCTACTATTTGATAGAGGGAGCTTTAACTTTATAATTATTAGAGCCCAGAAATCGAAGAAAGAAGGAGATAATATAGAAAAGAAAAAAAACCAGTCATTCTGAGAACTAATCCCACCTTTTGAGGTATCAAAAGTATTAACCATTATCGTGTGAAGGAACCTTAGTCCACTAGATCGTTTCTAAGTCCAGAACCGTAAGTCCAATTTTCGTGTTAATGGTTTCATTGGATTCCATGTTGAAAAATACACGAAAAACCACTATCATTTCTATTGTGTTATTTTGTTAGTGTATTCAAGTTTTCTAGGAGTTGAAAATTTGGTGCCCAGATGACAGTGACGTATTCTAGTCTACTCCTTACCAGAATTCCGAATAGGATGGTCAACATCGAAAGAACTCTCATGTCTGAAAATAAGTCTACTTTTTCTACGATATTGTCCACCTTATATGTTTTCTATGTTCTATGTTAATCTCTACTTATTATATTTGTTTAGGATATCAGTGGGAGTCCTCGACATTCAATAGCCTCTAATAATAGCAGTAATCCAAGCACCCCTCCATCCCCTAGTCGAGATCACAATTCATCAAGCTATGATAGTTAAATTGAATAAAACGCATGGAACTTGTGTTTAAATTTAAGAAAATATCAAACCAGATCAAATCTTAGTTTGAGATATTTTAAAACATTTATAAAAAATAAGTTAGAAAATGATCGAACTGCAGGGAACAGATAGAACAAGATCAAGATTGAAAAAAATTAAGATAGAAAATGATCGAACTGCAAGGAACAGATAGAACAAGATCAACATTTAAAAAAATTAATATAGAAAATGATCGAACTGCAAGGAACAGATAGAATAAGATAAACATTAAAAAAAATTAAGATAGAAAATGATCAATTTGCAAGAAACAGATACAACAAGATCAACATTTAAAAAAAATAAGATAGAAAATGATCGAACTGCAAGGAACAGATAGAACAAGATCAACATTTAAAAAAATTAAGATAGAAAATGATCAATTTGCAAGAAACAGATAGAACAAGATCAACATTTTAAAAAAATAAGATAGAAAATGATCGAAGTGCAAGGAACCGATAGAACAAGATCAACATTTAAAAAAAATTAAGATAGAAAATGATAGAACTGCAAGAAACAGACAGAACAAGATCAACATTTAAAAAAAATAAGATAGAAAGTGATCGAACTGCAAGGAACACATAGAACAAGATCAACATTTAAAAAGAATAAGATCGAACTGCAAGGAACAGATAGAACAAGATTAACATTTAAAAAAATAAGATAGAAAATGATCAAACTGCAAGGAACAGAACAGATTTTTTTTTGTGTCATTTCTCATGAAATATACAGTTCTTGCATAATAATGCAAGCAATAGGACGCCAAAATATCTGCAAACAAGTCACTCTTATTCGGACTCTCCTAACGAAGTGGCTTCTCTTATTTTACACTTATCTATATCAGTCTTAGTATAATAGCCCATTTCACAATTTTTATATTTTACCTAAATTATTTATCTTCCAAAACATATTCCCGGTCTTCTTTTTTTATTTACCCATTTTATACCGTTTTCAAATTCCATAGTGAAAATAGGTTACACTTGAAATTGTGAGATGTTATTTGAGAGTGACATCCTCACAAGTCGAATCCACCCGCGCCGATGGGATAAAATAATACATAAAACAACTGTGTAATATTATTGACGTCCCCGCGGCAGAGTGTGCATCAGCTTGCTCCATGGTGGGCGGTACCGGGTTCGAATCCTGGTCGGGTAGTAAATTTGACAAAAGAAATCGATTTTTTTACTTGGTCTGGTTGTGTTTAGGGGTGACACAGCATCCTAAAAACAATTGTGTGGCTATGATAATAGCGACAATGTTTAGCAGAATAAGGTAATTATTAAGTAAAGTTTATAGCTTGGTGATATTGGAGTGATTGTTAAAAAAATACCCTGAAATGCTATGATTGATATAATAACATAAAGAAATACTAGTATACATATACATACATTTACATTAGCGAGTACATTATGTCCCTGACGTAATTATATTGCAGTGATTGACAGGGTTCGTGGGGGGCTCATGCCAATTATTAGAGTCCAAGATTTGATGTACAACAACTTTTTTAGAGATGCAATCTTATACATCTGGATACCATCGGAAACGATGATGCCACTATTGATTGATTAAATTACCTCACTACACGACGTGATCTACAAGTTCATCATACCAATCGATAAAAACCAATCAAATGGAAACTTACCTTGAAGTATATTTCCATTTCAATTAGAAACTCCTCAATAATTTTATTAGAAAGTAATACATTTTAGTCAATTGATTTTTATTTATTTAGAAATTATACAATAATTAATTAATAATTATATTTGATTTTTTTTATACTTTTATAAATTGAATTATTTTGTACAATATTATCTTCACATTAAATAGCATTTTTTGTGTAATGAAAGGCGGTTTAAAAAAAAATGAAAATAGAAGAATTTATTCTCCCTCGTTCACAAAAAAATCGGAATAGAAATAGTTTTCACTTTAAAAGAATAAAAAGTATTTTTNTTTTTTTTTTTTTTTTTTTTTTTTTTTTTTTTTTGTGTCACTACTTTGTTTTGTTTTTGTGGAAAAACAAGAAATGATTAAATCAAAACGATGTCATATTATTTATTAACATTTAATGACCAGAAATTTGATGCATTTTCGGAAAATTTGTCTTTTTTTTTTAAAAAAAAAAATCTTCTAATTTTCTTTTAAAAATGCCGAATTACTCATTTCTCATTTCAAATCAACTTATATTTTTAGATAATGCAATCTTGTTAATGATGATTGTGGATACTTTTTTCGCGATTGTATGATTGACTATGTGGTATTAGAGTTCCTAGAGACTACCGCATACTTACTTATCTTATCGCATAGCACACATATATACAAAGAAAAACAAATACACATGTTCTTATGGGAGCGCGCAGATCGAGCAATTTGTAGACTCCCATGAGAGCATGTGTAT
Source organism: Pachypsylla venusta (assembly GCA_012654025.1). Classification (NCBI taxonomy): domain Eukaryota; kingdom Metazoa; phylum Arthropoda; class Insecta; order Hemiptera; family Aphalaridae; genus Pachypsylla; species Pachypsylla venusta. The sequence goes on from CM022877.1 coordinate 20,453,359, forward strand.
ATATTTTTCCTTATATCTATGTGAAGATATTTGCTATGCAATAAGATCAGTAAGTATGCGGCTGCCTGCGAACATCCTTATACAAAAGTAATGACCCCATTTGTTTCCGCTTTCATTTATTCAAATGACGAATAATTTGTGATCTCAACACTCGTAGAATTTGTATAAACAAATCATTGAACACTACACTCCTCAGGAACGGGAAATGACAATGTTTTGGGAAAATAATTCTTCATTATGATTGATCAAAGAAAATCATGCTTATTGGGGGCTTAAAACTTAAGGTAAAATAAAAAATGGAAATAGTATATCAGTCATTGCCCGCAGATTGTCAATTGCGTGTACGTGTGCTTGCTTTCAGATATCTGCATACTCACATATCTTATGGCATAGCACACATCTTTGCTTAATCTATAATCAAGGAAAAAAACAATACCTAATCTTATGAAAGATCGTGCAATATTTACCGTATAATATGTATAATAAAATATGTTACTTATCACATTTAAAAAAATAAATTATTTAGTTTTTGGAGCACACTCACTGACACGCCTGTGTTTTGATGATTTTTGATATCCGAAATAGGTATCTTAATAATAATTGATGTCAGTTATTTGATTCAATAAATATAATAAATTTATTGGTGGGAAAATTTATTTGAAACAAACAATATTACTCGTATTTTATATATGCTTCGTTCGGAGAGATGATCTGATTATACTCGGGGCTTTAAGCAAGGTAGTGTGCTTCAAAGAACTGTAAGTTATCGGATAAGTAAGCATGCGGATGTCTGGGAGCACCCTAACCTATTGTAATGTACTCTCAAACCTCACTCGTGAAAAGGACGATGCTCAGAAACTAAAATTTACATTTTCTGAGCTGTTTAGTGTCCCATAGTTTGTCTATTCAAATTCTACAATTATTTATATCTCAAATTTCAAACACTTATGAAACTAATCTTTCGCCGTCAATTTGTCCGCCATATAGAAAAGCTTTATCTGTAGCTGGACAAGCTGTGGAGAAACAAAAATTGTGTTACATTGGATTATTTTTTAATTGTTTTCTTCCTAAAAGACTGAAATTTTAAGGTCGCGATTCTTTTTTGTTATGTGAAGTTCAAACTGAAGCAGAATGAGATTCTCTGAATTTTAATATTGTACTATAGAATATACAGAGTGAGTTATTATAAGCAGAACAGTCAAGTATCTCGGATTCTGTTAGACATGAAAAAAAAAAAAAAACATTCTGACCAATGATTCGTGATATCGAGGGAGCATATCAGGGTGATCTCGATAAATCCTTTGGGGTTTCAGTGTGAAAACTGTAGAATAACACTGAAAAAGTAGAACCATGAATATTAATTTTATTAAATAATCGAATTCTCTATTAAATTCTACTTACAATCGACTTTTTTTTTATAAATATATATATATATCGAAAATTTCCCAGTTTTTGTAAGTTTGTTTAATAATGTGTGACAAATAATTGTTATAAACAAACTCTTACTCTAGTTACGTTGAAAGTTTGTTTACAAATTTGATGACACACATAGACGTCTAAGTAAAAAAAAACTTGTTAATATAATTCTCTATATTAAAGGCTATAATACCCTTTATTCAGCATCTCATGTACCTATTGAGACGTCGATGCTGAAGTACAACACATTACAATTTACAGTAGTCCTCACGATGGCCCGTTCTACGCACCAGGATGACCTGAAATGTAGACCATCACATTTACAGCCAAAAGCCATCAAAACGTTTTCGGAAAACTCATATCAACCTGTGTGCACCATTTTTCCAAATGAAGAGAATAATTGATATTAAGTGGAACATCAGTAATAACAATTGCATTTATCATTTAAATTTTCTATTCTTTTATCAAGTCCTACATAACGCATATAATTCTATTCTTTAATTTCATTTAAATATACAAATTAGGTCTTGAAATCACCGTACATATCAAACCTAACAGGTTTGATAAACCTAACAGATTTAGTATCTCTAACAGGATTCCGGATAGTTGACTGTTCCACTTAAAATGACTCACCATCTTTAATTATTAAAAATAATTAAACCTATGCAACCTTTAATTATTTTCGATTGTTAAATAAATAGGTACTACCCAGTGGCGCACCCAGGATTTTCATTCGGGGGGGGGCCATATCCACTTTTTATCTTTAGTAGTTAGATGTGCGCTAACCGTCAGGGCTACTAAATTGAATTCCGGGAGGGGTATATCTGAAATATATTAGAGGCCCCATTTTATCTAATTTTCGAGGTGAAATTTTGTGTCTTTCTTTAATACAGTCATACCTATTCCTAAAATCGCCAGTCTGGTGCGGTCATGGGTTGATGGGGGTAGAAATTTCCAGGATATTGAATGTGTTTTTTTTAATGGCAAACTTGTCTTTTTTGGTACAGTCATATTCATCCCTAAAGTCGCCAGTCTGGTCCGGTTAAAATATGGGGGGGGGGGTTGAAATTTTCAGGATTTTGAGCCTATGTTTGTGCATGGGAAAGGGAAAGGTCTTTCTTTAAAACAATTTAGTGAAATTCATAGATAGATATTTGTTGGAGGGTCTTAAATTTACCCCCCGCTCATGTTCTGACCGAACCAGACTAGCGATTTTAGGAATAAATAACTGTACCAAAAAAAGACACGTTTGCCATTAACGAACATACCCTCAATATCCTGGAAATTTCTATCCCTCCCCCATGTTTTGATTGCATTTTAGGGATAGGTATGACTACTATATTATTAAGTAATTTCTACAGAGGTGAATTGGTGAGGAAGCCATATTGACGTACATGCGTCAAAATAGCTTCCTCACCAATTCACCTTGTGTGCACCACTGGTACTACCATTATAGAAAACTATTCGTTTGGAACGATTTGTATTACCTCATTCTTATTTGAAAAAGAGAGAATCAAAATAACTAATCATTTAGTATTTTGAAAATATTTTTATTAACACATATTGAACATTGTGTTCACACATGTAATTCGATTATTTGATAAATATTTTTTATTGGTTGAAATGATGTCATTCTAAAGGGAAACATAATATAAATATCTCGGGTTATGATTTTTTTATGTATAAAAACCAGTATAAAGTAATTAAAAAAAAAAAAAAAAAAAAAAAAAAAAANAAAATTAAAAAAAAAAAAAAAAAAAAAAATGGCCGGTCTCACAGTACACCTCGATAATACCTCTGTTCGTTATGTGTTAACATAAGGTGCGACATAAGTCAGTTCCAAGCACCTTAAACAAAAGGCCCAGTGGCGGATTTAAAATTTCGCCGCCCCAAGGCAATTTAGAACTTGCCGTCTCTAGTTTTCAAAGAAATGCGATTTTCGCTTCAGTATGCCTTGAAAATTTTAATTGCCGCCCATATTTTGTCGCCCTTAAATTCTGCCGTCATGGCCTATGTCGCTTTTACGGTAAATCCGCCACTGTCAAAAGGTGTCTGGTTGAATAGAATATTTAACACGAGGGGTCGAATTTAATAGGGAATTAAAATAATTTAAATGTTCCAGAAATGTGTCATTGATATAAAAACATGTCAAATGACCTTCGCATTTTGGGACCTGCAGATTACGCAAAATTAAGGCATTTAGGTGACAGGTCGGTGTCCGGCAGCATTTTGTTGTATACTTTCTGTGAGTATTTCATGGCGTTAATGAATTTTTATCAAAAAGTGCTGGTTTCAGAATTGTATTATTAGTAATAGTTTCACGTTGATTGAATAAATTTAAAAAAACATTAATTATCCTTCAGTGTACAAAATTTCAATTGATGAACATTTGAGGATGCAAAATGCTGTTTTGCGTGCTCTTTTCTGAAAATCAAGATGGGATGTTAATAATTATTCAGTTAAGGTTCGTATTTGGAATCTTTCCTTTTTTACAGCCGCCTCAAAATTTGATATTTTACGTTTTAAGGTACGTAAGTACCTTGAATCCAAAAAACAAGAATAGTATTTTTATGTGTTTCTTATCACATGACTTTTTTCTACCATGGTTGCACATTAAATAAAAACCGTGTACGTGTTTCTTTTCTTTGAAGTTGTAAATGATTATTATCACTTGAAGAATAAAGTCCATATTGCTGTCGAAATGACCGGTGCGTTCTCAATCACAAGAAATGTTTGAAGAGTCATAACTCTTAAAATCTCCGATATGGCCTATGTTGCTTTTACGGTGAATGTTATAATTCTATGAATGTTATTTGAGAATCAAGCTCTGGGCCCCAGTGCAATCAGTTCGATGCCAAACTTTCTGCTCTATGGAAGTAGACCGCTCATCGGTCGTATGCTTAAAATCAAATCGTATAAGATTTAATCTACGCTCTTTTTGATTATCTTTTGTTGAGTCTACTGTTATATAATCTTTAACTGACTTAAGCCGCATTTGTATTTTCGGTTAACAGACTAATGTCACAGCATGTATATTTTTTTTATTTAGTTTTTGCACTGATGTTATTCGAAGAGATAATTCCGAAATTTGTATGTTGTCATTTTTAATATCCCTGTTGAAAATTTAAGGTCAGGTTAACCAACTCAATAATTAATTAGAGCATGTGTTTTATTTTAGGAGAAAAATAGTAACAGAAACGTTTTATAAAAAAATGTTAGTCACACATAGAAAAAAAGCTATAAAAATTCTGACGAACCCAACTGTATGTAGTGACTCCCAATTGAGTATGCGCACGCATAATCAATTGGTAAAAGAATTATACCTAATTGGACCTGATCTAATGATCGAGGGATATTTACTTGTAAAAAGAGGGGATAGCGCTTAAGAACACAAGGTCATGTGGTTGTTGCGTTTTGATAGTACTAGTACTATTTGGCCCCCGGATGTTCAAAAACCAATCAGCTAAATTCTATGAATGTTATAAATGTCCATATCAAGTTTCATCAAAATCGCTCTAGATTTCACGTCGTTCGGTCAATCGTGAATAAAGATCTCGACATTTTTTAACCAGCTTGTGATCTTGTGACACTTTTCTCTAATTTGACTGCCCGTTGGGATGCTAAGGAGTTCCTTATATTTGTCGTTGTTTGTATTATTATAGCAAATAACATTTAACATTAATTTTAACTTTTCTTTTCGGTTGTTGACGTTCTGGGCCGTTCACGGCAAACGTCTTCATTCACCTCTTCTCGACCTTCTGTTGAAGAGCTTGCATGGGCGTACACAAGGGGGGGGGATGGCCGGCTGTAGCCCCCCGAAATTTTTTTTGGGATAAGTATGTCATCTAACCCTATGCTTTTTTTTCAATGTCACGCAGAAATCACTTTTTGGGATACTTACATAACAAAGTGCAAAGGGCGATTTAACTTTTTTTCTACATATTTTAATTTTTTTTTTTTTTACTTTCCTTATTATCCTATAAAAAGGAAAATATTGTAATGGGCTGAAATTTTCGATGTCGAGTTTTAAATGCCAAAACACGTTTTGGGGTCCCCAGAACCCGTTTCAGCCAATGGTCCGTGTGTGTGTCTGTCTGTGGACAAGATATCTCAAGAACGGCAAGTATTAGAGACTTGAAATGACGCTTTTTAGTAGTTTTCGCATATCCTGCTTAAAATGAGAAAGGCAATAGCTAGAACTTTAAACTTGCTGCCTATTCATATCAATTTCATACAAGAAATTGAAAAATACAACTTAGGTTGAAGTGTAATATATCTATTGTTGGCCGCTAATTAGTGGTTGAAGGCCGCTTTTTGGCGGTTCCGCCTAAAACCAGAATGGAAAGAGCTAGAACTTGAAATTTGTTGCCTATTCATATCAATTCCATACAAGAAATTGAAAAATAGAACTTAGGTTGAAGTCTAATACGAGTATATTGTTGGCTACCAGGCCAACGATACGTGGTGTTCCCAAGCGGTCACCCATCCAAGTACTGACCACGCCCGACGTTGTTTAACTTCCATGATCTGACGGGAACTGGTATATTCAACGTGGTATGATCGTTGGCTCTCACATTGTTTACATTATCTCTCTGTGAAACTAGATGGGTTCAACGCCACGATGCTGTTATGGTATAGGTACCTTTTGCCCAGCCCCCCCCGAAAAAAAATCCTGTGTACGCCCCTGAGAGCTTGTACCACTTACAAACAATTTTTTGACTTTAGAGTACACTCAACCGTCAACATATCAGGTGTTTTTGACCACTTAATAATTCCATTTTTTAAACAAAATTTGTTGCATATTTTCATTGTTCCATTTTTTTCGCACACGCAAACCAATTCTAATCTTTATGCCTCTTACAAACAAACAAAAAATGCTATATTGCTGAAACTGTAAACATACATTCGGGAGTAGTTTGCCAACATAGGGGAACAAAAAATTCAAAAATGTAATGAACATAGTCGGGAAATTTGAAAATTCACCTTATTTTTTGAACAGACCTCGTATACTTAGTTTCATAAAAATGTAAAACGTGAATTCATTGTGTGCACCATCAATCTCAGAATGGATTGGCTCTGGTAGTGATGGGCTTTTCTTAAAGTTGATAAAGTCAAAATTGTCACAACCATCGTAAGGACATACTACATCGGTAATTAATTCTGCTTTGGATCATATGTAGCAATACGCTAGTTTTGCAACGCGGAGAAAAGATAAGCACGTTATACGGGGTGTTTCGGATCCTGTTTAGCAGAAATAAAACATTCCCAATGTCTCCCATGATTTTACTTCTGGCACGGTTCCAGTTCTCCCCACAAAGTGAATCCCTAATGTCGAAGGGTGAAATTCCAACACACTTACTCTTATGAAAAACATCGGCCTCTGAATATTTTTTTCAACGGTTTGACAAAATAAAAATGTTTAAGATTCGACGGTTCAAGTTGACGAGAGCCAATTTATAAGGCTACCCCACTTCAACCTCGACCTTTTGTGTTTCTTTTTCGGTGCTACCCTTTCCGTTACATGGTTAATTTATTTATTGTAAATTTTATTTTGTAATATTATTATTTAGATTTTTTTCTTATTTGCTATTTAGCTTGTTTTTTTTAATTTTATTTTAAAATTTCTATTCAATTCAATAAATTATGAAATAATATTATTATTATTAAAAAAGTTGTTTTATTTTCAATAATCAACATTTATAATCGTCAGGGAAAAAATACCCCGCTCAAAATATTTTAATATCAGTTTTTATTATTTTTAATAATAAACCTTTGGAATCGCCATGCCCCCCCCCTCCTTCAAAATTATATATTTTACGTTTCAAGGTATGAAGGTATTTGTAAATTTCAAAATTCGAAAAAAAATCCATTTGTCGGCCGTGATGGCACTTTTAATTATAGCGTCTGCACTGCATTTATGCTGGCGAGATTCAGTCACAAATGCACTAATTTCTGATGCTCCCTAGAATTTTTCCGGCTTCACTGGCAAACTGTTATAGAGGGACGAAGCTTTTATTATAGGAGACTTTAACATATAAGTCTTCCTACTTCTGGAGACCTTGAACAAAATATCACCGGAAGACCTGATCTTTGGTACCGGTATCCTCAAGGACGTTTCAAGGTATGTATTAGATTTGGAATTTACAAATCTAATACATACGTTCAACTAGATATTGATGTTTGATCGAATCTTTACAAATTTTCTTCAAAAAATGTATTTGTGCATCTTTCCTTCTCATCTCCAAAATATTTTTTGGAGGTGATCAATCAATAACACAGTCATACTCAATGTAGTGTGGGTAGAGAGGATAAAAAAATATTTTCTTTCTTGAAAAGAAATTGGTTAAAAAGCGAGCCTGCAGACTTTCAATGGATTTTATGGCAACCTTGGTCTGCGGGGTCCATACGATTTATCCGTACTCAAGAACTGAAAGCGTTGATTGATTTTAATGAAAATTGGTTAGAGTCAGTCACATATATAGGGTTCCATACCAAATTTCTCACATGTAAACAATATAAATGATAGAAATAGAAGTAAATGGCTATACTTTTCAAATCAAATCCATGCTATACGATCGCCCTTTCCTCTCTCACCCACTTCGTTGTTTATCTAGTACTATTTAACTTGTTCTTCTCATGAAGTCGCTTATCCCTAAATACTCTTGCACCATTCGGAAAAAATATTGCTCTATTTCGGCCTTGTTCGAATCCCATAGATATTGGCAGCGCTAGTTGTGCTGCCTTAGGTCCGGTCAGTACCGGATTACCATAAGGCAATTTTGGCAATTGATAAGGGCCCCGCGCTTAGGGCTACTTACAGTAGGTAGTATGAGTTTTTGACCAAGCTTACACTAGGTATTCCTATATTCAGTAAAATAAAAATTCAATGGACAGTTCTGTGGCCGAGTATGACTCCGGGGAGAACCGTAGGGTCCCATAGTTGTGGGATTTTTGTCGCGTGCGGCCTTACAGATCGCGGGAAAAATTTTACGGCCATGCCTTGATGAGTGAGCAAAATTTTTTTTCCCCAAACCGGAAAAATATTTTGAACGTGGGATTTTTCCCTTGTTCGACCCTTTTGTTGCCATTACATGCTCCCCTCTCTCTCTCTCCCTCCCTCTAAAAATGGACTCTACTACAACATTCAACCATATAGTGGTATCTACCTTATAGGGAGGGGTATTGAGTAATACCTGTGTCGTATAGGTATGTAGATATAGCAGTTTGTATCCAGGGGTTTGTATTCTAAAAGTTAGTAAACCTATCACACGTGGACATTATCCTGGCATACACTCCATACACACTTTTGCGACGATCACTGAGTAAAGATTTTTAAAACTAGGTGTTTCCGTGGACAAAAACGGGCGGAGCCATCCGTTTCAGTGTTTGTAGGGAGTATAAGGCTACGCTTCGCTCCGCCCAATAATATTATAATTACAGTCTTTGAATCAAAATAAATGTTCAATTATTTATTCAAGAAAGATTAAATTTGTGAGTTTTGAATAAAGAAATAGATTTTCAGAAAGAATCAATTACATAATTTTGAAAATAGATTTCCGGAGAGGTTTAAAAGATAGTTTCTTGAACAGAGTACATTTTTTATTTGAAATCGACGTCATAAAGAGATGAAGACTCGTAATTCTTACTCAGGGACAATTACTTTTCTCAACACAGTACGCAACCGTAGAACTCATATACTTTAAATCCCTTTGGTAAGTACTGAAATTTATACTTGATTAAATATCTTTTAATTCAAACATTTTGTACCTTTTTCTATAGTTTTTATTTCTTATCTTGAAGTGAGGGGAACCAGCAGCTCTCTCGTTTGGAATTCACCGCTTTAACCAACCGGAGAATGAAAGACACACTATCACTTTTACCGATAAAAGCTGTAGTGGAGTTTCTATGTCTTCAGACAAAATCATATCGGATCAAATATTNTCTTGTCTTGAAGTGAGGGGAACCAGCAGCTCTCTCGTTACGAATTCACCGCTTTAACCAACCGGAGAATGAAAGACACACTATCACTTTTACCGATAAAAGCTGTAGTGGAGTTTCTATGTCTTCAGACAAAATCATATCGGATCGAATATTATCCGATTATGATTTATCTCGCAACCATGGAAAGAGAGAGACTGACCGCTGTCATATGTTATATTGTCAATTTTAGTCCGATTTTCAATGAAAATAAGCAACTAGGTCCAAATTCAACTTGAGACCTAATTTTGATATTAAATATTTTTTAAAATAATCAAGCATGTCGGTAGATATGCTTACGTCAAGAGTAAGCAAA
>CM022877.1:20473572-20497780 GCA_012654025.1 Pachypsylla venusta
TTTCAAAAAAAAAACAGCAAAATTCCTTCATGTCCTAAATGTGTATACCAAATTTCGTCGAAATCGGATGAAAAACGTGGCTTGCATGGCGTAACAAACAAACATACATACACATATATTAGTGTATTTTAGGATGTATACCGGGCTCAAAAATATAGTTCACTAACGTTCACAAATATGTAGACTTTTGTACATTTTAGCATGCTATATGTATTTTTTCTTCAAAACATTCATTTTAGGGGCCCCGCGCCCAAATGTGCCAAGGGCCCCGCGCATGCTTGATCCGGGCCTGTACTTCAGTGGAATTATCATATAACTATTTCCAATAAACCATTATTAAAAATTTGTAGGTAGCATGGTTATCATAATATGTAATGAATAGATTGAGTTGTAAGTAAATCTATTATGTATACTTTTGTATATTTTAGCATGCTAGGTATATGTATTTTTTCTCCAAAATATTCATTTTAAGGGCCCCGCGCCCAAATGTGCCAAGGGCGCATGCTTGATCCGGGCCTGGGTTCGGTCTTACCAAAAGCCGGGTTTTGAAACACTCGGGTTTGGGTATTCTATTAACACAGGCTGACACAGTGTTTGATGAAACTCCCTGAAAACACGTCCTGGTAGGATCGGGCCTTAATTTGCTCCCATTTGGCAGGGTTGCCAGACACTCCTCCCCGGTTCCAGACTCCTTAATCTTAGGGAGTGCGGCATATAATAGACAATCCTGGACAAGAAGCGAGGGATTTTCAGACACGCGGGATTTTTCGCATTTGCGGCTTGTCTTTTTATGTTTACAAGTTGCTATGCTTGCTAACTAAATTCTTAAGTTCAAAGTTTAATTGTTTAATTTAAATAAATTACCTGTGTATTAATTGTTTTTTATTTTAATACATATTTAATTGTTTCCTCTGTAATGTTCAATATTGATTTGTGAATAAAGTGAATGTTAATTAATAATAATTTATTTGTTAACGGGGCGAGCCCTTTTTACATCAAATACATATAAACCNGGTTAGTCACTGTGGATCTTTTGACGATGAAACCATGCTGCTGGTCCGAAATAAAATGTTTGCATGCAAATGAAAGACTTGAAGAGATTAACTTGTCGAGAACTTTTGGGATGGAAGACTGTATACAAACACCGCGGTAGTTGGAAATATTACACCTGTCACCAGATTTGTGAATAGGAAACATAAAACTAGATTTCCAATGCATTGGAAATACTCCAGAAGAAAGAAACTTATTAAACAAAACAGACAGAGGGTCAACCAGACACGCAGCATACTTTCTCAAAATAAAGGGAGGAACGCCATCAGGGCCTGAGGAAAATTTTAGTGGTAAAGAAGACAAAACTTTGTAGACATCAAGAGAAGAAAAGGAACAACCATTATAATCAATGCAGTCGAATTGAGGATACTCCGGAATGTTGTGATAAAACTTAATGTGCTCTACCTGAAGAGAAAACTCTGATGAAAAAACATTTGTACATGCCTGAAAAGGACATTTTAAAATAACTTTTTTGACATATTTTACCCAACTAGACTGGGCTTTGCGTTTTATAAGTATAGAAGATTAAAAAGGGAAAAATATTAAGGATATCACGGGATTAAAAGTGGTGGGATTTTGGAAAAAGGGATTTTTCTTGTCCAGAATTCTCTGTGATATGCCACACTTAGAAATCTTTGGAAATTTTTCATACCTCTTTGGAATTCAAATATTTACTTAGCCAGAGGTCAAGATAAAAGCGATACTCTTGGATTAAATACAGTTATTCGAACTCCGAACCATAGTTTTAATAAATTATGAGAGTTGAGAGAGTGTACTTGACAAAACGTGTTTGTATAGATGATGATATAATAATGACTATAAACATCCTGAATAATATTTCTTAATTGAATGTATTAAAAAGTAACAGGTAAAACGTTTTCCCTCCTTCCCGCCCATATAATTTGTTTAAAAATTGTATTTCTCTTATGTCCGAACTAGAATAACATTTGTTGCCTATTATTACAAAAACTAAAAATAAATAATAATAATAACTAAATAATGCCAGCCCGTGTCTGATTTGCAAATATGTACCAAAAGAAGGACTCAGTTATATTTATTTATCTTATACATTTTGTTTTCACAAAAAACACACAGCCTCATGTGATTCCATCATTCGATTCGAGAAATAGAAATGATTCGTAATTCCAGAGAGTTTTCAAGGTATTTTTTGAAAGATAGTTGGTAAGAAATGTACTAACGTAAGTTACGTAAGGCAAGATCTTTTCTTAAGTCCATTGGCCATGCCTCGCTGAAAATTATTTTAAGGAGAAAATATTTAGGGTCACGTGCGTAAAATTACTAATTTCGAATGGCAGAATCTTATACCTTGTCTTACTACAGACCCATAATAAGTCATTGAAATATTGTATCCGTCATTCATTCTGTTCCGGACACTGCGGTTCTTCTTCCCATCATCTATAATGATAAAACTCAATATAACGATAGATGTGTGTGTGTATCACTAATTGTTTAGACAAAATGTTAAGTGATATCGAAAAAAAATTCGGAGGGAATTATCCAAAACCATGGACTAGACCCCAGAATACTAGAAGTCAAAAATGGGGAACCGTTTTCGATATTTTTGGATTCTGATAATTTATGAGTACGAAGCTATAGCCGATATTTTCTTTTTTTTTGGGGGAGGGGGGCATTCGCATCAGTTTATCAATATCGCTTACCCTTTTGGCTAAAGAATTAGTATTGCATACCTATCACACATCTATTGTTACATTCAGTTTGATTATTATAGAAAAAAAATGAATGGAAAGGTTAACAATGTTAACATGAGAACGGCCATACTTCTAGGGCGCCAAGCTTAGCGGGCACAGACTGCTAGTATATTAATAAAATAATCTGCATTCTGCTATTAATTACTCTTTTTTCTGTCATCATTCATAGTGTCTGCTATTTGGCTGAGAGCGGGAGAAAGGGGTTTGACTATGACCAGAGCCTCATCATTATGTTCTAGTTCTATGGAGATTTTCAAATTTAGATACCCAAATAGATTATTATTATTTTTTTTTTTTGCTTAACGTCTCTTTAACANTTATTATTTTTTTTATAAAAAAAAAAATAATAATTTTTTTTGTCAAATTAAAGGTGGCATTAAAAATAGAAACTAAATATTTAAAAGACGATAGTATACTAATAATTTAATGTATCAAATAAAGAATCTGTTGAATTTTGGACAAAAATTTAAATTTAAACATCTAGCGGGTTTTGCGGGTAATATTAAAACACAAATCAACAATGGCGACTTTCCAAAGAGGTTAGTTGACCAAAATTCATGCTGCTATTTTATAAGTTTAGCTTTTTCATCGCGTCCTCCGGTTATTTTCCAAACTTTACTTAATTTTTCGTGTAATAATAATAAAAATCTCGATATTTATAGACATAATAGTTCTTTTTCACAAAATAATCAAGTTATAAATAGTGATATTGATAAAATTAATAATAAGTTGAAAGAGAAACTTTGTGAAATTTTGACATCCAGTGTGGCTTCAAATCAGGTTCCGAAAATGGGGAAACTATTTTCTGACGATGAGAGTGTGATTAAAATACGAGGTTTGCCTTGGTCCGCTACAGAAGACGAAATTATCAATTTTTTTGATGGTATTAAAATAAAAAATGGGCGAGCCGGTGTTCACATTACATCTTCTAAGAATGGTAGACCGAGTGGTGAGGCCTTTATTGACTTTGAATCTGAGGATGATGTGGAGCAAGCCCTTTTGAAAGATAAGGAGCATATGGGGCGTCGTTATATTGAAGTGTTCAAGGTAAATAGGTCCGAAATGGACTGGATTATCAAACGAGCAGGCGTTGTATCAAATAATTCATTAGAATCTTGTTGTGTCCGATTGAGAGGGCTCCCATTCGACAGTACTAAAGATGACATTGAACACTTCTTTAACGGACTTGCTATCATTCCTAATGGAATTACAATGTCTGAAGATTATAACGGCAGGTGTAACGGAGAAGCGTACGTACAGTTTGCAGACAAGGAAACAGTCGAGCAAGCATTGCTCAAGCACAAAGAAAAAATTGGCCATAGATATATTGAAATATTCAGGAGCTCACTTGATGAAATCAGATCACTTGGCTCTGATGATTACATAGATAAAATGAGGCCTTCGCTCATGGGACAAGGCTATGGCAGACCATCACCCTATGATAGAAATGACAGGTTTGGAGGCGGAAACAGATTTGGTGGTGCTGGGGGTGGCATGAGAGGTCCTAGAGGAGGTAATTTCAGGGGTGGTGGAGGTGGGTTTCAAGACGATGATAGATGGGATCAACCCTCTGCTCCCGGTCCTTTCTCATGGAATAATATGGGTGGTGGACCAGGACCTCGAGGTGGAAGGTGGGGAAATGATGCCGGACCTTCAAGACCTGCAGTCCCCGGTACACATGTTGTTCATATGAGAGGACTCCCCTTCCGGGCAAAAGAATCCGACATTGCAGATTTCTTCAGACCAATCGAACCAGTTGATATTACTATTCAGTATGATAACTCTGGACGTCCGTCAGGTGAAGCAGACGTTGAATTTTCCTCACACGATGATGCCGTACAAGCCATGTCAAAGGATAAGAGCAACATGCAGCATAGGTACATTGAACTTTTTCTCAACTCTTCCAGTGGGAACAGTGGAGGTAGAGGAGGCAATGGAGGTGGATTTGGAGGGCCGGGACTTGGCGGGTCAGGTGGAGGATTTGGTGGATCCGGGGGAGGATTTGGAGGAGACGTTGGTAGGTTTGATTCTGGAATGTTTGACAGAAGAGGATCTAACAATAGACCTTGGGGAGGAAACTTCAAAAGTAATACTTTGTTTGATTACTGAATGATCAAATTGTGTAAATAATAAAAAACAAAATAATTTCGAGTCCTGTATAAAGAACGCCAGTCAGATTGACCTGTTAGATCAAATTAGTGGAGTCAATTTTGCATAACTTTTAATTAAATGAAGCAATTGTGTCTAATTTTGTAGAAAACAGAATCTTCCATTTAACATTAATAACTTATCCACTTTGTCTAAAATCTTCATCACTTGAGATTTACATGTTAATGTCATGATCACGATATTCTACAAAGTTTTTCATAGTAACCATACAAGAGAAGTGAATTTTGCTTCGTGCGAAATCTTGGCTGGTGCACTACGATAATGTACCATTTTTTATTGTGTTGTGTCTATTGAGAATTAATAGTGATTTTAAGTTGTAAAATAAATCTTTGTAACTCAAGGTCTCATAAAATATTATTCTTATCATTTCTAAAACAAAAGTGCTAGTGTTTTTATGCAAATTTTTCTCACGAAATTTCAAATAGGGCCAGTTTTAGCGGGTTTGGTGCCGGCCGGATGGTCAGAAACTATTGGCGATAAAATTTGTGTTGATTTTTAATCTTTTTGTACTTTGAAACAAAATCCGCTAAAATATGTTCTAGTCATGGAATTTTGAGTTTCTTTGTACCTTATAATAATATCAGAAATCAACTTTGGATGTTGGATGAGGGTGCTTAAAAATATTACTTTAGGTCCGCTGTACAGTAGCTTAGCCAGGAATTTATTTGGGAGTGGGGGGGGGCTTCAGGATGGAAAGAAAAAAACTACTTACAAGGTTGAGTCAGTTATGGAGAAATTAGATATGGCAATGTCGTGGAACGTGGAATTTTGTAAAAGAAATTTCGGCAGCTGAGCAATTTTTTTTTTTTTTTTTTAAATAAGTTTTTCCCATCTAGAGGGGTTGGGAAACCTTCTTATAACCATGTGCATCTTCCCAAAAACACCTTATTTAAAGTTAAATTAGAGTCATTAGCATTTTGCAGAGGTATTCTGCAAAATGCTAATCGTCTTTTTCACTCAATGAGCGATTTCGGGGGTTGAGCCCAACATATACAAAATATACATACATAGTGTTATATTGTAATTTTTCATTTACCTTCTGGGAATCTAATATTAATTGCTAAGGTCCGCTTGAAAAGTTAACAGAAAAAACGCCTGAAATGGGCTGCATGTCCTAGACTTTAATTTGTCCAAGTGTGTACGAACTCTTATTATTTAATTACAATGACAAAATAAGGATTAAAAATAAACTATTAATAATAATTTTCACTAGATGAAAAGGAAAGAATCATCAAAGGGTGTATTGTCCCATGTAGGGTTACTAGATGAAAATTTTCAAAAGCAGAATGTGTCCATTTATGATATAAAAAAGTAGGTATTCAGGAGTTTTATTTTACATATTTGCAATACAGTGTTTTGTATATTGTTGTTATAAACCTACAACTGCTGCCCATATTTTCCAGAGGTCTGCACTCAGAAAATCACTTCAACCCACACTAGTTTCATCTCTGCGCACGTTATTTTTATACAGGTGATTTGACACTTAAAAAGTATTTTTGTGTAACTTAGAAAAAAAACATGACTTTTTCCATTATTTTCAAAAGCAGGTAGGACAAACATGCAAAAAGCAGCAGTCTGCTAAAATCGGATGTCTGACAGCCTTAGTCCCATGTCCATGAGTACGTCCTTGAGGAGCTTTGTAAATATTCAGTCTTCTGGGGATTTTATGTCATTTGACAATCAATACAAGTAAGGGTGCTCAAAGACTTCTTTATATTATGGCATAATACACATCTCTGCATATAAGCAAGGAAAAACAAATGCACATGTTTTTATGAGAGTCCGCTGATTGCTCGATCTGCGGACTCCCATAATAACATGAGTATTTGTTTTTCCTTGCATATGTGCAAAGATGTATATTAGGGTGCTCCCAGACAGCCGCTTATCTTATATCATATCACACTTTTTTGTATAAGCCAGGAAAAAACAATTACACATGTTCTTATGGGAGTCCGCAGATCAAGCAATTAGCACTTTCCCATAGGAACCAGTGTATTTGTTTTTTCCTTTCTTATANAAAAAAAAAAAAAAAAAAAAAAAAAAAAAAAAAAAAAAAAAAAAAAAAAAATGTGTGATATGCTATGCGGCTAAATAAGCATGCGGCCGTCTGCTAGCACCCTATTAGTGGCTCAAATGATCCATTTTGGAAACCAGTAATAGATTTGGGCCTCTAGTGTAGTGTTGTAGGTGTGAGTGGATGTGGAAGAGAACATTTCTATCTTGGTGAATTTACCTGTATTTATAATTTTCTCAAATTAAACAATAAACGATAAAGTCAAATTTACTTTTAATTTTTTTTTTTTAAGCTGATATTGTTCTGTTCATATAAAAGCTCTCTGCGTCCATACAGGATATAGACTGCCATCTCATGTCCTACATTTTCTACACACCAGGATTAACTGAAACGGCTATCATCTCAGTTTGAGCCAACGGCCATCAAAACCTTTTTGGTAACCTCACATCAACCTATTTCTAACATTAAAAAAAAATTGATCTAGAAATGGGAAGAACAGTTGATTTTAAAGGGAACGCCGCTACAGCAACATGTCTGACGTTACTAATTTTGAATAGGTAGGATTTTTTGTTTTATTAGGTCCCCTACATTCTGGGGAATATTTTTTTTACTTTTTGAAGTTTTGGATGAGGATTTCATATATATTTTGGGGAGCATTTTAAATCGTTATTTATCAAATTCTAAAATGATATGTTCGTTATAAATCTAAAATTCATATACTTTTTTTTTTTTTTTTTTTTTTTTTTTTTTTTTTTTTTTTTTTTTTNACCCTCTATTCGCTGGAAACTTGCAAACTAGCTACCCACATTGACCTCACCCAGCCTGGGTTGGGCCGAAAAAATAGCCAGCATCACGAGGGCGCGAACCCACATGGCACAACCTCGCTGGACATTGCTTAACTTCAGTGATCTAACGGAAACTGGTGTATTCAACGCTCCATAGACGCTGGCTATATATCATTTAGTTATATTGAAAGAAAGATTTTTTTTCTTCTTTCATAAAAATAATACTAGTTTGAATGAGATATTGTTATGTGTGAGGGGGGGGGCCTTTCCTTGGCTACGTGCCTGCAACTTTTGTACAGGTGTATTTAAAAAGATCGACTCGTTATCATGACGCATTATCATTTCTCAATTACGTGCAAGGTGTAAAAACATCTTAATTCTGAAAATCAAAATATGTATCATGCTTCAGTTGATACTATAAAATTTGTATCATTAATACTATTCCTCATTTGTTTTAAAACATGCGTGAATTGATGCTCGATGCGTGTAGTATATTTTCAGTCCATCGTCAATATTGGCATCTAGCGGTAGTAATAACAGCAGTTGTGCCATGTTTTTCCAAGTTGTTCTGGGACGTAGACCCAAACATCGTGGGGCAACATCCTGTTCGAACGTGATCAGATGTATTAGACTGCATCCGTAAGTAATTTGTATGCTGCTAAAGTTTTTAATTGTCATCATACATCTAATCTTGGAGGCTAATAATTGGCATGAGCTTCCAGAACCATATTTAGGATAGATCTAATATTGGGTTTTTGTTTGAAGGATTATTTTAAATATTTTAATTTTCGTCTTGAGACTTTCAAAATTGATATAAAAAAAAATCTAATATTATTATGATTTTCCCTTTGCCCAGATGAGACCATTCATTTTTCGTTAGTACAAATTATCTTAGTATACAGGGTGTTTGGCTATAAATGGGACCCCTGAATATGGTAGCTGAGATCAAATGAAACATTTTTTTCAAAATTTGTTAGTGAGCCAGACAAAGCATAGCCGAGTTGGAGGGGGGGGGAGGTTAAAATTAAGGTCGTGGGCGCAACTGTCAAATTAGAATTTCGAAAAAAGAGCGTGAACCAAAATGACATCTTTTCACAGTTTGAAAAATATTCGATTAAAGTTTTTTTCTCTCTCTCATTATGACAAATGGAAGTATGAGTTCAGATTTTTTAAAAAGGTATCACAAAAAAGAATTTGTGAATTTTTATATTTCCTAGAATATTTTCTGATGAAAGTTAAAATGATACTGTGTTAATTTGGAACACGTCTTTAAATTTTTGCCGTCATACTGAAATCACAGCAATCGAAAAAAAAGGATTTAGTGTCCATCCACTTTTTTCGATCACAAAGAACAGACCAAGCGACGTTGAAAGTTGTCCAAAAATAACCCTCTCCACCCTGTAACTCGGATGAGCTTCGCCTGGCTCACTAGCGAATTTCGTAAAAAAAAAATCCATTTGATCTCAGCTAATCACCATATTCAGGGGTCCCATTTATAGCCAAGATGGTGGTCCCATTTATAGCCAAGATGGTGTAAGAGATAGAGAAAAATTGATCGGAATGGACAATTTCCTCCCGGGCCATAGGCCGGTACCTCAAGTCAATTATCAAAATGCAAACCGTTTTCGAGGTATGATTAATTTTTGATCAAAATCTCCAAGTTCAGGCCAGCTTGTATGAAATTTGTAACATTAATATTTAACACAAACCGATATAGTTATATGTTTTTTTAAAAAAAACATCTTTTTGGAACACCCTGTATGTATTTTGATTTCTTTATAACTTAAAATGTTTATGTTATTATTATTTTATTTTTTTGTATCTCAGTTTTTTCGTTGAGATTTATTGAAAGGGCGCACTGTCCTAAGTTCCCATTAGTCACAAAAATAAAATGTTTTTATTCGTACCCGGGGCCTAAAAAACGGAACCTACGTCTTCCGTTCTCGATATAGAGGTCTGTAGCAGACTGACTTCATATTGGGATAAGTTAGTAATAGGTCCTTTGTGCCCTGAGGCTATGGAATCCTAAACATAATTTATAATTTAAACAGGTATGTTCAGGCGCGTCCAGAACATTTTCATTTCTCGTATTGAACTATTCGCTTTTTTCAATAATCAATTTTTAATATATCCTATTTTTTCATCCCGAATTGTGCATTTTGTTACTTGTTTTTATTTTTTATTCAGTTATAAAATATAGTACTCTCGCGACTTGAGTCGACGAATCGAAGACAATTTAATTTTATCTTGAAATTTATTGGTACCCGTTACAAAAAATCTGGTGTGAACATTTCACAACTTTCCTTATTATATAAAAAAAAAATTAAGAAACAATTTACGTTGTCCATCTGTTTGTCGCAAGGGTACAATCTCTGAATATTCTATCGCTTGATCAAATTTTTGATTGGCACACTGTTTTAATAATTATGCAAAAAAAAGTAGAATTCGAAGTTAAGTTGACCAAGTTGCCAGTTGAGAGATCAGCAGTTTTCTTTTTTTTTTAAAAAAAAAAACGGTGGTTTTTATTTTAAACGAAAGATGGCAATTTTTGATGTGGGATATTTCCCGAGTCAAAATTTGTCACGCCGAATAGAACCGATATACAGGGCGTTTGGCTCTAAATGAGATCCCTGAATATGGTAGGTAGCTGAGATAAAATGAAACATTTTTTACGAAATTCGTTAGTGAACCAGACGAAGCATAGCCGAGTTACAGGATGGAGAAGGTCATTTTTGAACAACTTTCAACGTCGCTTAGTGGGTTCTGTGTGACGAACAAAAAGAAGATGGACACTAAATCCTAGTTTTTGATGGCGGTGATTTCAAATATGCCATCAAAAATTTAAAAAACAAAAGCAAAATGGGGAAAACCTGAAAAGTGTTCAAATTTTTTTATTTGTTCTCAAATGTGATTCGACTTATGAAAAGAACGTATCTTTCTAAGACATTTTGCGAAAAAAAAATTTGAAAAATCGAACAAAAAATTCAATTCCCATGTTAAGAGAGAACCACAAGAATGGTCCGATTACGATAAGATTTTAGAAGTAAGCTCCAATTAATGTCCTGGACACATCTGTTAAAGTAGAATGTCGAAAAAAGAGCTTGAACCAAATTGGCAGCCTTCCAAATTACAAAAAATGTTCGATTCAATAATTTCTTTTTCGTTTTTCCTCTTGAGAACACCGTTAAATTGAACTTTAACAGTATCTGAGCATGGCGAAAACAGCGAAGTTGATTAGGCGAGAACGTTTGAAGAGAGGCGGAAACTTCCTAACGCAATTAAAACAGCCTGCATGCTTACCGGTGCATGGTCCAGATTTCGGTCAAAATTATACCTAGACATAAAAAGTATTATCTTATGTGTAGAAAATATTCTAGAGTGTAACGAATGGTAAAAGAATGGGAAAATATACCCAAGACTGGCGTAAAGACCCCTCCACGANGTGCTCGTGGAAACCTGCCTGATCTTGAGTTTGTCTTAATTTTTCCCTATCATGGAAGACAGATTAATAATGAGTGTTGACTATTGATCGAGTTCTCTTGGACCTTCGACACATGACTGATTATTTACAATCATTATACCCCAAATTATTGAATAAAGGGTAACAGAATTATTTGAGAAAATTGCTAAATATTTATTTCTACTCTCCTCCAAAATCGTATAAAAAAAATAACTTTAGTGATGAGAAAGGCTATGAGACAAATCGCAGAGATCGCTCTTTAAGGAAGGCCATACACGTAACGATAAGTCTGCACAGACTTATCGTTGCGTGTATGGCCGGCCTAAGATTCGACATTGAACCTGATTGAATACAGGAATTGGGCTAGTCGATCATGAGTCGACTCACTCACTAGTCAAACATCTTTTTGAAATGAGTCGACTCTTCGAAGAGTCGACTTACGAGTAGCTTTATTTTTGTTGACTGATGAAGATAATAAAGGGAGAAATATTTTTCCGGTTGTTTGTTGTTTACTGAAGGAAAATGTTCTTTTATCCTGGTGACGATTGATTGTGATGTCTTTTTAATGTATTCACCGCAGTTGGGGACGTTTATTTGGTAGATGCCCCTTTTGTCAAGTGGTTTTATTATGTCTTTCTGATGAAATAAGGTGTTTTTGAAAATTGTCACTCGATAAGATTCGAGAGTCGACTCATATTGGTGAGTCGAACATGTCGACCCAACTACGTGAGTCGAAAATCCCATCCATAATTGAATTATCGATTTGGGATTGCGACTCAAAATGTAAACAAAAACATTGATTAAAGAAAATGGCAGACTTTCCAACATCCAACTTTGACAATGGGAAAGCAGGGTCCACACTTATGTTGGAAATGTTGTACAACAAATGTTCGGCAACACGCAGCGTCTACACTTAGTTTTTAGTGTGCACCTATACCTATAGTAGTGTTGGAAATACAAAGAAAGTCAAAACATGGTATTTTTCGTTTTAGTCTGGTATGTATTGTTTTATAGCTACAACTAAAATATTATTGATTTACAAAAATAAAATGATAAAAATGTCATATTAAAAACCAATCGAGATTTTTATAGGTATTTGAAAATATTTAAACTTGCGATGTTGTCCGACGCGGTCCACACTTTCAATGTTTCTGGAAATATTTTTTAGAAATGTTTGGAAACATGCAACTGTTTAGACAACTGTCCCGTAGGCTGCCAAATCTTTTAAAACTCATAATATCACTACAGAGCAAAGTCCGCAGCCGAAGTCTGCCAAATCTTTCAAAATAATACTATCACCAAAGAGTAATGTCCACAGCCGAAGGCTGCAAAATCTTTTTAAAATAAAGGTCAACGTCAGCGGATAAAAATATTATAATAATATCACTAAAAGACTTCAAACTTCAGTAGAGCAACATCTAGATTCGATGGTAGTGTGATAGAGTGATTAAGGAAGAGAAAGTCTATGTTCGAGTTTCCCGTGCTTCGCTACGGTTAAAAAATTTGGATTTTTGATGGAACCGACACCCAGAGTGAAAACGGCGCCTATTTAGAAAATTCAATATTTTACTCAAGGATATTACTTTTTGCACTACGGAATACCTTCGTTTTAAATTTCAGCTTTCTCGCTCATTCCGATGTGATACTTCTGAATTATGGGTTTTTGGTGGAACCGACCTCCTGAGTGAGCACCGCTCCTATTTTTAATTATCTCCTTTAGTTTTCCCAGAAAAAAATTGCGAAAAGGCCCGCTTAAAAGCGTCATTTATGGCAGCAACTTGCTTCCACTTGAACTTTCGACTTTTTCCTTTCTTAT
Source organism: Pachypsylla venusta (assembly GCA_012654025.1). Taxonomy (NCBI): domain Eukaryota; kingdom Metazoa; phylum Arthropoda; class Insecta; order Hemiptera; family Aphalaridae; genus Pachypsylla; species Pachypsylla venusta. The sequence continues at coordinate 20,486,597 of CM022877.1, forward strand.
TACTCACCTTCATTCTAAAAGGGATCTGTGTGTTTAGCCATCGTGGAGATACGTTGATTTTCAGTCAGTCAGTATACCAACTGGGCTTTGAGTTTTATAAGTATAGATTTAAACTATATTTTTTTTTGCCCCCCCCCCCTTGATCAAAATCCTGGATACGGCCGTGATGGGAATGAACCTCCCCAAAATAAAGGTATCTTGAGCCATTTTCGAGTTATTCACCAAAATTCGCTGGTGACGATTCTGGTTGCGTTATTCAAGTTAACCAACTACTCACATTAACCTCAACCAGCCTGAGTGGGGCCGGGAAAAAACCAGCATCACATGTGTGATAACTGTAGGAGCGATCACCCGTCTAAGTATCATTCATGCGCAACGTCGCTTAAATTCCGTCATCGGACGAGAACCGGTGTATTCAACGAGCTACAGACGTTGACACTGAACATTTAGTTGTTCACATTTAGGGATAAATATGAACATTTAAGATTTAAGTTTAATATAATTATGTACATTTAAGTTTTACGTTAAAAAAATATTATTTTTATTTTTTAATAAACGCACTCTTATTGTCTCTAGGTTTTCACAAAACTACCTTTGTGTTTAAAGATTTTTTTACTCGTCCTCACTTACAATTTTATTCATTCGACTCGACATCCTGTTACCAAAAAATCCACTTAATTCCGAGTTACATTCTACTAGAATCGCCCCTTTCCTTACAAATGGTGCCCTTGAATTGAAACCATCCTACCCTTAATAACTTGGCGGAGCAAACCCGTTATTCGTGGTTGGCTGACTTCACCAACTAGCTTAATTTTGATTATTTTGCCAATTTCACTTCATATATTGTATTCATGAAATGAAATTTGATTTTGATAAGTTATCAAAATTTAATTATTTCATATTATTTTTATTCAAACTATCTGGTTATGGTCTATTGTAAATTGAAGATTAGATTTCGTATTGTTATCTACAAGATAAGTAATTGTAGTTAGTTTTGCTATTAGATGACTTTCAAATCCTTTAACTTGTACGTAAGGCCGCTCTCTATGTTAGAACTAGAAGAGTTCAAGTAAAAGTGTGTATGCCTCCTGAAGTAGGCACTAAGGTCTTTGTGTCCATCTCAAGTCAAGTCTTATCAGAGGATTTGCTTATTAAAAATTAAAAACTAATAATGCTAATGCCAGCTGAGGTATGTTTCACTTTCATCAATAGCTTATGCCTTATACCACATGTTTTGACGAGACATTTAACATTATAATTAGCTAACGATCATACCACGTTGAATACACCATTTCCCGTCAGATAACTTCAGTTAAGCAACGTCGGGCGTGGCCAGTATTTGGATGGGTGACCGCTAGGGAACACCAAGTATCGTTGGCTCATTTTTCCGGCCCAACCCAGGAGGTCAATGTGGGTAGCTGGTTTGCAAGTTTCCAGCGAATGAAGGGTAAAACCGTCTTAATGACCAATAGATGTTAAAAAGACGTTAAGCCAATTTTTTTTTTTTTTTTTAAAAAAAAAATATATAATGGTTGTTGAGGATAATTCTTTTTAAATTTCTGCATAATTTCATTGATACTTTAGGTATGGTAGAGTTTCGTGAAAGCTACGAAGAAATGGAAATATACAAAAAATGAATACAGAAGTACATTTTAGGCAACTTTTTATCTCCAGTTATTTTAAGATACGTTAGGTATGGTAGAGTTTCGTGGAAATAGAAACATACAAAAAATGAACACTGCAGTTCATTTCAGTCAACTTTTCATCCCTAGTTATTTTGTGATGAAACGTCCTACAATTACTTTATAGGGTGGGGTAAATGTAAAAGATGGAATAACTTATGAATGAAAAAAATAAAAGGTTGAGGCTTATGGCATTATCCATTGAATCGCAAGCATGCGAGATGTGGTGTTATCGCAGAATGCTGCAAAAATCATGGAGTGAAAAGGTCACCGATTTGGACGTATTAAAAATAATGAATAAGATTACTGAACTGATTAACACTAATTTTAAGAAGTAAATGTTCCAATATCTAGGCCATATAATCAGAGGAGATTAGTATGCGTTGCTGAGAATCTTTTTGGAAGGAAAGACTGAGAGGAGTAGAGAAGGAAGAAGATTGTCATGGATGGCAAATATGAGAGATTGGTTTGAGTTTTCTATCCTTTTGTATTCCAAGTAGTCAAGGATAAGGTGAAGTTTGCCATCATATTTTCCAACCTCCGATAGGCTGTGAATATTAAGAAGAAGATTTTATCGCAGGGAAAAACTTTTTGGGAGATATTTAAAAAATTTAAAGTTGTCTCTTACGGGGCAACTAAAATTTTAAATGAGACCGCCCTTTTATTATTATTATTATTCGACGTTTTAGATCTTCAATGTCAGCAGAAGGAGTCTCATACACTTTGCTTTTGAGGTAATTTATTATTATTCGGCGTTTTAGATCTTCAATGTCAGCAGAAGGAGTCTCATACACTTTGCTTTTGAGGTAGCCCCATAAAAAGTAATCGAGAGGTGTGAGATCTCATGATCTTGCAGGCCACTCAATGTATCCTCTCCTCGTCGAACTATCCATCTCAGACGAAACTGAGCATTAAGATACTCCCTAACGTGACGTGCATAATGTGGTGGAGCTCCGTCTTGTTGGAATATGGGCTCGAATTCTTCTTTGGCATTTTCTACGATTTCTAAAATGTACAACGTCATTTTGAAGCAATTCTAAATAAACATCTCCAGTTAAATTTCTCTCAATAAAGAATGGTCGTATAATGTTGACAGGATATTGTGCATGATTAACCTGCGATACTTGATGATTTTCTCTAGACCAATTACGACAATTGTTTCTATGCAAAAGATCTATTAAGAAAAAAGTGCTCTCATCACTAAAACAAATTTGTTCTACAATTCTATTATTTTCCTGAATCATTCCTAGCATTTCATCACGAAATTTTATCCTTCGATCTGGATCGTCTTCGTTTTTTTGCGTGCATTAATTTCACTTTATAAGGCTGGAATTTATTGGCTTTAAGTGATCTATGAATTGTATCATAAGAAGATTCATGTACGTTTGATAGCCGTCTAATTGACTGTCTATCTACTGAGGACCTACCTGCTTTAGGAGAATAAGGTTTTTTTTAAACTTATCCTCTAGTTTTGTGACATAAGATACACACACGGGTCTTTGAGGCTATAGCTCGTTATAAAGTCGTACCGTTTCATGCGCATTTTTAAAAGCACGGCCTTAAAAAAAAAAAAAAAAAAAAAANAAAATCAATTCTGTCTTCATTAGTACGCGGGGCCATTTAAAGAAAAAGAAGAAGAATAATTAGCAATGAAAGAGAAATAAACATCAACTTCTAAGACGTATTATTGAAAAAATATGAATTTTATTACATCAAACTTGAAAACCCGATTATACAACCAATCACTACTCCTCGACTTCAACAAGTCAATAGATCATCATCAATGTTACACTTTCATCTCACCTTTTTACTCTTGAAGCAGGCAACCCCAGCCTCCCTGCTTCAAATACTTCTACTTATGGCTGGAATTGAGTCAAACCCTGGACCTTCAACCTGGTTCTGCTCCATCTGTAAACTTCCAATACGAATGAACACAACCTCCGTGAAATGCAATGGTTGCGGCGACTGGGTTACATGCGAAAATGCACCAATCTTTCATCACACAAACATTGGAATTCCTTTTTTGTTGCTACTTGCTGCACTCAAATAAAAACCATGCCCACCGTCAAGTACCAACAAGACAGCGTTCAACCTGCTCCTTTAAAAATACTTCAGTTCAACTGCAATGGTATCCAAGGCAAAGTAGAAGAAATTCTTGATTATATGAAGAAAAATGGCATCCTAATTGCTGCTATCCAGGAGACAAAGCTTTCCCCCAAATCGAACTTTGCTTCTTGAAATGGAGATTACACTTTCATCAGGTACAACAGGAAAAATGAAGGGTGTGGCCCGGCATTCATAATAGAAAAATCCGTTAGATATAAATCTACCCCAATCCCACCTCCGGCTAGCTCGGACCAATCACTTGAACAGCAGTGCATTTCGGTATATTCAGGCAACTCCGAACTAAAATTAGCCAACATTTATGTTCCGCCACCTAGCAGCTGTCCAAGTGGATATCGAACCAGCATAAATCACATTCTAAATCTTGATGACTGCATAATAACTGGTGACTTCATTGGCCACCATTTACTTTGGTTCTCAAATCTGGCAGCGGATCAAAGAGATGAAGACCTAGCCGATGAAATAAACCTATCTAACTCTGGTGCCCTAAACGATGACACGCCAACCCGTATAGCAGGGGATGTTACCTCCTCACCTGGCATCACAATGGCTAGCTCAACCTTCCTACTCAACATAGATTGGAATAATGACATCAGACTTAGCTCTGACCACCTCCCCATCACAATAACAATAAACAGAACAGTTAATAGAACTGGATCAGAGAACAAAACTTACATAAATTTTGCCAAAGCCAACTGGGATAAATTCATGGAATATACAGAATAAACCTTTGAAAAACTACCATCACCATTCAATGTTTACTCTGGAGAAAAGACGTTCAGTTCAATTCTAAATAAAGGACGAAAACTCTACGTTCCTTCTGGAAGAATACCACGAATTTTACCCAACTTCCCCACCTGCGCCGCAAAACTTGCTGAAGAAAGGGATCACATTCGTCCGACCGATCCTAAAAACCCAAAGATCCAAGAAATAAACATAAAAATAAGCAATCTTGTACAAAAACACTAAGAAGACAAATGGCTGAGTAAAGCAAGCTTCTTTCGTGGTCCTAAGAATCTGTGGAAAATCACCAAAAACCTGATGAACCCTCAGAATAACCAAAGGAACAATATATTATCCACTTTACTAATAAACCAGTCTCTGACCCGAAAAAATGTTCTAATGAATTCAATAAACAGTTCACACCTCACTCACAAACTCAAGATAAAACAAGCCGACAAACCAAACGCAAAATCAAGAAAAATACTGCTAACTTTGATCAAAACTCAATCCATCTGATGTCACACTAGCAATCAAGAAAATCAAACACTCAAAAGCCTTGGAACCTGATAATATTTCCTCCGTTATGCTCAAACATTTTGGCACCTATGCAATAAGCTTCTTAACAAAAATCCTAAATCTATCAATCCAGACCTTAACAATTCTCCATTCATGGAAGACTGCCAGGATTATCCCTATCTTAAAACCGGAGAAAAGCCCTGACTTGGGCTCATCGTATAGACCAATATCACTACTCTCTCCGGTGGCCAAACTTCTTGAATCGCTTCTACTCCCACTTTTGTCAGACAGCATAAACCTGGCAGAACACCAACACGGATTTCGTAAGAACCACAGTACCACCACTGCTTTACACCTCATCGATGAACAAATCAGCACCGGACTTAATCAAAAAAGGCCTTGTCACAGAACGCTTTTGGTAGCGCTCGACTTTTCCAGAGCGTTCGATAGAGTGAACCTCAACACACTCCTGAATGACATTCTCGAAACAACAATACCAATACAGATCAAACGGTGGCTTAACAACTACCTAAGTGGACGTCAAACCTACGTAGAATTCAGAAATTCGAAATCCAGATACAGACGCCTGAAACAAGGTGTCCCACAGGGTGGTGTGCTTTCACCTCTCCTGTTTAACTTGTATCTCAGTAAGATTCCACTACCACCACCCGGTGTAAAGCTCGTGACTTATGCAGATGATTGTACCATCCTAGCTACTGGTAACGACATTGTCGAACTCTCTAAACTCATCAACGACTATCTAATCACCGTTCACGTCTGGCTAAATCAACGACATCTCCTACTATCAACTGAAAAATCTACTGCCACCTTATTTACCTCTTGGACGCAGGAGATCAACAGGCAGCTAGAAATCAATGTAAACGGCCAACGTCTTCCTACTATCAAAAACCCTAAAATTCTGGGCGTCACTTTTGACTCTCTATTGAAGTATAATGCCCACACCACTGCTATAGTCAATAAGTTGAAAAACAGAAATAACATGCTAAAGGCTCTTGCAGGAACCAACTGGGGTAAGGACAGAGAAACTATGATAACTGCCTATAAAGCCATTAATCGTCCTCTCATCAATTACGCTGCCCCCATTTGGTCCCCTCACATCAGCAACACACTGTAGCAGAAACCTCAGGTGTGTCAAAACGCCGCTCTTCGCATATCAACAGGCTGCCTTCTGATGTCCAACAAAGACCACATCCACTATGAATGTCAAATATTACCTGTGAAGACTCACAATATGATGATCTCGGAACAATGATACCTACTATCTAGTCATTTACCTAGTCATCCATGTAACCTTCTAGTCAACCAACCATTACCATCAGTTTCCTGAAACCTAGGATAAAGGAGTTCCTACCAACACCTACCATTGACCCTCTACACTACAAATTGTGCATTGGCGATATCCACACCCGCACAGTCGAAGATGCGATCGCCCAATATCAACCAAACAAAGTGTTGGGATGCCAACCACCACCAATCGCCAAAGAAGAGGCAGACTTGCCAAGAGAAACCAGGTCCAAACTGGCACAACTACGCTTCGGATGGTCAAGACTACTCAATTCATACCTCTACAGATTGGACGCCAATATCAAAAATGAATGCAACCTCTGCCTTGGACAGCCACACGATGTTCATCATCTGTTTGACTGTCCTCAAAGTCCTACCACACTCACAGTACTTGACCTCTGGACCAGACCGAAAGGGGTGGCAGATTTTCTCAACGTACAACAACAAACTTGATCTGATCTGTCGCTACAACAACAATTTTTTTCAACTTCAAATTACAGTTAACAGGTATACATTAATAGATACCTACTATTAATTTATTAATACCCACGACATATCTACTTTGTTTATGTTATCATTACCTATTCATAACATAAACCAAATGAGGTATGCCTATTAGAAAGAGCATCAAGTAGATGGGTACCAACAGGTAGGTAAACAGCCAAAGTTGAAATCAAGAATATTAAACAGCGGTTTTCAACCTGAAAATGAAGGCCTCTGGAATATTTTTTCTGAAGATATTTAAAGGCATAATTTATGACACTCTTCTTGCTGACATTTAACCAAGCACAATTTTGTAAAGGTTGCTTGTTAAATCGGGACCAGGGTCAAGGAGTCTTAGGGGAAAAATTGGGAACCTTTTCAAAGGCTAAATTGTTTGAAAGCTAGTAATAAGAGAAGAAAATAACACAAAACAATATAAATCTATGACTTACCATTCCAGAGATAAACAATCTTGAAAATTCAAACTTTGACCGTCCGCCATTTCGTTTTGGTAAAAGTTAGACATTTTACATTTTCTGCAAAATACTTATAAAATAAAGCTTTTTTAAATAGCCTAATAAAAAAGGGTGGTCTCATTTTAAATTTTAAAGTAGCCACGGGTTGGTATGGGTTGGTGGTGTAGTGGTAAGGCGCACTGACTTGTAAACACAGTAGGGCGTGAGTTCAAACTGAGCCAACTCATGGAATTTCATCCTCTATGAGATATTAACCACTATTGGAACACTTGGAAGCGGCTAGGATTATCAACATCTAGTCCAGGCGTCCCCGGAATACCGTATTATGCTACCCAACCCTTCCACCACAATAACTCTCTGTGATGGACACGAAAAGTTTTTTTTATCTCCACGTGATACAGTCATCCACTCAGAGATGAGTCAGCCGAGATAATTATTTGAGATGCAGTTGAAATCAATCCAGGTCACTCGAATCAACTCAATGCATGCTGACTCATGTAGTGGTGAAAATTAAATTGAGACATCTCCGAAGTCTTCTCGTTAATTTTTTGATTTTCCCTGTGAATTGGTTTGTGGAATCAAGATTCTGTTATAATAATAAAAATTTAATCAATCAGCTTCAAAATTACTGATCCCTATGTATCTAATTTTGTATTAAATAATGGTGTATTCATAAACTTTCTAATCACAAATGTTTATTTTTCAGTGCAAAATGTTTCACTTGTTTATACTGTGGTTCACAATTCACATCAAACCCTCATCTGGATTCTACGTCCCCGGAGTCGCTCCGGTAGAATTTAAATTAGGAGAACCAATTGAAGTGAGAGGCGTGAAAATGACAAGTGTTATTACTCAACTTCCGTATGAGTATTACTCCTTGCCATTTTGTAAACCAAAAAACAAAACTATTTATAAATCTGAAAATTTAGGTAAGTGAGTTTTTCAAAAATACGTTGTACTCTGTAAGCTCATTTCTTATTTTTTTTTTTAGAATAATTCCAATATATGTATAGTATATTAGTATAAGCTTAATGACACTTTCCTCTTAATGCTACCAGTTGTCGCTATTTACAATGTAGTTACTTAATTGTCCCCAGGAGGCGCCGGTTACCCCAAATATAACGAAACCAAGTATCATAATAATACATAGTTCTTATTTATACTGCCTGAAGAGTGCCTTCACACCGGCAGTGTAAATGTGGTAAATATCTTAAATTTATGAGGATAAAATTACATGGGTTGGCTGAGTTTGTAGCCACGCTCTACTGTTTACCAGTCACAGCGTCTTACCACTACACCAACCCAAGTAGACTATTTTAAAATAAAATCGTCTCGTCCAGGATTCGGTACAAGCTGAATCCTGGACGACTGCACACTCTGCTACGGATAACTCTTCCAGTGTTTAGGATAAAGGTAGAATACCTACCAATATCAAATCTTACATAATAAAAGCCAACGACCCCTCGATGATCGGTTCTACGCACCAGGACAACTATCACAGTTTCAATTAAGGGCCATCAAAACCATTATTCCAAACCTGAATGCAGAAATAGGGGCACTTGTTGATTTTAATGTCGCTACAACAACAACAACATGAATGCATTTTTCAGGTGAAGTTCTACGTGGGGACCGAATTGTGAACACTCCTTATGATTTAAGAATGGCGAAGAATTTCAAATGTAACATACTATGTGAACAAGAGTGGGACGAAAATCAGATTTCTGAAGTAGTTAATAAAATTCAACACGAATACTCAGTCCATTTGCTTGTGGACAATCTCCCGTGTGCTACCCGAACTATAAATCCAGAAACACAACAGATCCAGTATGAACATGGCTATAAAGTTGGATTTGTAGATCATGATAAATTTTACATAAATAATCATCTTAACTTCATTCTTCTCTATCATACTTATAATGAGTGAGTATTTATTATTTTTTCTAGGAGAACTAGACTGTCGTGGGTTTTATCTACGGGGAGTAATTAAGGGTGGGATTTCTCTTCCTATATGTTTTGACTATGAAGTGGCTGATCTCAGCTGGGTTACTCCAAATGTTGCTAATTAGAACCATATACCTAACCTAGCGTGAATGTCTCTCAAAAATGTAAAATTGTGATATTTCATCGATTTTTATTTAGATTGCTGTTCATAGTAAAATCCATGAGACATCTTTTTTTTTATTACAATGTGAAATTTAATGTTGGATGTGCGGAATGATAGGAAATAACTCTCATCAGATGACGCGCTAGTCCTGAGAAGGCCATTCAATCGAGAATATTGTGAAAATATGCCTTCCAGACAATAGCCTTGGATGTCAGATTCTTATTGACTAAAAACCTACCAACCCTTGCCCCCTATCAGTCCTAATCTATACATTATGAAACGCCATACTACACTTAGATTAGTGTCATAATTGGAGAGATGACCGCAAAAATGAACGTGGTTTGGATAAAGGATTATGCATTGTATTGCCTGATTTGAAGCCAAGAACATTTTTGTTATCACTCGAATCTCAATAAATTAAAGTATGCCAAAGTTAAAGCCATGCTACAACACTGAATTCTACCATTCTTGAACGTGGTCCTTGACTTATGTAATCTCGAGAGGGGCGTAGGGTCTCAAAAAAAGAACGCCAGAGGACTCTATTCTGGGCCAACAGTTTGACTTTAGCCTAATATTTGTTTTCTTCGACCAGTTCCCGGTCTAGTTTTCCTATAAAATTAAGGTCTACAACCATCATATGATTGTTTCTTCCTCTTCTTAAGTTTTCTCATTTTATTTTACTAATCTGTCTTTATTCCAGAGAATCTTACAGAGTAGTGGGCTTTGAAGTGCAAGCCGAGAGCATACATTACAAAGAACTGGCGGACGGTACTAGTACTACTACATGCAATAAAGAAAAACACCGAAAATTACAAAGTCAAGATGTTTCATCAGGAAAAATAGTTTTCTCTTACTCAGTTGAATGGCGGCAAAGTGATATCCCGTGGGCATCCAGATGGGACATCTATCTGTCCATGAGTGATACGCATATTCATTGGTTCTCTATTATCAACTCTATTTTGGTCATTTTCTTTTTATCTGCCATTTTGACATTGATTATGATAAGAACTTTAAGGCGAGACATTGCAAGGTAATATAAGACATTCATAATACCTTGATGCAGGGGGGGGGGGATANGGGGGGGGGGGGGGGATACAGCTCTTCAGTTGAGGAGGCGATCAAGTTTTACACTCCAAAGATCACTATCAGATTCAGTAAAATGAATGTATGAATGATTATTGAAAAAAAAAACACGTAAACTGCGCTTACGATAAATGACCTTAATGAAGACAACTGGCCTCACGGTGGCCGGTTCTATTCACCAGGCCAACCTGGCAAGCACACCATCACAGATCCATTCAAGGGCTTTCGAAGCTTTTTCTTTTCGGTTACCTCATATCAACCCATCTCAATTATTTCTTATCTGGATGTACAATAGTGGTTTTAAAAGGAACACCGCTACAACAAAAATGAACTTAATGAATTATCTGCGAGCACTTGATTTAGCCACTATCACAGATATTCTACCAAAAAACAATTAAGGAATGCTTTTTACTTTCTCTTCCATAGAAGATAAAGTATTGTATTCGTGCAGAAATTTTAGACATATTTTGTCTCAAAAAATCGTTTGACGGGAAGCCAAAGGCCAAAATAAAGATCAAATATATTCGGCCATATTGCTTTTGGGCCATATTTTCAAAATTTTGGGTCATTTTTGAATTTTGAAAATATTTGGAGCCATGGGGCCAAAAAAAAAAAAATTCCGACGTTCCACGTTCCACGTATGACGTACGTACGAAATCGTGTGCAGAGCTCTGGAAGCCAAACTACT
>CM022877.1:20500848-20520565 GCA_012654025.1 Pachypsylla venusta
TACAATAACTAAAATATATAACTAAAAAACTTAAAACTTTAGAAGAACAACATCTGCATTCGGTGGTAGTCTGATGGAATGATTAAGGAAGAGAAAGTCTAGTACGGTTTTCCGTACCATTTATTTTTTTGTTCCTCAAATCAAAAGGTAGCCATCGTTCACCTCTGTATTCGTTACTGTCTCGATGCTAATTGCTCTTTGAGTCACAAACAATCTGTAGTTCGTCAGTTGATTTGAGGTTAACAAAGATGTTTCGATGACCCTTGGCTATAAATGTAGGCCTGGTGAGTACAACCGGCCATCAAGAGGACGCCAAGATAGTCTTAGATTAGGCATTAAAAATTAAATGAATTTTAGAAGACGTTAGACACACGATTTGTTCTATTCCAATTTAGAAATACATCGCATTTTATGAAACACCCATTATCATTATCTACCATTCCAGGTACAATGCTGGTGATGAAGGTATAGATGAAGTTTTGGAAGAATCCGGTTGGAAACTTGTCCATGGCGATGTGTTTCGACCTCCTCGTCATCCGCGCCTATTTGTTGCTATCATTGGTTCTGGTGTACAAATCTTTCTTATGGCTCTGAATACTTTATTTGTGGCAATGTTGGGCATGCTATCGCCGTCATCAAGAGGTGCCCTAACATCTTTTGCCATCACCATGTACGTCATATTTGGTGTCATTGCTGGCTATGTGTCAGCAAGGCTGTACAGAACTTTCAAAGGGAGAGAATGGAAGAGAGCTGCGTTTGAAGTAAGTATCTCAAGTTCCTTAAAATAAAAAACAGCTCACATGGCTCTGTGGTCACTGCACTATTCTTGCACTCAAGAGACCCAGGTATCACTGTGGTTTGGATGGAGAAAAATGCGCTTAGCGACCCGGTGATATTTATTGGGAAAATACTATAATGCTGCTGGAGGAGGTAGCTCTAAAGTGGGAAGGGACAATGGCACGGGTTAGGTTACACTTACTGGTCGACCAGGTTAAAGTTTATTATTCACTATATACACAATATTATTTACACAAGTTAATTTAAGGACACGGTAAAGTTTATTATTATGGTAACAATATAAGGGTTGGTTAAAGGTTAATTTTATTAGTAATGGCAGAAAATGGTAGATAGGTTGCTTTAGGTAGCAAAACTTTTTGGTCAGGCGGTATAACTTTATAAGGTCTATCACGATGTTGATAGCAACAAGGGCAAATGAGAACTAACTTATTTTACATAATTGATTTGGTGATTGGTTTTAAATGGAGTTTGGCGAATGTGCAGTAGGAGGAAAAGAAAAGGAGGCAAGAGTACCTAAAGTGCGGTCGCATATAGCTGCGGTGAACACCAAAGTTGTGACACATAATATGATAATGAAACAGAACTATTAAAAAAAATAATAATAATACTGTTGAATCCTATGAAAAATCTATGGAATGTTACGGAGACCTTTTAAAACATCAGATGAGTTCCAGATTGTAGGATTTTTATTATAATTAAAGTGGTTGCAGCTTTCTATTGAGATTGATTGCATTTATCATTGCGGCCTTTATTTAGATCTATTTAGACAATTATTTCGAAGAGACGGGGATGGAGTTGGATTCAAACCGACAGCCTCCTGGTTAGGAATCCACCGCCTCAGCCAACTGAGCTACTGAAGGGTTTTTCCCTAATGGGCGATATTCGTTAAAAGGGCGATTTTAATTCCTGAGTGATTCTCCACCCAACCATCACAGCATTGCCTACGAGAATCGTAAATTTAAGAGTAGATAAAAATTTACGATTTATTTTTCTTTTCATATAGACGGCCATGCTGTATCCATCTATTGTGTTTGCGACCTGCTTCGTATTAAATTTCTTCATTTGGGGGAAACGTTCGTCTGGCGCCGTTCCATTTTCCACAATGTTATCCTTGTTGATTGTGTTATTCTGCGTGTCGCTCCCTCTTGTATTCTTGGGTTATTATTTTGGATATAGAAAACATCCGTTTCAACATCCTGTTCGTACAAATCAGATCCCGAGACAAGTTCCTGAGCAATTGTGGTATATGAGTCCTATTGTCAGGTAAGGTTACATCTCCTCTGAACCGACCCACTGTTCGAAATTTCGACATTCGAGTTTCTTAATATTTGATTATTGGTGTTACTTACCCCTAGGATGAAGACGGCTTAGAACTATCAATAAAATGCAATATAGAACTATCAATAAAAACAAGCTAGTGGATCAAGATGATCAGGTGTTTACGTTAGTGTTGTACTCATTTATAGAGAAAAATATCGTAATCAAATTTAAAAAAAAAACATTTTCAAAAAACAATATTTTGTTTTTGGGGGAAAAAGTTTCACAAGATGAAATAAAATGAGACATCTCCGATCAAAATCGGCTTTTGCTGTAGCCCCTCAACGTCCAAGAAGATGAAGGAGACTTAAATAGTGTAAAAATTACCATTTTAAGATGTTTTTTTCGATATTCCCGTAACTTTTTTTTCTTCTTCAAATTACTGATTTAATCTCATCATTTCTCATCCGATTATGAAACATTCAATAAAAGTCACTCCACATATATTTCCGTGGCTGTAACTGTAGAGAGACTTGAAAAGTGCACTTTGTGACGTGAATTAATATAGCACTTGTGCAACGCTCATTGTATTTGACTTGGCGGGCGGAGCGCATCCGCCCTCCACAATGTTGCCAACCCTTTTAATGACGTTCGCTTCCTCCAGACCTAAGAGTGCTCACAGACAGCTATTTATCTTATTGCATGCACATATGCATTTATAATATGCAACGAAAAACAAGAATACATGTTGTTATAAGACCCGCGGATCGAAAATTCTGCGGACTATCATAAGAACATGTGTATTTATTTTCTCTTGTAAATATGCAAAGATTTGTGCATAGCAATGAGAAATGATCCGGGTAAATAAGATCATAGGAATGTCATAATTTGAAAGAAATTTATTCCTTATTTACAGCTCTCGAATAGGACTGAAAACTGACATTACTAAGTATGTAACTCTCGGTAAAGAAATCTTATTAGTCATACCATTTGTTTGTTCTTTTACAGTACACTAACTGCGGGAGTATTACCGTTTGGTGCCGTATTCATCGAATTATTTTTCATCTTTACGGCCATCTGGCAGAACCAGTTCTATTATTTGTTTGGCTTTCTGTTTTTGGTTTTCATTATTCTAGTCATTTCCTGTTCTCAAATTTCTATCGTTATGGTCTACTTTCAACTTTGTGGAGAGGTAAGCTTTAGCATCTTTAGATGGAATAATTGTCTACTGGATAGGTTCAATTGTGCAACCACACAATTGTAGAATATAAGAAAAACAACAAACGATTGCCGACAAAGCAGAAACTACTTCCATATTTTGGTTTAATATTTTGAATAATGAACCCTTGCAAAAAAAAACTCAAAATTTGATATTTTACTTTTCAAGGTAGGTAGAATCCAATTTGGGGAATAAACGTTAGTTCACCGTAAAGGACACTTTTGTCTTTTGGGATTTAGTTGTACCCCAAATCTAATAGTTCTGTGATATATTAAGAACTTCACCAATATTTAAGTTCGGTTTCAGTTCCGATCGCCAATCGAACTCACTTATTTTCTGATTTGATGAGACCATTTCAGTTGCTCCAACCATCCTCTCATTTTTTCTTCATACAAGCCGTTCTGGAATCCATCTCCCCCCGCCCTGTAAAGATACTGTTAAGTCTGCTGTCCCTTAACAGGAATGTTTATCGACTTTCCAGTCTATATCCATGATGATTTGTTTAAACAGGGTTACCTCTGGAAGAGTGTGATTTTTCATTACGCATCACGGTCATGGTTGAAGAGAGGCTTGGCTAGAACTTAGCTATATTTCGCATCATTACAACCCTGTGAACACGATGGTACACTAAATCTCGAAGGAAGGTCTAGTTTTAATACCACACTTTTTCCTTTGTTTGTTTTTTTTGTACCACAATAACTCTTGAAAGCATCATTCAATTTTGATCAAACTTGGTTTGAAGATTTAATTTGTATTGGCTGATTAGACATTTTGGGCTTCTGGGGCTATTTTTTTTTTGTAAGTAAGGTCTACAGTTAACAGAACGACTACCATCTACGAGAATCATTTTGTAGGTGCACCACCCGTTAAAAACTTATCTGTAAGAACGGCAAAGTGTAGGAAGCGATCCTCATAATGTTCATCCATTACTATGTCCATATGACGGCCGGTTCTACTCACCAGAGTGACCTGGAACGCTTACCATCACAATACCAGTCAGGAACCATCAAAACGTTTTGGGTAACCTCATATTTATATCAACCTATTTCTACAATTTTCCCAGACCTGAATCCCAAATGGGGAGAACCGACGATTTTAAAAGGAACGCACATGGCTAAACAGCAAGGCTGATCGATACAATGTTTTGTCTGTTTTCAGGATTATCATTGGTGGTGGAGATCATTTTTCGTATCTGGTGGATCTGCAGTTTACGTATTTTTGTATTCAATATTCTATTTCTTTACTAAACTTGAAATTACAGAACTCACACCAATACTTCTCTATTATAGTTATTCCATATTGATGGTGATTACATTTTGGTTACTAACTGGAACTATTGGCTTCTTTGCAGCATATTTTTTTATAAGAAAAATTTATGGAGCTGTCAAAATAGATTAAAATGATAATGATTAATTGTAATGAAATGTTTGAGATTTCAAATACTTAATCTTTTGATATCGAAAACAATACTATAATTTTTTTTTTAAAAATGTGGTAAATTTAGAAAATTCTCTGAATTTGTAAAATAGAATTAAAGACACCTTCTTTCGAGTGTGAATCACATTCGAAATAGGATAAGTAATACCTTAGATTTTTTATCAGGTCGAAATTTTTGAAAAGGTTTTTTTTTCCTTCTTTTTAATTTTTCACTTGTTCTTGTCGTGTTTTATTTGGTTTATTATTTTCAATCATTAATCTCTTAATCGACTTTCTTAAAATTTGATATTTTTATTGAGAAAACAGTTTTGTAGATGTTATTCCTAAGAAGGCGTAACTTGAAAAAATGGGAAACACTATTGGAGAAACCTGAAAATAGCCTCAGTAGATCAGTTGCTTCAGGTGGCAGTTTCGTAACCAGGGGGCTGTTGATTCGAATCTAACTCTATCCTCCCCTCCTTAAAAATACTGGTCACAATAGATCTAAACAAAGGTCGCAGTGATAGTTGCAATCAGTCTCCATAGAGACCTGCAAACAGATTAATAATAATAAAACAAATTGGAGAAACCTGATGATATACCGGAATTGCCCCGAAAAGGCTGCAGAAGCCAGTCTACGACTTTTGACGGGGCATGATTGCCTTGCTCAGCACCTTCACAAAATAGGCACTACGTACTGCCCCATCTGTTCCCTATGTATAAATCAGCCAGAGATGAACGTGGCTTTTGCTCCGTCAATATATTTCATTCCGAATATATTCATTCGCTTTGTCTCTCCACGACTCTCATTTGGGTACGGATAGCATTGAGCTGTAATCTTTTAGCGGAATTTTGTTAAGCATCGAAGTTAACAATACGGATAAGCGCCACTCCAAAAATAATTCCTTCGATCTGTACTTTTCCAGTCATTTTCACTGTTTGACGTCCATTTTTTCTCAAAAATTTCAAAGACAACTTTTCGCTAAATAATAGAAACTAAAGTTTGGTACTCGTATTATATTGTGATATTCTTCTACCAATATTTTAGTTTTCCTTGTAGATAAAATACATCGCTTAAAATATAGTATATAAAGATATACAGTATGTCCCAGAAGTCCTAGTGAAGGTCCTTTCAGTTACACTTTTTGAAGATACAAAATCGGGGGCGGGAAGAAAAAAAATCAGGGGCGGAGATAGAGATGTCTGAATTTTTATTTTGTTACACCCTGTATAGCGGCCCGGTTTCAAGCTCCGATTTAAAAGTTCGATTATTGTGTTCCAAAAAAAGGTTACTCATCCACTGAAATAATCAAAAGTACACATTTTCATTTTTATCAGTGTCGTAGACCGACAAAGTCAAATCTCATTTTTCTTTAGGAGGTTAAAATCAGGCCGTTTAGAAAACGGTCGTTTTCAGGTAGAAAATCTGAAGTGAGGTTATGATTTAGTACAAACAGTAGAAAGTAACTTAAATATGGAAACATTTTAGCAAAAAATAACAAAAATTAAGATTTGATGTTTTACGTAAAAGGTACGGTGAATCATAAAATTAAATCTCCCACCGTAAGTGGCACTTTTGTTACACACAAATTTTAATGATATTTGGTATGTAAGTCCCATTTGAGATCTTTTTGGTCCTCGAATGTTCCCGTCCGTAAAATAAAAAAGGAAATTATAAAATTCATTTCCATGTGCATAAAATCCATGGGTTGTATCTAGATATAGAATTTTGTTGAAAAATAACCTCTTAATTTGTTGATCCTTTCGTGTAAATAGTCCAATCTATTTTTTTGCAGAAACACCGTTAGTCTATTATAATAGAGATTTGCTACTAACCGAGAAAAACCATTTTCTGTATTTCTGAATACGAAATGACCTTTGCTTCTTATGGGGTGTTTAATGTTTAGAGTTGGTCCACTACAAACGCACGCATAATAATTAGTTAATGTTAGTTGCGTTTATTTTATGTAAATTGTTGATTTTAATTTTGTATTAATTTAATTCATAAGAATTTTTGTAAAAAGTTAGTTTAAAGAATAAAATTTTCTATTCAGTTATGTAATGATATGCTATTTTGAATCTGGTTTTGTTTTAAATGCGTGTCTATTAATCTTAGGGAATCTTCCCTTAAGATTAATAAACACGCAAATTCCTACCAAATACAGCCAGGTCAAACAAGACCCGGAGAGAAAAACTTATTGAGTGCCCTCTGAAAAAAGTCCCTTGAGAAGTCTGGGGGAAACTTTTAGGGGGTTGGGTGTCTAAATGATGAGCATTAAAAAAAAAAAAAAAAATGGAAAAATGTTGGCGGAATTTTGGTATGGGAAGCTGGTTCTCTATGTAAAAGGTTGTTCCCGTCTATCCTCTTGAAAATTATCAACGATTCGAATTTACAAAATTGGTTGTTATTGAAATTTTGTAGAAAAGAGAAATTTTCAATTCTAAAATTTGAATTTTAGAATTCAAATTTCCGATTTTTTTTAAAGTTGAAAAAAAAACAGGCCTGCTGATTTTGAGACTTGAATAATATTTGAAAATTTAACTGGTCCATGTTGTCAATACAGCGCCCAAATATGAAAATATCCAGAACGCTGATATCGATATAAATATCGCAACATCCCGTAACACTTTGAATTTTGAAGTTAAAAAAGACGTAAACTGACGTTCCAGCGAGTTTGTCTACTCCTCTGTGCCTGTGCCAAATTCCAGTCAGAACCTTACAGATTCCGGTTCTGGATTTATATTCAGGATTCTATTTAAGAAGATGGAAGAAAAGGAAACACTTGTTAATAAGGACAGTAAAGAACTAGTAGCAAATCATGTTGAATTCCTCTGGACTGTCATACAACATCTGCGCTCCGGTTCCAACAGAGCGAATAAAAACAGTTTAATCAATATTCAATCAAATTTCATGTATGTATATTCTTATATGACTGTTCAGTGTTTAATTTAATAATCGTCTTAACGACACAGCCAACCTGTGTGGTTAAGATGATTATTAAATTTGTTTGTTCTAGCCAAGGGTCGTCAAAACCAAAAAACCTCGGTAATAACAAAAAAATCGATGCTGTCTAAATGTAGGTGGGTTCCCCTCAATTGGGTCAAATCGGATTAGCTATTACCAACACATTGTCCAGAAAAGCAGTTGTGTATTCAAAATCGCTGAGTAAACTCGATGAAATTATCACGGGACAATAACTACCTCGTCATTCCCAAATTTCATCAAAATCAGATGAACGATATTAGAGTCAACTTTGTGTTTTTTCAAGCGTCGGTTGAAGTTTAAGCCTCTCGTGGTGTTTTTTTTTTTTTTAAAGACCATCCCATACAACCCTTGTATAATATATTGTGCTTTTATAGTTTATAGCGTAACTTCCGTCGTGTTTGTATGTATATATTAGTTTAAATTAAAAATGATTTAAAATGATTCAATGTCAGTATTTAATAAAGGCCAGCCTGCAAATTAGAAGTTCTATCCCTATATTGACAAATTCTATATTACCTATGGTCTACCTNTTTTTTAATTTGGCTTAACGTCTCTTTAACATCTATTGGTCATTCAAGACGGGGGTTTTACCCTCCATTCGCTGGAAACTTGCAAACCAGCTACCCACATTGACCTCACCCAGCCTGGGTTGTGCCGGAAAAAGCCAACAATACGTGGTGTTCCCAAGCGGTCACACATCCAAGTACTGACCACGCCCGGACGTTGCTTAACTACAGTGATCTGACGGGAACTGGTGTATTCAACGTGGTATGATCGTTGGCTATTTGAATTGTATCATATTTGGCAGAATATCCGGGACCGTGCACTCGGGTGATTAAAAATAAACTCAATTTTTTTTTATTATTTATTTAAATATATAAAGATAAAATATTTTCTTGAAATAAAAGTAAAATACCCATTTTGTTCAATTATGAGAATAGGTTCGCGCCCTCGTAATACTGGCTATTCTCGACCCAACACACAGGGTGTTTGCCTATAATGGGACATCTGAATTGGAAATTTACGAAATTTGTTAGTGAGCCAGACGAAACTTAGTCAGAGGGTGGAGAAGGTCATTTTCGAACAACTTCTAACGTGGCTTGGTGGGTTCTATGTGACCGACGAAAATCCTAGTTTTTGATTGTGATGATTTCAAATATGGCATCAAAACATTTCTCATCTCTTAACATATCTCCCCATAAATTTGAGTGTTGAAAACTTTATCCAGATTTTGTTATAAATAGGTACCACATTGATTATTCTATTACCTTGATATAGTTAGATTGACTCCGATTTTTGAACTGTTATTTTATATTACAGCAATTCTTGCCAAACTTTTCAAGATAAAGAAAATTTTGAATTGACAGAAAATTTAATTAATAAAAATGAAATGTGTCCTTTTTGTTTTTGCTTTTGGAAAAGAGGATGTTATCAAATGAAAACTCTACCGAAAATCAAAAGAAAAGACAAATACAAAATTACTGTCATTGTAAGTACGATTAGATTTATGCATATTACATACTAGCTGTTTCACTCGTGCTTCGCTACGATTCTTATATTGCCATTTTTGATTTTCAATGACAATAGAAATTGGGGAGGTGGTATGGGTTTGTGTATAATTTCGTTTCTGTATAATGTAGTCTTTGAAAAAATCAATAATTATATGTTTCGTTTGGGGCCTTGGTCGTTCGGTATTTTCTGAATTTTATTGTATCGTATTTCTGGAAAGGCTGGTCATATTTTTTTTACAAATCATGTCCTAAATTAAGGACAAAACAGCCACCTAAAACTTTTGTTTTCAGATATTCTCGCGACAAGATTTAAGATATCGGACCGTGACATGCCACGTGACTGATAATTTTCCTGGGGTCGTATTTTTTTTGGGGAGGGGGGACATTCCCATGAATTTTTTGCTATCTGCTACCGTTTGGGCTGTGGTATTGGAACAGCAAACCCCACATTGATTTCTGATTTAAACAATTTAGATGTTTAAATGCTCTTCTCCGGGTATATCTCATCTTTCAAATCTTGGATCACAGTTTTGCGTCAGGTCAAGTTTTGGTCTAAAGTATATAAAATAAAATAAATTTATTATATTACATAATTACATTTTGCAATGTGGTAGTTTGCACAGTAAAAGTATGTACTTGGCGTAATAAAGAGTTTCTTGAATCCGTATGTTCTATGGGTCAATTTAAGGGGGATACGAGTATGTTATGAAAAAAAAACCCTTTCAGATCTTAACAGAAGCCATAAAGGTTCCTTTTTTGTGATTTTTTGCAACCATTTTAGATATTTAATATGTATATATAAATATAATTTCCACTATCACAATTACAATACAATTTCAGAGCACTTATAATCTGTTATTTTCTCTCGACCATTTAAAAAAAAACGATTGAGTTGCCAGGGTGGTTTTCGCGTTGGAAAAAAGTCAAGACCATTTTAACTGTTTTCGTATTATTTGATATTTATAGTATAGCTTTTTACTATACATCAAAAAGGGTACCAAATTAATAAGTTATGAAATGAGAATGAGGCATAATGGACCAGGAGATCAAACCACATTGTTACAGAACAGACCAATTACCTAGATTAAACCAACTCTTCCGCTAACTTGGGTTTGGTTTGCTGAGCTTATTTGTTTTTTTATGTGTTTGTGTTTGATCCTGGCTTTTCTGACTGTTTGTATTGATACAAAACATCACATCACCTAATGATTGTCCGGTCGCCTGATGTATTATTTCTTTTACATTACCCATACCCAGGCTACACCACAGAGGCAAACTAATATTGTATCTCCAAAACTATCGTAAAGTATTGATAATTTTAACTTATGAGACCCCGCAAATCTCAGCTCCTGAAAACCTTGATTTGTATTGTTTGCCTTATCTTCTTAATTTCAGGAATTGTTATGTAAAATGTGCAATAAAAAGACAAGGATTACAAGTTCCAAATGCAAAAGATCGAAAGTTAAAAATATTTCTGATACAAAATTTCCTATCGACAAAACGAAGAAAAACAAACCCCATACTGAGAGTATAAAAGCCGTCGTGACTCGTGATTTACAGCAAAATAAAAATAATAAACACGATATCCAAAATAAAATGAGTTTAATTACTATTAATCATAAACAACAGGGAAAAAATACTTTTGTAAATAGTTCAAAGGATAAAAAACAATCAGTGAATAGCAATAATAATCAAAGATTAAAATTTGCAAAGCATTTGAGGAACAAAAAACAAACACTGAATCAGCCTTCTGCTTTGGAAAGTTTCCTGAGTTCTATACAAAAAATATAAATTATCTCTACCTAATTAAATATGATAGAGCACCAAATTGGTGATTTAAATACGAGATTCCTCAGGTAAGTTAATATTCTAATAACCTGTTTGCAATGATAGTTGATAGTTCAAAGATAGATTTTATACAAAAAATATAAATTATCTATACCTACTTAAATATCATAGAGCACCAATTTCTGTTAAGTTAATATTACATTCTAGTAACCTGTTTGAAATGATAGTTGATAGATCAAAGATGGATCGGAAAAATGCTTTCATATGAGAATAAAATAACTTTTACATTTTTGATCGTCAAATATCTTGAAAAGTACAATTCATTTTGTGAAACTAGAACATTGAATTATGTTCTAGTTTCAAATGTTTGGAAGCAATTTTTGCAGAAATGTGATTTTTTTCAATTAGTTTAAGTATTTTAAAAGACTTACTTACGACCTTCTTCCGCACGACATTCCTTTTATCTTTACCATTTTTCTTCATAAATGATATTGATAAATTATTGAGTTGCACATGGCTTTAAAAAATATAAAAAGCTGTCACACAATATGTGGATCGTCAAAAAAATCGGCCGAACCGATTTTGATAATTTTTAGATGCCTTAATTGTCTCTATCGGGTTTCTAGAACTCATGCCGGAGTGAAAACTTAAAATTGGTACCAAAAGCGGGCGTTATATCAGAAATATTGAAAATATGGATTGTCAAAGTCTGACAGCTTTTTATATTATACGTCAAAAAGTATAAAATCATATACGTGGTTGTTTTAAAATTATAGGCAGCTAAACGATTGTTTTGCTTAAAAATTATCAGCATATCACAAAGTTACGGACAATTTTTGAAAAATCGGGCGACCCGATTTTGACAATCTTTATTTTTTTGAAATGTCTGTTCAATTCTAGATCAAATAGATAGATACCTTAATTGTCTCGATTGGATTTCTAGAAATTATTCCGAGTAAAAACTCGAAATTGGTACCAAAAACGGGCACCATTTTGGATTTTGGGCACTTCCGGGTGGCCGATTTTTGTTAAAAAATCCTTAATTAGGACACCCAGTACTACCAAAAACCGTCAAAAAAACATTTGTTGGAATTTGTTCCAACATTTTCTACTTTTTCTCGTATATTGACTCATCTAAAGGGTATCCAAACAGAAAAGTAATAACCAGAGTCAAAGTCAGTAAATTAATAAACCCACGTCCGAAGTAGTGTTTTCATTTTTACACAATCATCATCCAACAGAAGTGCACTTCGCAGACGTTTGGTACACTCGATTTTTTCCCCAATTAAAGATCGCCTACTGAACGTCCCGACGACAACATTCTTGTGTTTGTTTTATCTGATTACTCCAAATGCTGCTACTTACATCTGTCATTAAATCTTATTTTTAGTACCAGTAAAGCTAGGATCAATTAAACAATATAAAATTATTGTCTAAAATACAGATCACAAATAAACCATTTATTTGAATGTAGACCATACCAACTTAGAATATATTATTACAATAATCTGGAGTGACATTTTTGAGACTGTGGTCGCCTTTGGTTTTTAAAATAGGCGAGAATGTTGTCGACATCAAGTTCTCAATAAGTTCTTGGTGAATGCATTTTCATAATGATAACAAATGATAAGACCATTCCTGGAACATTCAGTTTGATCTGCGCATACTCCTCGTTGACCATACAGGGAACACTTGCGAGTGTATTTGTGCTGTGAGGGTGAACCATTGTCAAATTGCTATTTTTTTCATTCTAACGGTATCTCCTCTTTTATAATCTAAAAAAAAAAAAAAAATAATGCTAGAAGCAGGCGAAGAACGAACCTGGAATTCTCAAACGCAATCAAGGAGAGAAAAATTAAATTTGCTGAGCATATTCTGAGAGGACTGACTAGGAGAGACGCTGTCAAAAGATGTAATGTAAGGGACAATAGAGGGAACCATACCACTGAGAATTATGTTGATGTCTGCTAGGCTAGTCGTTGCATCACTTGAGGCCATGAAAGAATTGGCTGTTAATAGAGAAACTTTTATAATGTCAGTATCAACATCAATCTTGCAACGCAGTCGCATCGACTGCGATGACGCCACCATAACTAAAAGAACAGAAAGCGTGGAATAGAAGCTCAAGCAGTTGTATGTGGACAGCCACTTGAGTCCGCCTCATCACAGAAGATGAGATTAAGACTGTGCACACCTACGCACGACATATGAAAGAAAATATGAAAGAAGCTAGTATTATTCATCCAGCGCATTGTAGTGCTCTATGTACACTAGCGCTAGAGTTTCACCATCCTTGCACCGAACGGGTTAAATTAAACCAGTTCCCTCACATGCTCTTTGTAGGGCTTCCAATCCCGCATGCGAGATTGATTTTGAATCAATGGGGATTTGAGCTTAATCCTGCGGAATGCCGCGGGATCCTTCATTTTTTAATATTATGAGGAAAGTTCTCAGTAGGTAGGTATATCCTCATACGTATGTGCCATCTATGCCCACTGCTTTTACATATATTTGCCTGATTTTTTTTCTGATCTCAAAGGCAATATGTCATCCTCACATTGACTACAATAAACCAAGTGTTTATAAATATCTGGTGTGAACATCACACGACTTTCCTTATCTATATAAAAAAAGAAGAAAATATTGTAATGGGCTGAAATTTTCGATGTCGAGTTTTCCTTGCAAAAACACGTTTTGAAGTCCCTAGACGGAAATATATATTGCACATCTTGATTGAAGCTAAGTTGTATTTTTCAATTTCTTATATAAAATTGATATGAATTGGCACCAAAGTTCAAGTTCTAGATCTTTCCATTCTGGTTTTAGCGGAACCGCCAAAAAGTGGCTTTCAACCTCTAATTAGCGGCCAACGATATATTACAATTCAACCTAAGTTGTATTTTTTCAATTTCTTGTATGAAATTGATATGAATAGGCACCAAGTTTAAAGTTCTACCTATTACCGTTCTCATTTCAAAAAGCGGCATAAAACCGCCAACGGTACATTCGATTTCCACCAAAAGCTTATTTTGCCGTTCATGGCATAAAACTGACATACATACCAAATTTCAAGCCTCTAGCACTTGCCCTTCTTGAGATATTTTGTTCACAGACGGACAGACAGACAGGCATACCCACGGACTAATGACTGAAACTAAGAAATTTGGCTCTGGGGACCTTGAGGCGTGTTTGGCATTGTAAACTCGACATCAAAAATTTCAGCCCATTACAATACTTTCCTTTTTATAGGAACGTAAAAATGATAAAATACCGATTTTCACTTCCTCTTTTTTTGTATTCCTTCACAATACCCAAAATCATGTTTTTTTTTAAAAAAAAATTGTTGCGACATTTGAGCTTGCGAATCCCGTCGATTGCAAATCCCGCAAAAAACACGCTGATCCCGCAAATCGTGGGATCCCGCATTTGCGGGATTGGAAGCCATAGCTCTTTGTCTCCTGATAATGACCGTGACGTTTTACGTCTGTGAATTTTCATATCCGTTAGGCGTTAGGTTTTGTGGTTTGATCTACGACTTCAGCAGTCGAGTCGTGGTAAATTCGATTATTTTAAGTTTTAAAATTGTTGTTTCCCATTTGGATAATTTTTGGGTGTATGCCTAATAGGCCCAGAACTGTCTTTTTTTCATGTATACACTATACTCAAAATACTATTCAAAATTTAATATTATTATTTTTATTAAATAGCATTAAAAGCATGCAGTAAACTAGAAATCAAAGCCGATTTAATTTTAGTTTAAAAAAACACTGATTAAACTAAAGGTGTTAAGAGAAACGAGTTTTAATTAGTACTAATGATCCATCAATTAAAAGAGTTATGCGAATGCCAAGGAGAAAAAAACTACCGTGCTTTGTTAACACAAGGCAATATTCTCCTATGTTAAGTAAGTATTTTGAAATGAATTTCAGAACGATAAGAGGTAATTAAAATACAATGAAACTTGCTGAGATTATTGAGCAATGCAGGTTAAATATAAGTCATGATTGTTTAAATGGAAATCATGAGTAATGTTAATCTATTTGAACGGGTCCAATCAAGCTTTATCCAAAACTCAATTTTGAGATTAAACAAACCTGGTGTTTGTTTTCAAAATGTTTTTTCTATTGTTTAAAATCTTTTTAGATAGGTATGGGCCACATTTGATTTCTGACATCGATCCATGTGTAATTGTTCTTGTTGTTGTTCGACGAAATTCATGCTGTTTTTATACCAAAAAGGGTCACAGTCCCAACGGGATTCTTCCAGAATATTTTATCATCTTCTTCTAGGTTGATAAGGTCAGTATTAAAATAAACGGTTTTATTGTGCCCGAAATGCATTCGTGGAATTGTTTTATATTGTTTGGTTGATCCTAGCTCTACTATTACTAAAGGTATGATTCAATGCCGGATCTAAGTAGCAGCATTTAAAATTATCCAGTTGAAATCAGTTGCTTTATTGTTGAAAAAGATGGGATGTGGTCGCCCGGACGAAAATTAGGCGATCTTTGGTCGGAAAAAATCCCGTGTGAATTTGGCACGTAGAAACAATGGCTTGTGAAGTCCTCACAGGCGACCCATGTATGGTATGGTTAAGTTCTTTTTACACAGCCATGTGTAAAAAAAAAGCCATGCCGTAAAAAAAAGCCATGGTTTGAATGGACAAAACGTGTTGGAAATAGTATTGGGTTACGTTAGACTAGATTAACCATCTCTTCCCACACGTTCTACGTGGCCTACTACACGTGCCATTTATTCAAATGTGTTGTTGGAATTGTTCAACTACTTTTTGTTTTCAAAAGTCACATTTGGGTTCATAGTTACCTAAAAAGAATTTAAATAATCTTAACAACATTATAAAATAAACCTCAGGTTTTTAACTTCAAAATTTTGTTTTTAACAAAGCTTGATTTCCCTGTCTAAATCTAACCTTTACACACAGATCATGATATTCTTGGTCCGATGTATTGCTAGATCGATCTGGTAATGTTTTGCCTCTTCGTCTTAATTCCTGTTGTAATTCGTTCATTTCAAATATGGCCACGGGATCCAGTTTATAATTATGTATTAGTTTGGCCAAATATTCTATATAATGTGTCCTAAATCAAAAGGAAGTTCAAATGAAATCATAATGAAACTTTAGAATCGTCATGAAAAAATAGCCCCCTTCCAACAAAAATTGATTTTTACGTTTCAAGCTACACGGAATCCAAAAATCGCGCTGCGATTTTGATGAAATTTGGTATGTAAGTCACATTTTTGGTCTAGTTGCGCCCCAAAAATTCGTCACTGTCAGTCACATATATACAGGGTTCCATATTCCATATTAAAATTTTACTATGTAATCTTATACGGTGAGGAGCCTAAAGTCTCACCCCACCCCCTGTATTTTGAGAATCACTCAAGATATCCACAAGCGGTAAAATACGGGTCGCCCCTTTTTTTGGGGGGATTAATTTTGGTCCCAAAAAGTTTCGGCCGCGGCCGGTCGTTTCGGCCAGCTCAAAAAATTAAATGGGATCAGCTATCAAGTGATGATTCATTTTAAACGTAATAAAAAGATAATTTTATTAAAACAAAGTTCTTCACTGTACGACTTACCGTCCTCGAGATATGGGGCCGGCCGTTCCAAAAAAATGTTAATGTTTTCCATCCTGCATCTCAAGAACCAGGCTGGCCGCCGGCGCCAGCCGCCAGCCCAAAACTAACATTATAAGAAAAAAAAATTAGTAGTAATTTGTTTGAACGTTCTGGTTGAGAGGATTTTACATCAAACTGTTTCATCTTTCTGCGAATTACGGTTCTTGTGATACAGGGTGGAAAACATTAACATTCTTTTAGAACGGCCGGCCCCATATCTCGAGAACGGTATATAAGTCGTAGAGTGGTGAACTTTGCTTACGTTTAAAATGAATCATCGCTTGATAGGTCATGTCATGATGCTATTTAAATTTAGGAGCTGGCCGACACCAAGCCTAACGGCCGGCTTCAGTCGAAACTTTTTGGGCCCAAATATTAATCCCCCCAAAAATGAGGCCACCGATATTTCACCGCTTGTCGATATCTCGAGTGGTTCTCAAAATACTAGAGATGGAGTGAGCCTTTAGGTTCACCCTGTATAAGTGACTGACTGTGCTAAAAAGTTTCGGGTAATAATTAGATCTTAAAAGGGCCTACAAACCAAATTTCTTCAAAAGTGGTAAAAGTGCCCTTTAGGGTGGACAGTGTGCGCCATACAGGGTAAGGAGGCGGCGGATGAACAGATTTTTTATTCGATTTTTGTATTCTACGTACCCTGAAACGTAAAATATGTTTTTTTGGTGGGCGAGGAGGATTTTTGTGGGCCAGTGAAATAATAAACCCATGTGTCATATTAGCAGAATGGTTAAAATGATCGCGTTGTTTTTTTGTTGTTTCTCCAAAGGGAAAAGTTACAATTCTATCGTCACTTAACGAAGGTCAACAGACTCAATCAATTTCAAATGCGGTTAAGGATATGAAATTCTATCTCGATGGACCTAGGCACTTGTCAATTCTATCTCGATGGACCTAGGCACTTGTCGGATAAGAATAATGTTCGGGGCATGACCAGAAAATAAGAGTACCTATTGAATCTCAGTAGGGCACCGCTAGGGAATATTGTTGCTTTCTTGTAACATTTCCTTTTTTTTTAAAAAAAAAACTTGGTTAAAAACTTACGAATACAGGTTTATTTTGAGACGATTTTACGAATACAGGTTTATTTTGAGACGATTTTACGAATACAGGTTTATTCTATTTTCATTTAATTTTTTTGTGACTTGATTTTTTTTTTCTATTTTAGACTCAAGCAGAATTCAAATCTGTCATCTGGGTGGCAAATGTATTTAAATACGGAAATAGAGGACATCGTTTGCTAATATCACGAGGGTCGTTCAACTAGTGCTTGTAAAAAAATGTAGAGTCAAATAAATTGAGGTAGCGGTACCCATGATGTCGATCTTTTTGTACACAGATTTTTTCAAGTTTAATTGAAAAACTGTGTCTAATACTATAGCATATGGATCAAACAACAAGAAAAAATACTGGCTCAAGAAGAAATCAATCCAGAGGACATCCACAATAGAAGAGTATACAAACTTTGAACAAGGAGAGCCGTCCCGAACAACGTAAATCGTTGACATGGACAAGGTAAGGGAGATATATGTATACCGTGTCTATTACTATAAACTTCGCCCAGTTCAGGTTTTATCCCCTTCGGTTTTAAACTCTTACAAATACATTAAACTATGACTACTTAATCGACCACCAAATAAAATCCCCTCATGAATGGTAATAGATCATAATTTACAATGTAGCCACCGATGGGAGCAAGCCAGCTTCATTAGGTGACGGTCTCAAGCCCGTGTAAATACAGAAGATTTGGTGTTAGGAAGGGCATCCAGCCTCTAAAAAACTCTGCTTCAAACCAATGATGAGAGGTCATCAGCAGAAAGCTAGTTTCTATGAATACTGTGGGAAGCAAGCGAGGATTACCATGGCAGGAAAGGGTTACAGCAAAAAAAGAGTAGGCACCGAACAGAAGGTTGAGGCATGGTAGAATTAAGGAAAGCAGCCCTGACTTCAAATAGAATTGGGAAAGGTTGAAGTTAAAGAAGTAATAGATCATACTTCACAATTTCATACATTTTTACTGTTATCTGTGTTCCCTGTTCCCTCATAGTTTCTTCGTCCTCACGACTCACCAGGATGACCTGGAACGCATACCAGCTCATTTCCAAGGGCCATCAAAACCTTTCCAATAACCCCATATCAACCTATTCCTACCATTTTAAAACATGAATCAAGAAACGTGAAGAACAGTTGATTTTAAAGAGGAACACCGGTACAAAAAACATAGTTTTCCTTAGTACTTATTGAACGACCCTCATAGATTATTAAAATAAAGTTAGATATCTTTTTTTTAAAAAAAAAAAAAAAAAAAAATTGTCGATTTTGCTTTTCAAAAATTCGCAAAATCAATACTCTTTCTTTCTGGACTTCCCTTGTAACAAATGGAAATTAGTGTAAGCGGATATAAAGTTAACAAATCCAAACACTCTAAACTCTGTTGGGATTTTTTCTTTATGGGAGTAATATAATAAATACCTTCAGTAAAGCATTATGAAACACCTCGACTGGCGTAGCATAAGGTCTATTAGGGAGGCGTTTGCCTGCTCGACGCACTATCGTTTCCAAATCATCTGTCGTTAATATATCAATTGATTCTATTTTATTGGTGAGAATTGTTTTGCTTAAATATTCTATATAGTGACGTCTACAAGCAAAGAGAATCGTTCATTATTTCATTATTCTCTTTCTATAATAGAGTGCTGACTCCTAATGTAAATTTGAAAAACAGGGATATAATATATTCCTATTTTTATGTCTTAGACATGAAAACTTTGTGCCCATAGGAGGGGGAGGGGAATTGACCACTGGAACCGAAACATTAAATATAGTTCTGCTCAATATATATATATAGTATGTCCCAGAAGTCCTGCCCGGTGCCCATAACTTTTGAACCGCTTGGAATTTTGGAATTCTGCTTGTTTCTAGAGATAGAAAAGGGCACATGGCCATTCAAATGGTAATATCAGTATCCAGGTTCGAATCCCGGAAGTGGCATTTTTTGACACAAAGAGTCGATTTCTCGGGAAATTTAAATGGAATGGTACAAATATTTTTTTGAAAAATAAAAGTTCCAATAAAATGTATAACCATA
>CM022877.1:20532217-20547661 GCA_012654025.1 Pachypsylla venusta
AAAACAGCTTGTGATTATCTCGTAATAATCCTGTGATGTCGTTGATTTAAAAAATGTGTAATGATTCTAATTTTTTAAATGTATAGTGACTTAATTTTATGTTACATTCTTGAGTGAAAAATTCTAATTAAAATTGTGTGGATTTAACAAAAAGGTTTAGTGTCTATTATTTCTGTTGTAAATATATATGACTCTGAATTGTTCAATATTAACCAGAGGGAAATCAATGCCAGAATTTGATTGAAATTTGTGCAAAAATCATGAATTTCACTACTAGGAGGGATAACTATTCAGTATTATCATTAAAAATATGAATATGAATACTTTTACTATTTTATTAATTAACGAACAAATTAAATATTATATTCAGGGGGCGGCAAATACTCTTGAGCCAGCCCTGATTTTGAAGACCTCTTTTTGAAATGTGATAGACGGTCGAGAGGAACCTACGTCGCTCTGACTCTTCTGTGGTGGACAAACAAATAGCGTCACTCGCGGCGTAGATCGCGTTCTTGGTGAAGAAAGAGTAGGAACACGCAATGGATTTGCCATTATACGTCATATTTCCTAAAAGAAGATTTATCACTGAGCCGGACTGCCGGATCGTGCTCTGAAGTTTCAGAACCTCCCTCCTATAAAATCTCTTTTTTTTCCCAAAACACAATTTTAGGGTTTTTAGAATTTTTCTGGTGTTTTGGTGTTAAAACATACCTACATACCACATTTTAATTTCCTGCTTCATCAGAAAGTGCTCTAAAATTTCAGAACCTGTCTCCTATAAAATCTCTTTTTTTTCTCCGAAACGAAACCAAATTTTCTGATTTTTATTAGAATTTTTGTGGTGTGTTGTTGTTAAAATACCTCTCCATAACAATTTTCATATTTCTACTTCTGCTAGAAGTACTCTAATTTTTTAAATCCTGTCTCTTATATAATCCCTTTTTTCTCCGGAACGAAACAAAATTTTATGATTTTTAGAATTTTTCAGGTGTTTTGGTGTTAATAAAGTTTAGCTTGGTACCATATGTTAACTTCTTACCTCATCTGATAGTGCTATAAAGTTTCAGAACTTGTCTCCTATAAAATTTCTTTTTTCTCCAGAAGAAAACAAAATTGATTTTTAGAATTTTTCAGGTAATTTCTTACCATAATGTTAACTTCCTACCTCATCTGAAAGTGCTCTAAAGTTTCAGAACTTGTCTCCTATGAAATTACTTTTTTTCTCGGGAACGAATAAAATTTTAGGGTTTTTAGAATTTTCTGGTCTTTTGTTGTTAAAATATACTACTCTACCATATCTCAGCTTTCTACCTAATCAGAAAGTGCTCTAAAGTTTCAAAACCTCTCTCCCATAAAATCTAATTTTATCTCCGGAACGAAACATAATTTTTCGATTTTTTTAATTTTTCTAGTGAATTTTTTGAAAACACCTCTCCATACCAAAATTTCATATTTCTACCTCTTCCGGAAGTGTTCTAAAGCTATAAATCCTATCGCCTATTAAATGTCTTTTTTCTCCGGAACGAAACAAAATTTTGGGGTTTTCAGATTTTTCCTGTTGGTTTTGTGTAAAAATACACCTACAAACCAAATTTCAGCTTTCTAGCTCTTCTGGAAGTGCTTTTGAATTTTGATGAGTGAGTACGAAACGTAGGCGATCTGTATTTAGGGCATGTGCGCATGTATTTTATTGATCTTAACTCTATTTACATTTTTGTACTTACCATCTCTTTCATCGGATACTTTCCAGCACAGAGAGTACATTCTTGTTGTAAATACGCCATAGCCGCTTGTTCAGTGCTACACTCTTTTGCAGCGTCCACACTCAGCGTTCTATCAAATTTCATTTGAATTAGTTTGACTGCCAATTCTGCTTGATCATAATTAGAGACGAGTCCTTCTGCTAAACATCTTCTCACTTCTCTCTAAAGAAGAAGAAAAGAAAACAGTTTCTTCAATTTTTTCTATGCTGCATCAAATGCGGAAAATGTTAGCCTCTACCTATCACCCTATTTCTTCCATCTTTCCAAACCTGAGTCTAGAAATGAAGAACAGCTGCTTTCAAGAAGAGCACCACCACTACCGAAAACAAAAATAAACCAAGGAAAACCCATTATTGCAAATGATAATCAACAATCTCCAAATTTAAGTGCCAACGAAACCAAAAATTCCGGTATTTTAGCACCGCATCGGTACTAGCCTAATAATAATAATTGGTTTTCCGCAATTTTCCTAAATTTGAACAAGATGGAGATTCTTGTCTTTTCTTTATTGTCATTTTAGATGTTTTAACAGTAAGTCGTCCTCTATGATATTGTGCTTTACATTAGTCTAAATATTTTAGTCGTTTAATATAGGCCATTAGAGAGTCTAACTACAGAGGATCATTGCAAAAACAAATTCGCATTACCTCTTGTATATTATGTACATGCGAAGGTGGGCTGACCCTGAAAGGATCCACTCTTCCACTCTTTTTCTTAAAATTGGTCTATTAGTCTCCGCACTCCAGAGCCAGAGAATCTGTTGCCCTCTCATTACGTTCCTCGAATTTAGACCTATCTTTAGATAGTATTCGATTTAAAAGATGTAGATATATAATGGGAATGGAACCAACAACCTTTAGTAATTAGTGTGGTTTATGCATTTTTCTCCCTTTTTTAATTTATGTTTTCTAATTCTTTTTGACCTCAGTGTAATCTTTTTTCACTTGTTTAGATCAGACGATTTTGTTGTTGCCGCTTTGTGCCTACGATTACAACCCCTGAACGCTAGATCCAATTTTAACTAAATCTACTTTAAATATGAAATTGATTTGATCTACATATATTCGTGAGCTAAATCCCTCTTTAGCGCTATACAAGTCCTTGCACCTAAGCTTTATGCTTGGAAATCAGTTTTATGTAATATTTGTTAAGCTTACCTCAAAGTCAAAACCATCGTCCTTTGGTGGAGAATGAGCTCCTAGTTTCGAAGAAGAGTTGTCAACTTCGTCGATATTTTGAGAACTTGTTGAAATTGGTAACGTGGTACTTTGAGGTGAATCAACGTGGGTTGTAAAAGACTTTTCGATTCGAAGTGATTTAGAATTTCGTTTAGCTTTATCTTGATCTCGTAAATGCGTTGGTTCAATAATTTTTGAGTCCGGCTTGTTCAAAGAATTATCAATAAAGACATTGACAAGCTTTGTGTCCTTTGTATTCACATCATTATCAATTGTCGATTGACTTTTACTTTCTTGTAATAATTCATTTTGATTGGAAATTGGTTTAGATTGGGACTCCACACTTTGTTGTTGAGTCTTCTCATTGTTCGTATTGGTTTGAACTTGGAAATTAGCCTCACCAATGACACTACTAAATAATTTATGTACTATATCTTCTAACAAAGTCTCATTTGACAAACTCTGTTTTAATAAATCTAAAATTTCTTGTTTATTTTCACTCATTGTCATTTTTTTCTCATTGTTTATATCGGTTTCTTTACTTCCTGTTGGTTCACTTTTCAATTCTTTATGTTCAATGTGTGGAATTTGCTGATTATTTCGTACATCACAGGCTGAACTGGAATCTAATATTTCTGATGGAATGTCTGCACTGCTTGATGTTCCTGTTCTTTCTGGATTAATTATTAAAGCAATTTCTTTATCTGAAGTAGAACTAATTGGGCTTTCTAAATTATATTCCTTTTGAGATTTTTCATTTTCTTTTAAGATATTTATTTTGGGTGTTTCGCATCTATTTGTCTCTAATCTTTCAAGTTTCGTTATATTTGTGTTTTCTTCAAACTGAGCTTGAGCTATTTTACAAGTTAAAAATTTGACCGCCTTTATTTTATCTAAATCGTCAGTTGTGCTCCCAGTATGTTGACTTATATCTGTCAATTGATTTTTTGTTTTGTTTTGAATAACTTTATTTTGAGAAGAAGTTGCAATTTCATTTAAAAATATTCCTAATTTACTGAATTCTGATTGGACAGAAATGAAATCTGAATTTTCGTCCGTTGATAAATCTTTTTCAGGTATTTCATTAGCATCAACATATAACGAGTCACTTGTGGATTCTTCGCATGAATTTTCAAAAGAAGGTAATGCTGGTATAACAGTTTGTTGAGTGACAGTGTCAATTGATTGTGATTGAGAACTCTTACCAGTGGTCTCTTCTCGTTCGTTATCTTCTTCTTCCTCCTCTGTCACCTCTTCCTCTGTGTATTCTTCCTCTGTTTCCACATCTTCTTCTTGTTGTCTTTTATCACTAGTGTTTACGAATGTCTCAATTTTTATATTTTCTAATTTAATTGGCATTGCTAGACGACTGCCAACGTGCTCCTGATGTGGACCGCCTTCTTCTTCTTCTTCTTCTTCCTCCACTTCTTCTTCTGTCTCTTCCTCCAATTCTTCTTCCGTCTCCTCCTCAATTTCTTCTTCCGTTTCTTCCTCCGAGTCATCTTCCCGAAGGATTTCTTTTTCTTCCATGATATTTTTTTCCTTAGATTGACATTTTTGATCTTTGAGTGATGAATTGTTTGACTTATTTTTTATTGTTTTTGGTGTTTCTTCATTCTGGGATGACTTCTGTATTGTATTCGATGTATTGACAGTGAATTTTGGATTTGTTTTATTTAGCATATTAGATGTATTCGTAATTATTGCAGGTGTTTGTTCGACTATTATCTTTGAAAATTGGTTTTCATTGTTCTCGTTTGTTTCAAGTTTTTCATTTTCATTCTCAATTAAGTTTCTTTTTTTGGATTCTTTAGTTCCTTCTTTAAAAAAATCATTATTGGAAAAAGGTTTCTTTAATGTTTCATAATTTTCACTGATAATAGCATTCTTTTCCGTTTTAGGTCTTATAAACACTCGATGAGTATCTCCTTCAGAAAGAAAAATTATGTCCTTCTCAAATTCTACGTTTACTGTTTCGTTTGGTTTCTTATCACTGAAATTGACATCAGTGACCTTTTGATGTTTTATTTCATTTTTATTTTGATTCTGGCCCTGTACAGAAATAGTTTCCTGAGGCACTTCTTCAGTTTTGTTCCCAGTGCGTATGAATGGTTTGATTTCTTGTGGTTTAACAGTAGCTTTGATTTGGCTCTGTACAAAAATGTTTTCCTGGAGTTTTTCTTCAGTTTTTTTCTGACTGAGTGTCGATATAGGTTTCTGAGATTTTATAGCTTTGTTTTTGTCCTGTAAAGAAATTATTTTCTGAGGTTTTACTTCAGTTTTGGTTTTGTTCTGAGGTTTTTCTTCAGTTTTTCTCTGGCTCTGATTAAAGATGACTTCCTGAGTTTTTACAGTAGCCTTATTTTTGTTTTGTAAAGAAATTATTTCCTGAGGTTTTTCTTCAGTTTTGCTCTGGCTCTTAACAAAAATCACTTCCTGAGATTTTGCAGTAACTTTGTTTTGGATCCGTATGGCGATGATATCCTCAGGTCTTCCTTCGGCTTTGTTCTTCTTACTCTGTACAGATTCAGATTTGTCCTCAGATTTTTTCTGATTCTGTATCGAAATGTCTTTCCGTGGTTTTACAATATCCTTGCTTTGACTTTGCACAGGAATGACATCCCTGGGTTTTCCTTCACTTTTGTTCTGTGTTTGTACAGAAAAGGCTTCCTGAGGTTTTTCCTCAGTTTTGGCCTGAATGTCACCAGGAATATCATCATCCTCATTAGTTAGGTTATGTTCATTTTGTTTGGTGATATCAACTGCTTCCACAATAACATCATATTTCCCCATTTTGATAGCTTTGTCTCTACGTTCAATTTGAAACTGTTTAACTTTCGTACTAGACGTCATAAAGTTTGTTTTTATTTGATTTTTCTTTTTATTTACATTTTGTTTATATTTTGTTCTTTTATTTGCTTTATTAAAATTCGATCCAAAGAAATTGATTTTAGTGACACGATTCAATTTTGATTGATTTTCTTGTCTTGATGAAGTCGCTATCATTGATTTTGAGTTATCATCTCCTAATATATTTGTGCTTTGAAGGAGTGATTTTTGATTCGTGACAACGTCCTGTAATTTTTTCTTTTCATTATTTTCTAGAATATTATTTGTAGTTGGTTGGATTGTTCCTTTTGAATACGTTATATTTTGGGTGTTGTCTTTCTCAAATTCTAATTGAGGTTGCAATGTCTTGTCTACGCCTATTGTTCCGCAGTGTTCTGTTGATATAATTGTATCATCATTTTTTGTTTTTACTTCACCTTGCACGTTGATGCATTTTTTATCATTTTCTTGCGTACTCCTGTTTCTTACAATGTTTTTGTTAACATTTTTGGATTGTAGGGTTATCACATTTTGTGAATTCTTTGCTATTTCATTAACGTTGCCATTATCATTTTTATCATTATTTTCAATTGAAACACTTGCTTGTATTATTACTTGTTGTATTTTGTCCATTATTTTCACATTCGTATTTTTGTCAATATTTCCAGTAGGTTCGGAAAACCTTTTTCCTATAATATTGTTTTCATCTCTCGCCTTTGTGTATTGAATGCCACTTGCTTCTATTGTTTCTTTTTGTATTTTCTCCACTATCACCTGATTCGCATTTCTGTCAATATTCTCACTAGATTCACAACCATTTTTTCCTGTAATATCATCTAACGCCTCTGTATGTTG
Organism: Pachypsylla venusta; assembly: GCA_012654025.1. Lineage (NCBI taxonomy): Eukaryota > Metazoa > Arthropoda > Insecta > Hemiptera > Aphalaridae > Pachypsylla > Pachypsylla venusta. The sequence goes on from CM022877.1 coordinate 20,538,843, forward strand.
AATGCCACTTGTTGCTATTTTTAGTAGTTCATTAGGATCTTCATCCGTATCTACTTTGTCATCATCATTATTTTTACTTGATGTAAATTTCGATTTTACTTTGCTTTTCACAGATTTAATTGATTTTGTAATATTTCTCTTTGCAATATTTTGTTTTTTACAATTTTTACCACTAAAAGACTTTGTATATTTTATATTTCTGTTTTTCTTACAATCAGAATTTGATTCTAAATTAGATTGTTTAGGTTCAGAATTTTCATTGATTACAATTCTAAGTGGTTCTGTTATTGATATAAGACTCATATTATTATTCAGAACTGTATCCAAACTTTTTGTATCTTGCTGATTAGACGTATTTTGTTTTTTACTATCTCTTTCTATTGATTCACGATTCACATTATCTAGGGCTACATTTTGACGATTTGTTTTTGTGTATGGTACAAATGCAGTTTTCGTATGTCCATCCTCAATAGTGTTTTCTGATCTTGTTTGATCTGCGAAAACTCTCAAGTTACTAATATTATTGTTTGTCAAATGTGTCTCGTTGCTTACGATAGCTGCTACATATTCATTGTGTAATGTATTTCTCATGGTTAAACTCTCAGATTCATCGTCATCTATAAATTCCATATCGTCATTATTTTTAAACTCATGACGATCTAAATATGACGAATCCAAATAGTTTATTGGGTCCGTATTGATTCTTAAATCTACATTGGAACTGAATATTGTTGATACGCGATGTGCTATAGGTTTGTCATCTTTACCTGCGTATCTTAGTGGTATGGTTTCTATTAGAGCATTGCCAATGTCTTTTTCATTAGCTTTGTATGTTTGATGGATTATTTCAGACATTGATTTTGATCTTTTATGATGGTTTACCAATTGACTGCCAATAAACCAATTGTCAGGATGACTTACCTCTCTTGTATGTACTTCACTAGTTAGACTGGTACTCCTATCGTCCTCTAAAAGAGAGAAAAAATATTAAAAACTTGACTTCATCTAACAAACTCAGTAGCTCAGTTAGTTCAGGCCCCGCCTCTTTAAAATACTGTTCACAATAGATCTAAACAAAGGTTACAGCGATAATTGCAATCAGTATCATAGTAGTAATAATGAAAAATATACTAAGAATATTCAGGTTTGGGTATAACTTTGATTGAAAATTATCCCGCGTTAAAATTAGTTTTCAAAAATTTAAGCCAGCGTCTATGGCATGTTGAATACACCAGTTCCCGTTAGATCACTGAAGTTAAGCAACGTCCAGCGAGGTTGTACCATGTGGGTGTCTACGTGGGTTCGCGCCCTCGTGATGCTGGCTATTTTTCCGGCCCAACCTAGGCTGGGTGAGGTCAATGTGGGTAGCTGGTTTGCAAGTTTCCAGCTAATAGAGGGTGAAACCCCCGTCTTGAATGACCAATAGAAGTTAAAGAGACGTTAAGCCAAATAAAATAATAATAATAATAATAATGAACCATTGAAATTGTCAAGATTTTTTTTATTTTATTTCTGTAGAAAGGATTTTTGTTTTATACCTATCAAATATTTTATTGATTTTTTAGAACTATAAAACACAACTGAACAAAATTTTGTAGTAATGAGTAGTAAGGTAAAGAATATATTTTTCTTGTGACATCATCCTGTATACTAGTCTGGGGGCATAAGGCACGAAATCAGGTCCCGTGTGCACTTTGATGATACAAGTGTGGAAGGGGTGTCAAAATCTTCGTATGGATCTCTAGAAAATGAAAATCCATGGTGGCACCCTCAAATTTTGTCGAGAGACCCACAATTCAAGATGGCCGCCCGGGGTTAGAAAATCTTTATATTACCGCCAAGAGTCGTGTGGGGTGTCTAAGTATATGGTTTTTTAATCGTAAAATTCGAATTTTTGGTCCAATCGTTCGCTCAACCCTCAGCGATCCTGAAAATTCAAAATGGCGACCGAAATTGCGACCTAAAAGGGGAGTCATTAATAAATAGTCCTGGGTAACAGTCATTAATAAATAGTCCTGGGTAGTGAGTCAATTTTCACGTTTTCTTAGCCTTAGATTCTAAAAATACCATCCAGATACTCGCTCGCCTCATAGTTGACTTGGAAAACCAAGATGGCGGCCAACGTGGGCTCCCCGATTATTATTTTTTTTAAACCACCCCATCGTGTGGGGTGTCTAAGTATATGTTTTCTGGGTCGTAAATTTCGAATTTTTGATCCAATCGGTCTTTCAATGCACCGGTACCCCCTCCTCTTCACCGGTACCCCTAAAAATATTATATGGCGGTCAAAATAGCCGGTAAAATGATACTATAAACGGAAAAAAAGCAAAACTAGCTATACCTAAGTATCGAATAAAAAATCAATTACTATGTTTTCAAGTAAATTATAAAAATATGGAGTAAATACTTGCCCCTAAAATTAAAAATGGCTGCAAAAATGGCCCAACACAAAATTATTTGATCCAAAATTTGAAAGTAAATCATTGAAATTTACGTTTCTTGGGCGCAGAATTCAAATATCTGGTAGTGGAGAAGAAGAAACCAATGGAGAAGAATGGCTCATGTGGCCGCAATAAAGCGGCATATTATGTTTTTTGGATCGTAAAATTTGAATTTTTGGTCCAATCGGTCGCTCAACCCTCAGCGACCCTGATAATTCAAAAATGGCGGCCGAAATGGCGACCTAAAAGGGGATCAATTTCCACGTTTTCTGAGCCTTAGATTTAAATAATACCATCCAGATACTCGTTCGCCTCATATTTGACCCGGAAAACGAAGATGGCGGCCAAAGCGGGCTCCCCGATTTTTTTTCCTCACCTCATCAAATCGTGTGGGGTGTCTAAGTACATGTTTTCTGTGTCGTAAAATTTGATTTTTTGGTCCAATCCGTTTTCTGAACCGTATATTCCAAATATACAATCCTAATTCTCTTATGCCTTATAGTTGACCCGAAAAACAAATAGGCGGCCAAAGTGGCCTCCCCGATTTTTTTTAAAAAAAATCACCCTATCAAGTCGTGCGAAGTGTCTGAGAATTTTGGGTCGTAGAACTCGAATTTTTGGTCATATAGGTCTCTCAACACACCGAAATCCCTCCTCCCCAAAAATATAATATGGCGGCCAAAATGGTGCTCTAAACGAAAAAAAAAAAAAAAAAAAAAAAAAAAAAANCTTGTCGTCACTTGATATATGATGTCGTCTCCTTCAATCGTGAACTGTCGTAAAGACCAGGGTCTCTATTGCATTGGCTCATTTCTGTGCACTTTAGAGCATTACTGAGGCAGCCACAATTTTGGGTACACCTTTTTTGGCGACAAGAGCACTTCACCATGTCCAGTAGAAAAAGTGGTGCACATGGTCTTCTAGAGGTAATTGGCTCAAAGCCGTCTTCAGATTGGACAAAAAAATCGAACTTTTCGACCCAGAAAACATGTACTTATACACCCCATACGACTTGATAAGGTGGTTTAAAAAAAAAAAAAAAAAAAAAAACCATCTTGGTTTTCCAGTTAAATATGAGGCGAACGAGTATCTGGATGGTATTATTTAAATCTAAGGCTCAGAAAACGTGGAAATTGACTCTCTGTTTGTTACCCAGGACTAGTTATTAATGATACCCTTTTAGGTCGCCATTTTGGCCGCCATTTTTGAATTATCAGGGTCGCTGAGGGTTGAGCGACCGATTGGACTAAAAATTCGAATTTTGCGACCCAAAAAAAATAATATTTTGCTTTATTGCGGCCACATGAGCCATTCTTCTCCATTGCGTTCTTCTTCTCCATTACCAGATATTTGGCCCAACCCAAGAAACGTAAATTTCAATGATTTACTTTAAAATTTTGGATCAATTTTGGGTGTTGGGCCATTTTTGCAGCCATTTTTAATTTTAGCGGCAAGTATTTACTCCATATTTACTTGAAAACATAGTAATTGACTTTTTATTCGATACTTAGGTATATCTAGTTTTGCTCTTTTTTCCGTTTATAGTATCATTTTACCGGCTATTTTGACCGCCATATAATATTTTTAGGGGTACCGGTGAAGAGGAAGGGGTACCGGTGCATTGAAAGACCGATTGGATCAAAAATTCGAAATTTACGACCCAGAAAACATATACTTAGACACCCCACACGATGGGGTGGTTTAAAAAAAAAAAAATCGGGGAGCCCACTTTGGCCGCCATCTTGGTTTTCCAAGTCAACTATGAGGCGAGCGAGTATCTGGATGGTATTTTTAGAATCTAAGGCTCAGAAAACGTGAAAATTGACTCACTGTTTGTTACCCAGGACTAGTTATTAATGATTCCCCTTTTAGGTCGCAATTTCGGTCGCCATTTTGAATTTTCAGGGTCGCTGAGGGTTGAGCGATCAATTGGACCAAAAATTCGAATTTTACGATTAAAAAAACATATACTTAGACACCCCACACGACTCTTGGCGGTAATATAAAGACTTTCTAACCCCGGGCGGCCATCTTTGACGCCATCTTGAATTGTGGGTCTCTCGACAAAATTTGAGGGTGCCACCATGGATTACCATGGATTTTCATTTTCTAGAGATCCATACGAAAATTTTGACACCCCTTCCACACTTGTATCATCAATCTGCACACGGGATGCCCTATGCCCCCAGACTATACATAAATAATCACTTATGTATGGAATTGTAGAAATTTAAGCGAAAACCAGTTCTCAAATTACCATTTTATAAGTTTAAGAATATTCCAAAAATGTTCGGAATCAAACATTACGAAAATCTGTAAAATATGCTAAAACCCAAGGTATCGTCAAAATATGTAAAAAAAATATACCAATATTCTTATTCAGAATATTGGCATATTCTTCAAAAACTATGAAAATATTTTCGTTTACTCTTTGATTTAGTGTATTACAACTCACCTTCCCAATGAAGTCTGGACACGTCCCCACAATCGTTATCCAACCCCTGTGGTGGTCCCCATATCCTCATTAAAAACGGTTTTAATTGTGTTTTGTTTAACTCAACAAATGCTGATTCAACATTGCCATGATTTGCTGTTAGAACTGTTACGATATCTTCTCGGGTGAAATTGCCTCTGGACATGAGATCATTGAACTGCGAACAAAGTTGTTTTTACATAGAAAATTTATTGGGCATAACGACTGCACAATTCAAAATAGAAGAGAGAGAAAATGGCACAGAATAACTGATCATATCTAGGTTTCATTTTGTAACCCCGTCACACAAGCACCGTTTTTCTGGTGATTAAATTTAGAATCTCCGATAGGGAGACAGAAAAGCACACAATCCGAAAAAAATTACCATTTACCATTCCAAAGATACAAGTATTTTTTCACTCTGGATGGGGTAGAACCAATAATCTCCGGACCAAGGGCCCATTGTCCTAAAGTAGGGGGCACGATCAATGTATTAGTTGCGAGGTTGATTTTTTTTTCTTTGGCTTGGCGTCTCTTTAACATAAAGGTCATTCAGTGATCTTACAGGAACTGGTGTATTCAACGTGCCAAAGACGCTGGCCATACAGGTCTTAGATAAAATTTTAGAGTGTGCCACAGCCGGCCGCCTCCGAAACGTTTCAATATTGGATTCTCACCTGTCCTAAAAAATGTTATATTAAATATAACACATTCTCATCGTACCAATGAGTGATCAGAACTTTCTAAATTTTATTGTACCCTATCCCGATTTTGAAGTCGTATCTCTGGAATGGCTGATCAGAATTTTGAAAACTATGCACGTCTGAAATCTTTCTCGCTTTAAGTTGAAGGTATGATGATATTGACATGGTTCTGGTGGTATGATAATATTGACATGTTCTGGTGGTATGATGATACTGACTTGGTTCTGGGGGTCCTATGATAAAAAAACTTTAGCAACAAACAACAACTTCTTTAGAGCTTGTCAACATCAATACTGTTTATACCATTGGTTTATACTTAGGGAATGTGAAAGTATTAGGGTAATAATATTTCTCATGTTGAATTCTTTTATTTTTGGATGCATAGTATTTATCAGTAAGACTAGATCGGACTATTCCGATATTGATCGGTAACATTCTAAAATATCAGTCATATTATATTCAGCTTGATGACAATCGACATTCTGGCATTTGTGCGGAATACCATTGGTCGAGATCGAACAATTTGATATGTTAAAAGTTTCAAATGGTCATCGTACCAATTTAAGATACGTTAAAAGTTTCAAACTCTGACTCAAGAGATATAAATGATATATTAAAAGTTTCAAACTCTGACTCAAGAGATTTAAATGGTCATCGTACCAATTTAAGATATGGTAAAAGTTTCAAACTCTGACCACATTTAAATGGTTATCGTATCAATTTAAGATAATTATGTTAAAAGTTTCAAACTCTGACCACATTCTCAAGAGATTTAAATGGTCATCGTACCAATGGTAAAGATGTGGTAAAGGTTTCAAACTCTGACCACATTCTCAAGAGATTTAAATGGTCATCGTACCAATTTAAGATAATTATGTTAAAAGTTACAAACTGGCCACATTCTCAAGCTATTTAAATGGTCATCGTACCAATTTAAGTTATGTTAAAAGTTTCAATCTATGACCGGTCGCTTTTGGTAAATCATAGAGGTTTTTTGTTTTGAATGAAAAAAATACTCCTTTTAACTAGGTGATTTAAAAATGGATGATTTTTTGGCCTCCCTTTAAACGTCCCTTGCATTTTCACCTATCCTTAAAAAAACTAAATGTAATACTTTTTCCAAAATTTCAAACTTAAACCGTTCAAAAATTTATGAGGATTAGGACGGACTTTTCCAACTCACTGTATGTTGACTTACTTTCTTTTGTCTAGTTTCGACGCATTCTGTAACAGCCGCCCAAACGTTACCATTATTCAATCTTAATGCATCTCTTGCTTCCACAGCAGATAATGTTCCCACATTGTTCTCTGCCCGTTCGTGGCCATAGTTGGTTGCTAATGTAACCACAGTGTCGATCATGTGACGCCAATTATTGATGAGCCATGTTACAGGGTTACTTTCACCACAGTGTGATAGTGCTATGGTTAAATCTTCTGCAGTAAAACCATTTTGTTCGGCTTCCTGAAATTACAAGAAACTGTCACTAAAAATCATTTTTTTTTCTTAAACAGAAGACTCTGCTTCGTTTGGCATCTTAGAGGCATTGTCGTTTTGTGTGGTAGTAAAAAAAAATCAGGAATTTTTTCCTGGGATTCTAGCCTATAGTTTGGGGCGTCTCTTTCCATCGATTTTCATATATTTCTTCCGTCGGGGTGTACTTGTAGATTCTCTGCAACTATATACAAAAACAAACATTTTTATTTTGGGGAGATGGTTTTGAAAACATTTTTTCTTTTAATTTCCAGGAAGAATTCCTTCTAGTTCCCATCCACTGTATCACGCCAAAGTACTAATATAAACAGATTGTTCAAAGACGGTGAGAAATAGATATGATCAACTCAGAGAGAGAAAAACAACAACAAAGAACTCATTGAACTAAATGAGCAAGGTACGTGATGTAACATAGCACTGCCCATTAAGCCATCCAGATATTATAGTGAGGTGTTTAATGGATCAGTAGTCGATAAATCAACATATACAGGGTGCGTCATATTGTGGTGATTTTAATGGATTTTGTAATGCTGTGATTACTTCAATTGAACTGGATAGCTCAGATGGGAAAATAGTATTTGGGAGCAGTGGATTGATTTTTAGGATATTTAATTTAATTTAAATGTAATTTAATATTTCACTCGCGATATTATTATTTTTTGGCTAACACTGAATACTAAAAAAGGCACATACCTTGGTGAGGTTTGAATTAACATTACTGAACTACTGATCTTGAAATCAGCATCGGCCTTTTCATTTGTATAGGCTCACAACCTCTCTTATCTCAAATGATGTTCCGCACATCACTTACTCACTTAAAAACTAATAGGTAGGAAAGGAAAAAAGGGATGAAAGACTGACCATGAACAATAGTAAAAAAGTAAGTGGGGGAGATTATTGTTGTTAACGTTTTCGGCGACATTTACCCCGTTTTCAGACCAAATAGGGCTACAGTCCCAAAAGGATCACTCAAGATTTTTGGAATTAAGTATATATTATTATGTGGTAGGTTGGTAAAGTCTACATTCAAATAAATGGTTTTATTGTGATCTGTATTTCGGGCAATTGTATCAGATTGTTTGATTGATCCTAACTAGATCCTAAAATTAGAATTTTACGGGCTACAGTCCAAAAGGATCACTCAAGATTTTTGGAATTATATATTATTTCCCCCGCGGCTCGCGCCCCAGTTGGAATAATAAAAAATTCTTTCTTATTGCACATCTAGAACATAAAACGAACGTACATACCAAATTTCGACCTCCAAAAATGTACCGGTACGAAGAAACAGTGATGAAAAGGTAATTTTAATATGTAATCGTGCCCCTTTTTCCCCCGCGGCTGGCGCCCCAGTTCGAATATTTCAAAATACTTTCTTAGTGCGCATTTAAGACTTAAGCGGGACCTACATGCCAAATTTCAGCCTCTTAGGACGTACCAGTGCGGAGAAATCGCGATGAGTGTTAAGTCAGTGACTTTGGCTTTTATATACAGGGTGTCCCAGTTAACGAGGACAATAATTAATGGTCTGATTCTAGATGCCAATACCTACCAAAAATGCTCTCTTCAACTTTTTAATAAAATCTTTTTGAGTTATTCGCATTTTTCATCTTTTTTTACACGTGTACGCCTGACGTCACAAATATGTCCATAACTTCCTTGGACATACTTTTTTTGAAAATTTGAAGATATTTTTGGAACACATGGAA
>CM022877.1:20547761-20581988 GCA_012654025.1 Pachypsylla venusta
ATGCATTTAATGTTTGTTTGTTAATCAACATTTTTTTTGGGGGGGGGGGGATAAAAACGTGAAAAATATCCTGATGTTAATAAGGTTTCAACGGTATATCTCTTTTTCCGTTAACTTCTGTATTTGTGGAGAAATTTCTATTTTAATGTAAAATTTCTTTTTTTTTTTTTTTNTTTTTTTTTTTTTTTTTTTTTTTTTTTTTTTTTTTTTTTTTTTTACATTTATTATTTCATTAGTTTCCAAGTATAATTTTCCCTTTTCTTAGTTAAAGACAAACAAAAATTAAATTCTAAATATGTTGCATATTTTTTCATAATTTTGTTACATTAAAATAGAAATTTCTCTACGAATACAGAAGTTAACGGAAAAAGTGATATACCGTTGAAACCTTATTAACATCAGATATTTTTCACGTTTTTGTCCCCCCCCCCNGAGAGTCCCGTTCCTTTTATCGTAGTTTACAAAAATATCAAAAAAAATCAAGTTAGCTCAAAAACGAGGTACTAAGTCAAAGTTTCTGGTCATGAAAGTAATTTCATCTGAATAGAAATTTTCCATGTGTTCCAAAAATATCTTCAAATTTTCAAAAAAAGTATGTCCAAGGAAGTTATGGACATATTTGTGACGTCAGGCGTATACGTGTAAAAAAAGATGAAAAATGCGAATAACTCAAAAACAAAGATTTTATTAAAAGTTGGAGAGAGCATTTTTGGTAGGTATTGGCATCTAGAATCAGCCCATTAATTATTGTCCTCATTAACTGGGACACCCTGTATATATATTTATATTATGTGGTAGGTTGGTAAAGTCTACATTCAAATAAATGGTTTTATTGTGATCTGTATTTCGGGCAATTGTATCAGATTGTTTGACTGGTCCTAACTAGATCCTAAAATTAGAATTTTACCTAAGTATGATTCAATGCTGGATCTAAATAGAAGAATTTGGAGTAACCCAGTAGGAATCAGCCGCTCCTGAGTCGATACAGATAGGTGATGATCTGATGATGTCGTCAGAACAAAAGGTAGCCGATTTTAGGTCGGAAAAATATCTCGATTACCGAGTAGACTTGTTACGTAGGACCAGTCGCCTGTGAAATCCGGGAGAAATTGTAGAGGTCAGTTCTGCGCTAACGGTCACTACAGTTTTTTAATGTTTTTATTATTTTTTAAGATAAAGGTCCCAAAAATACACAATCTGAGAAAATTTGACTAATTATTCTCTTACTATTTCTGAGGCAGATTTTATTGCAAACTTTTGAGTACGGAATCTTAAAAATGTTTTATATTTACCCTTAACAATTTGACCATTTCTATTCCTTGTTTAACTTGATTTTGAGCAATAGTAGTAAAATATTCGGGGGGTTGAGATCCGGCTCTTCTAACGTTGGGCTGTAAACAGAAAGCAATGTTGGGTTTGAGAGAAATGTATCTCAGATGATTAACTCATGGCGTGAGTCAGTCGAGTCCATATATAAGTTCACACTACATAGGCGATGTTGCAAAAAATGTTTATCATCTACTGAAATCGTCAAAAGTACACATAATCTCATTTTCATTAGTGTCGTTAGTGAACAAAGTCAAATTAGACCGTTTTGAATACAATACGAAACTTTTACATCAAATCTTAAAACGGGGGGGCGTTATACAGTATGTAACAAAAATAAAGTTCAGATTCCTCCCTCTAGCCCCAACCCCGATAATTTTTTTGAAAAAAGAAACGTAATTTATTTGAACTTTTATTTAAATAAAAAATATTTGTACCATTCTATTTCAATTTATCAAGAAATCGACACTTGTTGTGACAAAAAGTCACTTCCCAGGTTCGAACTCGGATCTCATCGTAACCATTCGATTGGACATGGGCCCTTTCCTATCCCTGGAGCTTGAAAGAATTCAAAGACTTCTGAGACATACTGTATATTTAAATGAGAGGATGTGGTCCTTTTTGGTACCTTTCCCTTATTTACTACAAAAATAACTTTTAATGCACAGAAAAAAACACATTAATGCACAAAAAAAAACGAGCTGTAAGAAATAGTTCAAGCATAATTATTTACAGAAATTAAATCAAATTGAAACGCTGAAAAATATCAAATTGATTTTTTTTGTAAATCAAACGTATTTTCACAACAGCGGACTTGGCTTGGGATTGAGATAGACAGTTAGTTATTAGGCAGAAGGTATTGTTTGATACAAAAAGCTGAGTTGAACATTTCTAATTAAAATTACATGATATACAGGGCGAACCAGAAAAGTGTTATCACAGGCTTAGGATAGGTAGAAACATTTCCGACACTAAATACTCTAATGAGGTACTTGTTTTCGCAGGTTTAAATTATAATTTTCTATCTGAAACCAAACCTTAGTAGCTCATTCGGTTGAGGCAGTGAATTCGTAACCAGGAGGCCGTTGGCTCAAATCTAAATGCATTCCCGTCTCTTCGAAATACTAATCACAATAGATCTAACCAAAGGTAGCAGTGATAATTGCAATCAGTTCGAATAAAGACCTAAATTTTCTAAATGGCCTGCCAACTTGAAAACGACGAGAAAATGGCATATATGTATGAGAGTTGGAAATGACATGTTCTACCTAGTCTAGGCCTGTGATAAAATTAAAATTCTGTTTTATCTTTATCTAAAACAAACATGTTACCACAACAGAAGCAATTACAACCCCTTTCCCAGTTAACGATTTTTTTTCGTGACGTGCATAAAACACCAATTTTCTTTTCGTGGACAAAAAAACAAACAGTACCGACGGTTGTCTTCATTCTTGAAAAAAAAAAAATCCTAATTCATCCGCCCTCTTATATAGTCGGTGTAAAGACCGATGAAATATGAACGTGTTTTTTCCTTTGGAGACACAACCGTCAGTCATGTTTTTTTGTCGCACAAGACCAGGGCCATTTTAGCCGTGACAAGCGCTTAGAAAAATTGCGTCTTTTTCGTAAAATAATTATTTATAGAAAAATTAAATTGCTACAGTTGTGCCCGTAAATCTGTGTAACATTCAGCATTTCTAGATCCAAACTGTTTTTTTAGGTCCAAACTGTTATCTTGGAGCATTTTCTAAACGACGCCTGCTAAAGATTCTTCCTTAAGACAAAAATAGGTATGAATATCAAAAACCCTTCAATCGGGCCACCAAAAGCCACCAAATCGGAAAATTATGGTCAGTAGTATATGAGTATGTTCTAAAACATTGCGAACATGTGTATGCAAAAAAAAATCGCCCCTGAAAATTGGCCGCCCTGGGCAAATGTCCACTATCCCCATTTATAACAAATGAGCTACCAGCCCCGGTAGCTCAGTGGTCGAGGCGTCTGCCTGGTAATCTAGGGGTCGTGGGTTCGAAACCCCGCCTAGTATGTTATCCTGTATATGAGATTTTGACCACATAATAAAATGACTTGAGCTTACTGCTGGCAGACCGTTAAGGGACTTAACGTAAAGCAGTATAATAAGTCTATTATTATTATAAAAATGGCTTTGCCACTACAAAAAATAGTCACGACAAAAAAAAAAAAAAAAAAATGAGAAAGGGGAAAGGGGAAGGGGTGTTTGTTATTAGAAAGGTTTTATTTCATACAAAAGCTAAATTGAACATTTATAATTAAAAATGATTTAATTACATGATTTATATTAAAAGAAAGCATTGTAAAAGCGACATAGCAAATGAAGAAAATTATAAGAGACCCTTATAATGGAATGTGATTGATCTGAGCCAATCCTTTCAGCAAGTTGGGATTGACTTCGAGCAAACTTTTGAATTTCATAAGCTGTTCTATCTTGATCGATAGTGTCACATGTTGGAATGGGAGATGTAGCTATACTCTGAAAAGAAAAATCAAATTGTGTTCTATATTAAAATTAAAAGAGAAATTCAAATTGCGCTGCTGTAGATCTTCGACGTATGGTGGATCTTGGTACCTGACTGCAGAAGATGAATGATAACTAAATCTACTTTCTATTATTTTTTTTGTTTTTTGTTTTTAATGAGTCGTCTACGCCCCATCACTTCTGTATTGCAAGTAGTGTAGAGCAATTACTTACGTTGTGTGAATAGATGATAGGTGTGAATGGGAGATAGTGAATGATGAGTGCGTATGAGATATAGTGAATGATGTGTGTGAATGAGGGATAGTGAATGATGCGTGTGTATGAGGGATAGTGAATGTTGGTGTCCATGAGAGATAGAGAATGATGAGTGTGTATGAGGGATTTAGTGAATTATGAGTGATTTTGGGATAGTGAATGATGAGTGTGTGTATGAGAGCATTATGAGTGACTTTGGGATAACTATCTGTGTTTTGTATTTCTCTATTTTTCTTTTATTTTATTGTCACTTTTTTTTTTTTGTTTATTTTGAATGTAACAATGTATCTTTTTTTTCCAAAATATACTGTGTAGTGACTCAGCTATTGATGTCTGAACGCATTGAATATAATAAAAACACAGGTCTACGACCAAAATGCTGTTTGAGTAATTTCAACTGATTTATATGTATTTTGATGCGTTCAATCCGAAATCACATCAAGATTTTTCGCAAAATGTAAATTAAATTTTGACCCATAATCAGCTGCGATATATGGGTATGTAATGCATTTTTGTAACATATTTTCGTGATAAAACTGAGAAGAAATAAATAGATAAATTCTCATGAGAAAATATTATTTTAATTATGATGTATTGAACACTGCGTAACACCCTGCGAAAACATGTTCAATGTAGTATCCAGCAGGGAAAATTTGACAGTTTTATTATTAATAGTTCCTCAAATAATGGGATGTAATATTTTTGCCGGCCTTTTCAACAAAAGAGTTATTCCTAGAACGACTTTCGCATTACTTGGGGGCATTATTTTTGCATTGAATTCACGACCTGACTAAGTAAAATATTTGAAAAAAAAAAAAAAAAAAAAAAAAAAAAAAAAAAAAAAAAAAAAAACACTCTCAGAAAGACCATGCTTCGCGAGAGGTCCTTCTGAGAGTTTTTTTTCGAGTAGTTTACTTGGTCTGGTTGTGTATGATTATCTTCAGAAAGGCGTTCTACCTACAAATATTTAATAAAAGTAAAAGTTGTATGTCTGTTTATTGATGCATTTATTATTATTTTGTTTTTTTTTTGGGGGGGGGGCTTCACGCCTGTTTAATATCTATGTAATATTTTAATAAACAGACATAAATGTAAGTAGTGTAGAGCAATTACAGAGTAATTGGCGTATTGAAATGATAATGTGGACTTTTGATGATATAAATAGATGAGTAACCCCTTTGGAGCAAAATAACTGAACAAGTTCAAAACTGAAGCCGTTATACATTGTATAAAAAAATTAGAACCCTCTAGCTTCGCCCTGAGTCTTTTTTTTAAAAAAAATAAAAGGCAGTTATTCCTTATTTTATTCCAACTGTCATATTTAAAAATAAAATTGTTATTACACATCATATTCCATTTAAAAATCTCGAGAAACCGAAACTTTTTTTCAAAAACTACCACTTCCGAGGGTTGAGCCGGAATTTTAATATCACTAATCGTTTATCCATGGCCTCTTTCTATCCCTGGGATCAATCAATATTTAATAATTCCAAGTGGTTCAAAAGTTACAGGAATCGAGTAGGACTTCTGGGACATACTGTATAGTGTATATTGGGTGTTCAAAGTTATTCCCTACACAAGTCAAATTTCACTTTAAAACTGCTGCAGCAACAAAGATTTGGGATGCTCTGATATACAGTATCAAAACTTGTTTTTGGAGTTTGGAATATATATCTGTACCAACTGATACAGCGTGTGTAATCAATCTCCATTACGCTCACATATAGGACTGTCTATAGGTGAACCTAACCACAAAATGAAAAATATTGGGGTACCAATAACGGACGTTTGAAACTATTGGCAATATACCTGAGAATCCATGGTAGATTGTCGACTAATAGATCGAATAATCGGTCTCCATACATCATCTGCTAAAGATGTTGCTCGCTTCATGCTGCCCCCGTAGTCGTATGTCTGTAAAAAAAAAAAAGATTATTATTATTTAAAAGCACATTACTCTCTCTTTGGACGAATTTATCATTATTTTTTGTCGCTCGCTCTTTTTGTGTTACTTAATCAGATTGAAAGTTACAGAAAACTTAGCCAGCGTCAATGATACGTTGAATGAACCAGGAACCAGTTCCGGTAAGACTACTGAAGTTAAGCAACGTCCAGCGAGGTTTTACTTATTAGGGTTGAACTCTCGTGATGGTGGTGGCCATTACCGGACCAATTCAGTCTTAGTGAGGCATTTGTGAATAGCGGGGTTTTTAAGTTTCCAGCGAATACAACGTAAAAACCCTGACTCGAATGACCTTAGTTGGTAAGAGACGTGCTATTTTTTTTTTCACATCCGCCTAATTTCCAATATTTTTTTTTTAAAAAAACGGTATCATTCGGTGATCCTTATATAAATTACCCATTTAAAAATTGCCCCCGGACAAAAATTCTGGGTACAAATGTCACATTGGTCAAATAATTTCAATTTGTATTATTTACCTGAGTTGAAATACTTTGCGGTGGTGGTGAAGTCCCTGTGGAAGCCACTTCGGTTCTCCCTAGAAAATCCATACTTTGTGCTCGTCCTATAAAAACAATGAATTGTTGGTAACGGCTGGTCAAATCTATCTGTTTAATTAACGTGTCATGAACTATTGTTGATTGATATGGTTCTGCGAGGGGCCTATGCCAATTATTAGCCTTCAAGATTAAATGTATGATGACAATTCAAAACTTTAGCAGCGAACGTCAGTCTCATACATTTCGCTATCATTGGAAACGTTGATGTCACTATTGATTGATAAGAATGCTTCTTTCGTGTTTAAGGACATTCTCAAAATAATTAAATTGTATTTTCATGATATATTGAATTAATATACGGGCTTATATAAAATTACATAAATTCAAAATAATATTGCAATAAAAAAATAATCACAATAAATGGAATAAATAAATAAAAATGTTACATCTTCTCGTTAGGGGTCATGACCGCAAGAAGACATGCGGCAGTATGATTCTTAGAACCCCTATCGAATCCCCAAAGAAGTCAACTCCCGTAACATTGGTCACCTTATTTCCATTTCTAGCGATTCTAGCCATAAAAGAGTTGAAACTGGCGACTCAGGTCCTTATTTCGCTTTTTTTTTGCGGAATTCTATCTGATATAAATAAAAGTTCTGAGGAATTGATTTGAACATCTAAAATTTTGTACAAGAGCAAGACGTCCATCATAACTCTCCTCCGTTCCAGATTGGAAATATGGTTTTGATTTAAAATATATTTCCAGAATACAAATAAATCCGTCTGCCATTAATCATGAAGCAAGTCAAATTGCTTTAATTGGCCTTGAGCGCCTTTCGGCCACCCCCTGTCAGCTCTTCATTTTTAACATACCATGACACACAAGGCTAAATTGGGAGAATTAGAATAAAGACAATATTGTAGGAATGCGTCATTGATATAAAAATCCTTCAAATGATCTTTGCAATTAAATTATACTATAGATTACGCAGAATTAAGGCATTTAAGTGACAGGTCGTGCCCAGCAGTATTTTGTCCACATGAAACTGCGCGAGTTTCCACTCTTTCTGTTATATTCGTTATGATCATAAATTCTTTATGGAGCACTGCGGTGCTGCTGTCAATTATTATTGGCCGCTTAAGAATAGATGTATTCAGAGCTGCCGTCTCATACATCTGGCTACCATCGGACACAATGATAGCTAAGACGTGTGTGGAAAAGAAAATTCTAATCTTTTACTTTTGTATCAAAATACTTTATTTTATAATTGGTTTTTGTGGATTTCAATAATCTAAAATCTATGTACATTGTTAAATGAGCAATGGCGGTTTTACACATTTGCCGCCCCTCCGTACCTTTACAATTCCATATTTACAGAAATAATTATTACCTAATTACAATTTTTGTAAATGAAATTGTTCTTTTTGAATTGTGCACTTTCGTCCCAATTGTACCACCTTTTTACCGTAATTAGTATTTTACCGTCATTAGTACGATTGGGAACTGGGGGATCATCGATGTGTCATTTTCTAGGTTATTTTTACAACCCAATGATTTTGTGAAGATTGAACAAGAAATAGTTTCTGAGCTAATAAAAGCTCAATCATGAACTAGGTAGTATTACTAATAAGGCTGGTAAGGTATGCGTTAATACTACTTACATAATAATGTACATCTCTCTCGAACTCAACACCACATGGCGTATGCCTACAGCACGACCTAACTTAGGCCCCCACGGCAGCCAAAAAAGGTCAAACATTAGACTTTAGTTAAAAGTTTCGTGATGCGTCCAATAAATACAATTGACATACTATCAAGATTTCAAGTCTGTTTTTCCTCTAGGCAGGATTTGTGAGAACCGCCAATGGGAAAATAATCCTAAAATTGGCATTCCATGCAGAAAATTGATATGAATAGGCACCAAATTTCTATCTTAGCTCTTACGGTTTTACTTTATGCTGTATTTGCGAAAACCGCTGAAAAGCGTCAAAAAACTACCACTGATTAATTCGATTTCAAACAAAAGTTTTTGGCCAATCCACGCATATAATTGATACATAGAGGCAAATTTTAAGGTAAGTGGCAAAGAAAACCACTAATAAGCGGCAAAAACAGTCAATAAGTAAAATAACAATAGATTAGACTTCACCCAACAGTATCTTTGTATGAAATTGATATAAATAGGCACAGGCACCAAATTTGAAGTTACCATTCTCCTTTTAGGCGGGATTTGCCTAAAAGGATTTGTCTTAAATCATAACCTCTCTTCAGACTTTCTACCCAAAAGGCCGTTTTCAAAAGTACCTGAATTTAACGACACTGATAAATATGAAAATGTGTACTTTTGATGATTTCAGTAGATGAGTAACCCTATCTTGGAACAAAATATTTAAACTTGTTACATCGAAGATAGAAACCGGGCCGTTATATAGGGTGTAACAAAATAAAAATTCAGACCCTTCTATGTCCGTTCCTGATTATTTTTTTCAACAAGTTTAAATGTAAGTTAGTCCTTATTTTATTCCATCTTTTAAATTAAAAAATAAAGTTGGAATCATTCCATTTAAAATTCTTGAGAAACCGAAACTTTTGTTTAAAAAATGCCATTTATGGGAAAGGAACCTGAATTTTAATGTCATCAATCGCATTTCCATGACCCCGTTTCTATCGATAGGATAAATCAGAATTCAAAAATTCCAAGCCATTCAAAAGATCCAGGGCCTCCGCTAGGCTGGGACATACTGTACATACATGCCAAATTTCAAGTCTCTGGCAGCAACCACCGTTACCTTTCCAGGTTTCCAGGCAGGGATCATGAAACAGCCCAAAAGCGGCAAAACTGCCTACTGTACATTCCATTTTAATTAAAATTTTAGAAGCGTACAATACTTAAAATTCACATAATACATTAAAAAATTAAAAATCAAGTCTCTAGATCTTATACCGTTCTATATAGGCAATTTTTGAAAACCGCCTAAAATCGGCTAAAACCGCCCAAAAACAACCAGCAACGGAAAATGGAATTCGATAAAAAAAAAAAATCGTGGTATCATAAAATTAATATGAATAGGCACCAAATTTCAATCTCTAGCTCTTACCGTTTTCTTTTTACGCCACAAAAAAAAAAAAAAAAAAAAAAAAAAAAAAAACGCCAAGGGAAGATTCGATTTCAACCAAAAGTGTCATTTTGCATTCCATGCGTAAAATTGATATAAATAGGCGCCCAATTTTAAGCTCTAGCATTTACCATTCTATTTTTAGGCAGGAACCGTCAAAAAGCGGCCAAAAACGGTATATTAAACTTCAACCAAAGGTGCCTTTTTGCAATCAGTGCATAAAAGTAATATGAATTGGGACCAAATTTCATGCTCTTACCGTTCTCTCTTTAGGTGGGATTAACTAAAACCGCTAAAAAATTCGAAAACTGCCAACTGTCACTTCGATTTCAACCAAAAGCATCGTCGTTCGTTCCAGGCATAAAAATGACATATGTATGAAATTTCAGGTCTCTGCCGCTTACCGTTCTTGAGATATCTTTTCACAGACAGAGGGACGGACACACTCACGGACCAATGGATGAGACTCGAGATTTGGGCTCTGGGGACTCAAAATATGTTTTGGCATTGAAAACTCGACATCGAAAATTATCTAATAAAGGGTGAAACATATTATATGTTGAAATGTTTGTATGAAACTAATATTTTTATGAATATAGGACTAGGTATATAAATATGAATACTTTTAATTTCTGTAATACATAAAAAAATTGGCCAAAATTAGCCGCTCTAGGCTCCAGCCTACTGGTAAATCCAGCACTCAGCATTGTAAATGAGGAACACTTATCATTCACAAAGCGACCTTACTAGCACTGTCCAGTGTCTATTTAGCCAACTAAAAACCGATTTAAAAAAAATCATTTAGTATTTACTCACTTTCCGTGTCCATCACGGAAAGTGATGGTCTCTATTTTATCAAAGCTTGGTGACGAAATTAGCAGAGGCTCTTGCCCCAGAAGGAGACTTTCCGGGCTAATGATGATAGTGTCAAGTGTGTCATCTTCGATTCAGAAATTTTCAATGAATATATTTTCTTTTTACATTTGTGGGGTTAAAAAAAAAAATAATAATAATAATAAAAGCAACCAAATATTGATTTTCTTTCATACAAAACATAAACTAGTGTCTACTTAAGTTTTATGTAGTACTACTAGCGGTTTTTCTCACGAAATCAACCTTTCTTCCCACCTATAGATGCATGATTAATTAAAATGGTTGAAACAGATTGATATGAGTTTACCGAAAAGGAAGGTTTTGATGGCCCTTGGCTGGAACTGTGATGGTGTGCGTTCCAGGTCGTCCTAGTGCGTAGAACCGGCCATCGTGAAGACGACTTATGTTTTATCGCGGTGTTGTTCCATTAAAAATAGAAAAGTCTAAAGCCGACGATCCAGGGCCATTTTAGCCCTGATAAGCACTCTGGGGGGGGAAAATCCGTTTTTTTTTTCGTGAAATTATTAAAATAATTTTGTAAAATAAATTTTTCAAAAGTGTCATATCATTTGCAAAGGTGTCGTTGTTGCAGATTGTCGCCTCAGTGAAAACAAGTTTTTAGGGGGGCGGCAACTTGAAAACAATGTATTTGATTCTTACTGGTCAATGTCAATTTTCTTAGTTCCAAAAAACACCGAAAGAGTTCGAAGTTCAAAAAGGTCGAACTATTGTTTCTCGAACATATAAAGATGATAATTTTGAATCATTCCGAATATATGAGGAAAATTCCTGCCCCTGAGAATTTGCCGCCCTGGGTCTACCTGTGGCAATGGGAAGAACAGGGTTAAAGATGGAAAGTTATGTTATAAGTAAACTTTGGTTCCGATCCAAAATGAAATAGATCGTCTTGGTTTCCTAAAAGGACAGTTATGTGAAGAGTAAACTTTGGTTCCGATCCAAAATGATTTAGATCGTCTTGGATTCCTACAAGGAAAGTTATGTTAAGAGTAAACTTTGGTTCCGATCCAAAATGAAATGGATCGTCTTGGATTCCTACAAGGAAAGTTATGTTAAGAGTAAACTTTGGTTCCGATCCAAAATGAAATGGATCGTCTTGGTTTCCTACCTTTTTTTAATGTACTTTGTTGTTGTTCTTTTGATGTGCTTGCTTCAACCTCTTCTGTTGTATTAACGTTGAGTTTCTTCATAGATTGTGTTAATAGATCTTCTTTGCTTGATTTGGATATTGCAGAGCTTGTCTTACAGCACACAGTACACACATTATGTCCAGCATCATTAACATAAGTGCAATGTTCACATTCCCATCCATCAGAACGGGACTCGTTTGATATAACACGTTCCCATACAGGGACATCTTCATATTTTGATAATGTCCTCACAAATTTCTTACCGTCTTTTAAACTTCTTCGCTCAATAATATTTTGTTTATTATTTTTCTTCGTTTCAATGTCCGAACTGTATTCGCTATCTGAGTCAGATGAATTTTGAGTTCTTGAAAATGTTGGTGAAGGGAGTTGTTTAGATTTTTGTTTTCCAATTTTTGATATAGTTGTTGAGTGGCGACTACTTTTTCTTGACATTGTTGGTGAATGTCGATAACTTTTTCTTGACATCGCTGGTGATGCCATTGGTGACTTGTTACGTCGTCTTCGTCTTCCGCCTTTACGTGATATTTTATCATCTTCGGAATCAATGTCGCTTAAAGGATGTCGACTTCTAAATGACATGGCGGGAGAGCTACTTCTACCAACGTGTTTTGAATGTTTACTTCGCATAATTGACTCTTCATCGGATGATGTATCAGGGTGTCCTCGAGAGCTGAAACAGACACAAGACGATGCCATTGTCATGCATTCATACTCAGTGGTAAATGTAAAAACCGTTTGGCATTTGAGCATGAAAACTGGTTTGCCGAGCAATGATATTCACTGTTTGAGCCAAACATTAGACTCTCTTTGGCTTAATGTCTATTTAACATGTTTAGTCATTCGAGACGGGGATTTTACCCTCCATTCGCTGGAAACTTGCAAACCGGCTACCCACATTGACATTACCCAGCCTAGGTTGGGCCGAAAAAATAGCCAGCATCACGAAGACGCAAACCTACGTGCACTTCCACTTGGAAAGACTTCGCTGGAAGTTGCTTAACTTCAGTGATCTAACGGAAACTGGCGTATTCAACGTGCCATAGACGCTGAATTGTCATTAGAATGCTGTGCTGTCTTATCATTTATTGCCGGAACTTTAAGTTATCAGCCAGCATTTCTAGTCTAGGACAGTACAGTGCTGAGCGCAGTTGAGTTCAATAAGATAGACTTTGTCTTTTGAATGACCTGGCCTATCATAATGTAGGAAATTACGAAAATATATTACTTGAAGAGTCTCTTCTACTGCGTCTCGTAGTGTGCCTCAAGCTGTTACGTCTATCAAACTAGAAGAATTTGAGGCAGCCGAGTAGTATACCTTGTATTCCTTGGTATTGTGCCCCCAATGTCTTACCTCATCATATCTCTCTGTCTAAATTTATTAAAATCACTTGAAGAGTCTCTTCTACTGCGTCTCGTAGTGTGCCTCAAGCTGTTACGTCTATCAAACTAAAGAATTTGAGACAGCCGAGTAGTATACCTTGTATTCCTTGGTATTATGCCCTCAATGTCTTACCTCATCATATCTCTCTGTCTAAATTCACTGAAATCACTTGAAGAGTCTCTTCTACTGCGTCTCATAGTGTGCCTCAAGCTGTTACGTCTATCAAACTCATCTCCTCTAGCAAATTGTTGGGTGGGTAATAGTTGCGATCCATGCCAAGTATTCATATGATGACGAGGTCCAAATGTCTTCCATCTTTGGGGATGAGGGTTGAAGTTGGTATTCAGATTCATAGAACTATTCCAATCATTCCAAGTGATTGGAGAAGGGTGATGATGACAACTTTGGCAGTTCAACTGCGCCATTGATTGTGCCTGTAAAAGTTGAATTGACCAATGATATTTAAGTTGTATTGCGATATTAATGTTGTATTCAATTTTTTTTTAATAAAGAAAATACTTCGTGACATAAAACTCTGCTAATGTGACACTTAGGTTTATTATTTTACTTGCTTAAAACAATTACGTCCCCTCAAAATTTGATATTTCACGTTTCAAGGTACGTATAATCCAAAAATCGAATATAACAAATGCGTTCGTCCCCCACCCCCTAACAGTGACGAACTTGAAGAGTTTGTTAGTTAAACCTACATACCGCATTTTATCAAAATCGGTTAACATTGAGTGGCAAAAGTGTCCCTTAGTATTAAAAATAAAATGAAAATAACTTTAAAAGTATTTAATCATGAACACTACCTACCTGTCCCATTACTCCAAACGCTGGTACATTAATTGCTGAAAAACTGCCTGATTTGGTTCCACGTCGGTCTGAGTCCCAATCTAAATAACCACTGTCACAACTTGACGGCTGAAAAAACAGATTAGACATTTATAAGGATTTTGGGCAGGATTATTAAAACCGCTAACAAGTGGCAAAAAGCCGATAACGGTATATTCAGTTGCAACCAAAAGTGTCATTCTGCATTTGATGTGTAAAATTAATAGAAATAAGCTCCAAATTTCAAGCTTCACTCCTTAACTTTCGCTTTTTAGGCAGGGTTCGTGAACAATTTAAGTAACTTGACTAAATAAGTAAATGTGGATTGGGGATATTAATACTGCAGAGCGCCCGCCGCCCCGTTTATCCGGAACAATTATTACAGGGTGTGTTCAGATAAGCGATTTTATGGATAATCGAACATTTCTGGAAGAAAACGTCTAGTCCTTTGTTGAAGGATGTATGGGACACAACTAAAACACGTTATTAGATTATTAATGTCTTATTTTATATGTACTTTTATGAAAAATTCGGGTGATACAAACAGTATGTACAAAACTAACCTTGTTTCTAAAAGTCCATAATTTTTGTTTGTTTCAACCTCTAGGAGTGTTTTTTTGGCTATTTTTTTCGCTTTCGGTTAACGGACGCTTTGGATGGATGACCAAGTAAGAAGTTTCAATTTTACGCAAATCAGCTCCCTTATGCTAGATAAGAAATATGTGTTTTTATATTTTATTTTTAGAGTATCTATGGGAAGGACTTTTCTTTTTTTACAATTTGCAGGGACGTAACTGGGGGGGGGGGTAAACTGGGCGGATGCCCCGGGTGCTGACTAGCCTAGTGACGTCCCTGACAATTAGGTAAACTAAGGTATAGCCTCATCTGACTTTTTGCTGTAATCAAGGGCAGCTTCTCGTTTTCGGTATGAGTGTATCTGAAAACAGCCAGTAGCACATAATGTACCCCCAGAGAACTCCCATCTGAGTACTAAATACGGTTGAATTTGCTTAACGTCAGTGATCTGACGGGAACTAGTGTATTGTACGTGATAAAGTCGTTGACTTATCTTTTTTATCATTATCCGTCATGATAAAACTCCCAGTTTCTTACTTTATTTGTATCTTGAAATTCAGCTGACTTGAGTTGAATTGTTGGCTGACTCATCCGGCCATCTCTGGACAACACTAAAAACACAAAAACAAACATCAGAACCCTTTTCCAAATGGTCGGAACGCATACCAATTCCAGGTAAGGTCCATGAAAACCATTTCTGTAATCTCATCATACCAACCTATTTCCATTATATTTTAAAAATTTAAGTCAAGAAATGGGGAAAACATTTGGTTTTTACAAGAACGTGGCTACAACAATAACAGGTTGAAGTTCTAACTTGCTCAACCACGTTGTTGTTAATAAATTTTTGTGCCAATTTTTGGATTAAGGTTTGTAAAAATAATAAAAAAAAAAGAAATAGGTTAATTGGTTTATAAGAGATTACCAGATTTTTTTTTAATGGCACCTGACCATGTCTTGCACAGACAGCGATCATCACTGATCGGCTTCTTCTTGTTCATTTTTGTTTACCTCTGGTCAGCAAGAAAAAAATTACCAGATTTTGGGGAAAATATAAAGTAAATTTTAAATGAACAAATTGCATGATGTTATAATTAACTATGTGTAATTGCCAAATAAATTCAGATTTTAATTTTGTGATTGTATGCCTTGCAATTTAAATTATTATAAACTTCAAACAAAATCTCAAAATTATGAAATTTGAAAAAATATTCGAATGCAACTTGTAAAATTAATCTCCACAAATAAAGGGAAATATATAGGTAGGTATATGTAATACGTATGTTGACGGAATTCATGTATTTAGATATCTGAATTGAAAAAAAAGAAGNTTATAAACTTCAAACAAAATCTCAAAATTATGAAATTTGAAAAAATATTCGAATGCAACTTGTAAAATTAATCTCCACAAATAAAGGGAAATATATAGGTAGGTATATGTAATACGTATGTTGACGGAATTCATGTATTTAGATATCTGAATTGAAAAAAAAAGGAATTTATTTGTGTTAAAGCTAATGCTTTGTCACAATACACTTCCCCATCTTATTACTCCGCTTTGATTCGAACCACAGCCTCCTAGTTACGAATCCGACATTCTTACAAATTGAGCTACTGAGGCTGGTTAGATATCCGAATAGGTTAAGCCATAACGTTGGAGAATTTTCTCTTTAAAACCCCATTCAAAACCTCCAAAAAGCCAGCGTCTATTGCACGTTGAATACACCAGTACCCATTAGATCACTGAAGTTAAGCAACGTCCAGCGAGGTTTTACCAAGTGTGTGACCACGTAGGTTCGCAATCTCGTGATGCTGGTAATTTTTCCGGTCCAACCCAGGTTGGGTGAGGTCAATGTGTGTAGCTGGTTTGTATGTTTCCAGCAAATGGAGAATAAATCCCCCGTCTCGAATGACCAATAGAGATGATTCAGAGACGATAAGAAGAAAAAAAAAAAAAACTCCAGAAAATTATGAAATTGAAAAATTTTCAAGTTTGCCAAGTTAGGGCTCGATATCTTAAAATCTAAAAGGTCAAATAATAATATAAAGTAGGTAGTCGGATTAAGAAATGAAACTAGTGTGCGGAGGGGCACAGAATGGATTACCACCCCTTTATTATTTCTCATGCTATGCCGATCGAGAACGCCATTCTCTGCCTTATTTATTTAAATATAGCATATCCCCTGGAGACAGAAATCAGGACATGTTCTGCTAAGGTCGGGCGTCTGGTAACCCTATTCCCATGACGTGTCCATAAAACATCAACTTCCTTTTACGGTACGAATCTGACAGTTTTTCTGTTTATAGTTAGTCATTGTTATAATTTTTCTCCTCTTATGAAAAAAAATATTTATAAAGAAAACGATTACATAACTTACAATGGGGTGGAGGGGGTAATGGTCGACCCCCCATGAATCTTTTTAAACTGCCAATCAAGCCTGACGGTTCTTTTTTTAAAGTATGAGTTGAAGATGATAACTGAAACTGATAGAAAGCTCAGAAACATAACATTTAGAAATAAAACGAAAACAGAGACAAATTTTAAAAGATAAAATTTGAAAACAGTTTGAATACAGATTGAACTGAAAACACGGATAAGGGCTCACGTCCAATGGGACCGAACAAAAAATGAGAAGGACCATCAAGAGTTAAATTTTAACAGAAGTAATGTTGTTGTTAACGTTTTCGACGACAGTCACGCTGTTTTCAAACCAAAGTCGAACCTGGATAAACATGAAACCTACATAAACTGGAAAAAAGTCATGGTCCCTTAATTTTTAACACAAAAACCTCTTTAATCAAGGAAATCGTGTCTCTATAAACAGGAATGGCTTTTTTTTTTGGCATTCAAGAGTATGCAATCTGAAGCCTCTGTAAGCAGGAATGTTGTTTCTGTTGGACCTCTATAAATATTTATTAACACTTGGTGAATTTTGTCTTTTCCTCCCAACCTGTGTTCACATGGATCTCTATAAACAGGAATATGAAGATCTGAACCTCTTCAAGCAGGAACTCTTTTAAGCAGGAAACCTCTATAAACAGCAAAAAAAAGATTTGAACCTCTTCAAGCAGAAACACTTTTAAGCAGGAAACCTCTATATATAAGCATCAAAATATTGCCGGTCCCTTGAATTCCTGTTTATCTAGGTTCGACATTGGTTCTATTGTGATCTGTATTTCAATTGTTTGATTGATACTAGTTCTACATTTAGTAAAGATATAATTCAATGTCAGATCTAAGTAGCAGTTTTGGAGTAACCCAGTTGAAAATCAGCCACTCCTTAGTCGAAACAGAGGGCTGTTATCGTCGATGCCAAAGCTAGGCGACGTTTAGTCGGAAAAATATTTCCTAGTGGACTTGGTACCAAGGGCGGGCACAGGTCTCCAGTTGAGGGGGGGCGATTGAGGCTCCAAATTATAATCGATATGGAAGTCGGTAGTATTTATAAACGCCAAATTTGAGAAAAGTGTTTCTACGCTCAATTTCTTCAGGTCTGAGGAGCGATAGTCCGTATCGCTCCCCTCCGCTTCTGCTTGATACGTAAAACCAATCGCCTGTGAAGTCCACAAGTAATCTTATGAGACATTGTCCACTGAACATATTTCACTTTTCAACGGTTTCACTGAACGAGAGACCTTATTCATTAAATAAATAATGGGTATAAGAAAATTACAGGAAAATCTAACTAACGCGAGCATCACCTTTCCAGGGCCGGATTAACCTTTCGCGCGGCCCGGAGCACTTTCACAGAGCGGGACCCCCTGCACCCCCCGCAGAGGCCGTCTAAGTAGTCTACTTTTTGGAGCCAGTACGAAAATTGATTATCTTCTGGCTTTTTGGTCTAGTTCCTACAGCTGGTAGAGAAAAGTGAAATTAAATTTTGAGTATATTAACATCGATAAAACATGGTTACCGCTCATGCTAAAAAAAAACAATTTGCTTATGTTGCAATACTCGTTTCTTTATTAAGTTCTTATGCAGTAGGTACCTACTTGTACTTTCCTAAATTAGATTTTACTATATACTTTGAAGAGTTGGGGGCCCCGTCAAAATAATATGTTTTTTCAATTGTCAACCAAGAAATGTCGAAATATCTAGTGTAAGTTGTCAAAGCGCGGGGTCTGTAGCACGTGCTACAAGTGCTACTATTGTTAATCCGGCCCTGTCTTTCCAAAGAAGGCGAAAGCGGTTCCATAAAAAGAAGAAAAAAACTCTCGAACGTCATCTTATACAGTCTGAAATGTACCAAGTCAAGTGCCTCTGTTGAGAAAATATGTTTTTTTTTATACAGGTTGTAGCAGAATAAGGATATCCCAGACCTAAGGTAAGTAGAACACGTCATTTCCAAAATAAACTATTCTCACGAGTATATGCCGTCTTCACTTCGTTTTTGAGATGTAGTAAATTTCGAGTTTATCCCACAGAATGAGAAGTTTCTTCATCTTTTTTCGTTTCAGATAAGAGAATCTAATTTGAAACAACGAAACGTCGGCCATTTTTGAGAAATGTTTATTTTCCGAAGACATATTTTCTTCTAATCCAATTCGGAATTATTAGCATGACATAGTGAAAAATTACATGAGGGTGACATCCTCACGGGCCGACTCTACCATGGTGTAAAATAACGGAGAAAGCAATTCTGCAATATTATTATGCTTCTGATGTATGTAAGTATATTTCAGTGATTGACATGGTTCCGGTAGCCCATATCAATTATTAATCTCCAAGATTAGATCTATTCAAACAATGGAAAATTTTAACAGTCCTCCTGGTGTGGTGGGTATCATACTGGCATTACATTAGGGGGAACCGGGTTCAATTCCCTCCAAGGTTGGGAAATTTTCCACTTACTGTTTGTGATTTAGGGGTGTACTTGGCCTCGTGAAGACGATTGAGTAGCTGCTGTAATGTGAGTAGCGACCAGGCTCTTAGTAATGCTGTGATAACCACAAAAATTGAAAAGAAGACGTTGGGCCTTACCAATTGGAAAGTCTACCATAAAATTTGAGTAGCATAGCATACAAAAATTTGTTTAGAGTTGCCGTCTCATACTCGTACACCTGGCTATCACCGAATTGATTCATTATTTGCGTAGGTATCTTTAACGTTTATTGGTCATTCGAGACGGCAGGTATACCCTCCATTTGCTACCCAAAATGACCTCACACAGCCTGGCCTGGGCCTGGAATAGACAGTGGCGGGAACCTACGTGGTCACACAGTTCCTGGACGTTGCTTAACTTCAGTGATCTAACGGCAACTATAGTAATCAACAAACGCTGGCTACACTTTTGAAATTTGATTCTTACTGGACTTCTTCCTTTATCTCTTCATAGTTCAAAGCTGTTCTTTATTATTTATTCATTTCTTTATTATTTATAATTACCTGAGCAGAAAGAGGACTTGGCGTAAACCTTGATGAACGAGAAGAGTTTTTGTTACGTCGGGGAGGTGGTACAGGGGTTGGAACGAATTCTCCTTTTGGAGGAAGTGGGGGTCGAAATGGTGGTCTTGATGAATCCAGCAGCTGAAAAAGAAACGGAATTTAGTTAACTCTTTCAATGGAATTATCCTGGCTCAGAGACAGCAAATGTTTTAGTCGATACTTACCTTTCGTATATTGGGTAGCAAATGGTGCTACTCTCAGGACGCCGGACTAGATGTTGATAATTCTGGTCCTCTGGAATTCGGGGCAGATGAATTTTCATCTAATAGAATTGATCTGAGTCCTTTTAAAAAGATGTTTGGTATTATTTCGTCTCAGATTTTTCACCCCAATTCATAAAAACCGGTGCGGCAAAATGTAAGAAAACTGCCAATGTGACACAATGGGGGGGGGGAATTACCTCTACCCGAAAATTTGATATTTTACGTTTCAAGGTACGCAGAATCCAAAAATGGGGGAAAAAATCCGTTCGTCCGACGCCCTCCGTACCCTGTACGGAGGGCGCCAAACACCGCACGCCGTGATGGGCACTTTTGCCACTAAGTAATTTGGTATGTATGTCCCATTCGTGGTCTAATTGTGCCCTGAAGATTTCGTCACCATAAAGTATATATGTGCCACCATTAGGCATATATATAGGGTTCCATACTAAAAAATTTAGTATGGAATATGTGACTCGTACGCTAAGTGACAGAAGTGTCGTCCACGGCGAACATAACGAACGAATGGATTGAAACGAAAAATATCAAAAAATATTTTTTAGGGGAAGAGGGTAAAAGAATAAAGTACACATTGGCAGAGTTTTTTCTTCGAAACATGTTATTTGGACCCAGAAGCATGAAAAAAAAAGTTTCTTCCCAGCCTTTTCACGGATGTAGGTACCCACAGCGAAAGGGTTAATGAATTCAATGGATGTAATAATATTAAGCAGAAAATAGGAGTGAAAAAGAATATCTACCTTTCTAGCATGGTGTTGTCTCTTTGGATGTCTGTGATACATGTCATCGCAGGACGCACAGAAGTGTTGTGAAGGACAGTGATCACATTGGACAGTTGGAATTGAGGAACCGCATAGATCGCAACGTCCTGGGTTTTTGCTTTTCTTGATTTTTTCTGGAAAATTATGTAGAAAATGTATAACTTATGTATTCATTGAAAATAGTGAGATCAAATTAGGAAGAACGATGGAAAATAAAGGATATGAAGAAACATTATGGTAAAAAAACATTAATCTGCCGAATGAGAAAAGAATCAAATTGTTTAAAATTTCGGAGGGGGGGGCGGTAATTCTGGGACACGCCGGATATGTAGATATACAATAAATATTGGGGGACAACATTTTCTTCAGCTTGTTTTGACCCTGATCCCAAATTTATTTTTCATTAATAGACTATATAGTTATTTTTTGGAAGGGAAGATTTTTCAATCTAAATTTTCGTCTTTAAGATTTATTCACTTGAGGGAATTGAATGAAATATTAAGATATTTATGTATCCAAATTTTAGGTCTTGTATATTCTCGAAATGCTGCTAGTAAAGGAGCATTCACACTAATCGGTGATAGAGACTGGCAGGTGATCCGCCCGGCAAAACTTAAAATAATCTTCCAGACAGCTGAAGGAACATGTTCATACTAGACTGGCACGTGACATTACATCACTGTGAGCTCATGGTCAGCGGGAATAACTTGCCGGCATTCAATAGCTGGTCTTAAGGAGCCATGAGCGTACGCAGGGGGGGGGCAGCTGCCCCCCCCCCTTAAAAAAATCCAACTTACACTAGATATTATGATTTTTCGGCTTAACTTACACTAGATATTATGATTTTTCGGCCCAACTTACACTATATAAAAATACTTTTCACCCCTAACTTAAATAAATGGTACGGAAAACCTTACTAGACTTTCTCTTTCTTGATAATTTTATCAGACTAGCATCAAATGTAGATGTTGCTCTTCTCAAGTTTGAATTCTATTAGTGATATTATTATTATAATTTTTTCTGCTGCCGTTGACCTTTATTTTAAAAAAATATTGCTGATTTCGTCTGTGGACTTTGCTCTTTAGTGATAGTATTATTTTGACAGATTTTGCGGCCTTCGGCTGTGGAATTTGCTTTTTAGGGATAATATTATTTTAAAAAGATTTAGCAGCCAGACTTTTTGTGATACTATTATTTTGAAAGATTTAGCAGCCTTCGGCTGTGGACATTGCTCTTTAGTGATGATATTATTTTAAAAGATTTGGCAGCCTTCGGCTGTGGACATTGCTCTTTAGTGATAGTATTATTTTGAAAAGATTTAGCAGCCTTCGGCTGTGGACATTGCTCTTTACTGATAGTATTATTTAAAAAAAATTAGAAGCATTCGGCTGTGAACTTTGCTCTATAATGATGGTATTATTTTAAAAAGATTTTACAGCCTACGGCTGCTGACGTT
Source organism: Pachypsylla venusta (assembly GCA_012654025.1). NCBI lineage: Eukaryota > Metazoa > Arthropoda > Insecta > Hemiptera > Aphalaridae > Pachypsylla > Pachypsylla venusta. The sequence continues at coordinate 20,570,155 of CM022877.1, forward strand.
GCTCTTTGGTGACAGTATTAGTATAAAAAGATTTCACAGCCTACGGCTGCTGACGTTGATCTTTAAAAAATAATCCCATGTGTCCCAACTAATGTTTTTTAGTGATAGTATTATTTTGAAAAGCCAAAGTTTCTAAAAAAATACCAAAAATTGTCAATTAAATACTTGGGTGACTGTGCATACCAATTTTTTTCAAAATAAGACAAATTTTATGTTCTTTAATTTATGGCCCCCTGCTGGGGGCCCAAAAGCAAAAATTCTACAAAACTCCAAAAATTATCAAATATAATAAATACTTAGGTTACTGTGGATTCCAAAATGTATCAAAATTAGACAAATTTTATGTTATTTTATTTTTGGGCCCTTACCGTGGCCCCAAGACCAAAATTAATTAGCGGCCAAAAATATATTACACTTCAACCTAAGTTGTATTCTTCAATTTCTTGTATAAAATTGATATGAATAGGCACCAAGTTTAAACTTCTAGCTATTACCGTTCTCATTTTAAGCAGGATATGCGAAAACCCCTAAAAAGCGGCATAAAACCGCCAACGGTATATTCGATTTCCACCAAAGATTATTTTGCTGTTCATGGCATATAACTGACATGCATACCAAATTTCAAGTCTCTAGCACTTGCCGTTCTTGAGATATCTTGTTCAAAGGGAGACACACACACACAGGCAAATAAATGGCTGAAGTTCGAGATTTGTGCTCTGGGGACCCAAAACCGTGTTATGGCATTTAAATCTCGACATCGAAAATTTCATCCCCTTATAATACTTTCCTTTTTATAGGATAAGGAAAGTAAAAAAAATCGTCTGTAGCAAAAAGTTGNCCCCCCCCCCCCCCCCGCCCGACGAGATGCTGCGTACGCCCATGTAAGGAGCATTAGTGTAAATGCTTCTTTTGAATCATAGCTTTGGTAAAAATGATCTAGGGATTGATCAAACAATATAAAACACTTGGCTGGAATGAAAATCGGCTGAGTTCAAATGAGTTATTCCAACAATGCCAGATGAATGAGAATAAATCCAAGCCGTTCAAAAGTTCAGGAGGGGGTGACCGATCATTCTGGGACACGCTGTATATTTAGATATTGTCAGAGGGAAGCTTGGCTCCCTCTCCCAAACCTAATAAACCTTAGCAAAACTAGATCTCACAGTATAAGTAAAGCAGAGACACCCAGTCTCTGCCGAACTAACATAGAGAAGTACTGTAAGACCTCATTTCGATCATGACAAGAAAGATAAACAAATGAAATGAGAATGCAGAAATGTAGGTTGGCAGCAGTTTAAAATCCTATGACTTTTCCTATTGGGGGGATCAGATCAGTTTTAGACATAGGAAGTGCTCCAGCTCCGAACGACCAACACCAGCGCCTGTTTCACCACAATTATAAGATCTGATCAAGTGTTACATCAAACTTCCTTCCATNATGTTTGCAATGTGTGGTAGGGTGCTCTCCGTATTCGTATATTAATATATTTTCTTTGTTTTGAAAGATGTGGGTATATGTGTATGTTTGCAATGTGTGGTAGGGTGCTCTCCGTATTCGTATATTAATATATTTTCTTTGTTTTGAAAGATGTGGGTATATGTGTATGTTTGCAATGTGTGGTAGGGTGCTCTCCGTATTCGTATATTAATATATTTTCTTTGTTTTGAAAGATGTGGGTATATGTGTATGTTTGCAATGTGTGGTAGGGTGCTCTCCGTATTCGTATATTAATATATTTTCTTTGTTTTGAAAGATGTGGGTATATGTGTATGTTTGCAATGTGTGGTAGGGTGCTCTCCGTATTCGTATATTAATATATTTTCTTTGTTTTGAAAGATGTGGGTATATGTGTATGTTTGCAATGTGTGGTAGGGTGCTCTCCGTATTCGTATATTAATATATTTTCTTTGTTTTGAAAGATGTGGGTATATGTGTATGTTTGCAATGTGTGGTAGGGTGCTCTCCGTATTCGTATATTAATATATTTTCTTTGTTTTGAAAGATGTGGGTATATGTGTATGTTTGCAATGTGTGGTAGGGTGCTCTCCGTATTCGTATATTAATATATTTTCTTTGTTTTGAAAGATGTGGGTATATGTGTATGTTTGCAATGTGTGGTAGGGTGCTCTCCGTATTCGTATATTAATATATTTTCTTTGTTTTGAAAGATGTGGGTATATGTGTATGTTTGCAATGTGTGGTAGGGTGCTCTCCGTATTCGTATATTAATATATTTTCTTTGTTTTGAAAGATGTGGGTATATGTGTATGTTTGCAATGTGTGGTAGGGTGCTCTCCGTATTCGTATATTAATATATTTTCTTTGTTTTGAAAGATGTGGGTATATGTGTATGTTTGCAATGTGTGGTAGGGTGCTCTCCGTATTCGTATATTAATATATTTTCTTTGTTTTGAAAGATGTGGGTATATGTGTATGTTTGCAATGTGTGGTAGGGTGCTCTCCGTATTCGTATATTAATATATTTTCTTTGTTTTGAAAGATGTGGGTATATGTGTATGTTTGCAATGTGTGGTAGGGTGCTCTTCGTATTCGTATATTAATATATTTTCTTTGTTTTGAAAGATGTGGGTATATGTGTATGTTTGTAATGTGTGATGGGGTGCTCGCCGTATTTGTATATTCGTGAGCTAAATTCCTATTTTGGCTATAAAAGCTCCTGCCTCTATAGCCCAGAATGTTATAAGCCAAAAACTAAAATTAGCGGCAAAATTAAGCGGCTTGTGGCCACTTTAGCTCACCTCAGAAACCGTCGCAAACTTAGATTACTATTATTCGGAATGCCAACGTGAAATAAAATCATCTCTCTTTTTACGAATTTATTCCAGTCGGTTCTTTTTTGGTTTAATTCTAATTGCCTAAGGATAAAGATCTGAGCAAGATTGATCAGTCTTTTGGCTAACTATTTTTTGTGGATGGTCAAGCCTAGGATGTAGTAACTTCTTGCTTAGACTTCACGCAAGTAGAGAGTTGCAATCAAAGGCAACTTGGGAAGCAGTTTCCTCATCTTCCCCGCAGTCTTCATCAACATTTGGTCCTGATAGGAGTCCATAGTGTGCAGGTCAAAAAACTTACCTATAATTGGTTGATTAGTTCGGTGTTAAAATATTGCTGGGAAGGAAATTCAATGACTTCATAGTCTAGTATTAGTCACGATCCGCAGTATCAGCAAACTTACCTATGATTGGTTCGGTGTTTGAATATTGCTGAGAAGGAAATTCAATGACTTCATAGTCTGGTTCAATGTTGGAGGTTAAACCATCAGTAGGAGGAGGAGGCGGTGGTGGTACCACAGATGAAGGTAACGTGTCCCGTGTCTGAAATCAACAATAAATAAATATAAAATTTTTCACACCAATAGAAGTGACGACCCCTGTTTTTTCGACTATGAAATGGCTGATATCAACTGGGATTGTTCTCCAAATGCGGCTGCTTAGATCTGGGAATGAATCATATCTTTGGGTGAAGTGGAGCAAGGATTAATCAAACAATAGCCCGAAATGTAGTCTACTGATTTCAATTTAGTTACTCCTAATGCTGCACCTGTATCTGGGAATGAATCATATCTTTGGAAATGTAGAGCTAGGATCAATCAACAATCAAATAATTGCCCGGCAGATCGAATGATTTCAATTGAGTTTACTGCTAATTCTGCAACTTAAATTTGGGAATGGATCATATTTTTGGGAAAATGTAGAGCTAGGTTGAAGCAAACCATTGCCCGAAACGCAGATCCACTGATTTCAACTAGGTTACTCCAAATGCTACTACTTAGATCCGCTAGTGCTAGATACTATCGGAGGGATTATTAATAAATATTTCGTTATCTTTCAACTCTCATCACAAGAACCAACAATAAGGTTCAAATATACCTCATATGAGTGGTGTAAGAATAAATTAATGTTATGGGTGATCTTAACACAAACAACGACAAATATAAGAAACTGTTTACCATCCAAAGAGATTTTATAAGTTATTCTGCAACCCCAATAGAGCGTTCACCAAACCACAAGTTCTACGATAATGCTGAGTGATATGTGCACATTTCATTTAATCTTAAATTGTCCTTCCTAAACGGTGTAACAAAATAAAATCGGAACTTTGTGTGTCTCGTTGGAAAACATTTTTTCAGAGAATGGAGTCTATTTGGAGTTAGCGTTGCCTTCCTTTTTTTTTACCATGCCATAACCTTCCGTTCTGTGCCTACTCTCTTTACCTTACCCCTTCCTGGCATGGTAATCCTCGCTTGCCTCTCACAGTATCCATCCGTATTAACTGCCCTATTTCTGTTGACTTTCCATCTTTGGTTTGAAACAGAGTTTTTTAAAGCCTGTATGCCCTTCCTAACACTAAACCTTATATTTACACGAGCGCTTAGGTCCGTCAGGGCCGTAGACAGAAAATCCGGGCCGAAGGGAAAAATTACGGGCCCCTCTATCATTCCTATTCTAAAGTCACCGTATGGGCAGTATTAATAGTAAAAGTGGGCAATTCACTTAGTTGATGTGAAAAGGGGTGTACGCTTCTTCCTGGCAACACAAATTCGATTTTGAGATGTTACTGTTTACGAAATAATCAATATTTATGATTGCTGTACAAGCTGAAAGGTCGCACTATATTGTAAAATCAGTGTCCTACAATAGCCATTGTCCCATAATAGCCCATTATCGCTAAACTTCTGATTTTGTGTGTTTGAATTTTTTTCAAAACTTTTAAGTTGATTTATTTATTATTCAGAAAAAAACTTTTAAAATTTCATTATGATAATTTTCTCACAGGGCCTTTTAGGAAATCCCGGGCCTGGGGGCATTTTCCCCCCTCTTGTCGAGGCTGAGGGCCGTCAACCAATGAAGCTGGCTTGCTCCCCTCGGTCGCTACATTTTCAGAGAGTAAGTACACCCCCTTAAATTTGGGCCATAGAACACGTCATGTGAACGAGCACACACTATTTAGTAGCACTCTTCATATTCTGCGGACAATGTGAAACTATAACTTGTGTTTCTATAATACAAATTCGATTCAGTTTTGTAAAAAAAGAATTCAAACTGGGCTGTTGGGCGCTTTGCCAAATTATCGTCTAGTCTAGACAATCATCTATTTGATTGTAATGTTAGTTGAAGGGGTGGTATGACATTTCCAATTTGGAGCGCACCTTAAGTGTTTTATTGGCTGTGGAAACAGCAGTTTCATTCATCAAGTTATACCGTTCTCAACTCTTTACGAACTCACGATAGTTCTGTTACCTCATTACTCAATACTAATTATCAACCTGTTTCTAGCATTATTCCGAACGTAGATATAAAGATATATATTTTTTTTTAAATGTAAATGTATATTTCTTTTATGTCACAATGTTTGCGGTCATCATAGCATTACTAGGCTTTTCCAATATCCCTAAGCCTAAGCTCCACTTTAACAATTTTTATTTTTTAGCATATCTATTGAGTATTGTCCTCGGGAGGTTGAGTTACCCCCAAACACAACCAGACCAAGCAGAAATTTCGAATCGATCCGTCCAAGAATCGAACCGGGAACCATCTTGGTACAAGCCGAGTATGATGCACACTCTGCCACGGAGACGTCTAAACCTGGATTTAAAAAATGGTGAAAATAGTTTATTTTAAAAGGAACACCGCTACAACAACAACATGATAACAAAAGTTCTGTTATACCGATTGACTATACTCTGCCATTCAAAACTTCAGGAATATTTTCACTTCGTTAGGTGTTAATACTTGACTGGAGGGCATGAATTTTGTTCAATTCCAACATCTGTACCAGAATGTCCAAACAGCTTGTCCCAGTGGCGCACTAAGTATTTTCATGGGGGAGGTGTTAAATTTGACTTTTTATCTTTAGTAGTATGATGTGCGGTGACCGTTATGGGAGTAGTCAAAATTTAATTTCAGGGGTTGGGGGTTTCTAAAATATCTTAAATCTTAAGGCTACCCATTTGATCTCATTTTCGAGGTGAAATGGTGGGAAAACTCATTATTTCACCGCTTCTCGCAACAAAACTCAAAATACCCGAATGTAAAACAGATTCAATAAGAACTCGTCTAACAATACGCAGACGACTAATGGAGGATTAATGGGAAACTCCCTTCCCAATATCCTTATCAATAAAAATCGAAGTTTGAAGCAGTCTTAATGCTTCGTTCGTTAACTCTGCTAGTACTTCTTGTGTCACATGTATCATCAGAACAAGGCAAGCAATCAAGTCTTAATGCTTCTTTTAAGATTGATACACTTTTTACCTATAAATTTAATTTTATAGGTATCTAGTGGCTTTTGCTTCCAAAATATCGAAGGTTTATAGTCATGCAGAGGTAGGAAGTGTGAGGGTAATGTGTATTTTTTTTATGCTGCCATGGCAATCCCTAAAAACTGCAGCCTGACCGGGTGAAAACATGGGGATTTTGATGATATGTTTGTGCATACCGAGTTCGATCACTGTGTGCCCATAAAAATTAGAATATTTTTTTTCATTCGGGGGGGGGGGNTCATGGGGGGGGGGGGTAGACCTCCCCCCTACATGCGCCACTGGCTGAACCAGAATGGTTGGTAGGTATCCGGGCATCAGCACCAGACTGACTGGTAGATGTCTAAGCATCTGGACCAAACTGAGGGGTAGCTGTCCAAGCATCTGGAAGAGACCGGCTAGTAGATGCTCTTCAGTTAAAAAAAACTGTGGCATGAGAAATGTACAAAACATTTGGAGTGTTGCTGGTAGTGATGGTCTCTGGTTGCAGTTGATTAACTCTAAGTTTTCCGTAGATGAAAGGCATTTGGAGTCTACTGAATCTACACAATCTGAAAGGGGAGTAATTTTTTTCTCGTGACGAATCCAAAGGTTAATAATATACCAAAAATAAACAGGCATTTACTAGAGTATAGGGATCCCCCAAAGACCATTAAATGAAACTTTGCAACAGAACCATTTATACAAAAGATTATAACATTCCAACTTACCACCCATTGAGGCATGGACCGAGCTTGTCGTAGCTTGGTTGATGGGTTTAGAATCTGCATAGGTTTCCATTTTAGGGGTTCCTTTTTATTGTTGCTCCCTGAGTTCTGGAAATTGAAAAGTGAAGGAATTAAAAAATAGCCAAATGAATGAAATTATCGGCTGCAAAGGCTCTTGTGGATAGCTGTCACATCGTCCGAAGCGGCCGTAAAAATCCGGTGGTCGATGGAAAATTTGAAGGCAATGGAATCCCCTTAAATAATAGGCCAAGAATCCAGATAAATTACTAGTGGTGCATTAAGGGATTCGGCACAAGGCCCGAATGAAGCAATAGTTTTTCCGAATGGTGCAAGAGTTTTTAGGGATACGCGACTTCATAAGAAGAACAAGTTTGTTTATTTTATCAATATAAGCGTTAAGATGAACGTCCTCTAAACCGGGAAGGTTAGGAAACGCTTTGATCGGCCATGCCTCGATGATGAAGTTGTTTTTTGTTTTTCTCTTNGTGGGCAGCTGGTATGTAGTTTCCAGCAAATGGAAGGCAAAACATCCGTCTAAAATGAATTTAGATGTTGAAGAGATGAATGTGGGCAGCTGGTATGTAGTTTCCAGCAAATGGAAGGCAAAACATCCGTCTAAAATGAATTTAGATGTTGAAGAGATGAATGTGGGCAGCTGGTATGTAGTTTCCAGCAAATGGAAGGCAAAACATCCGTCTAAAATGAATTTAGATGTTGAAGAGATGAATGTGGGCAGCTGGTATGTAGTTTCCAGCAAATGGAAGGCAAAACATCCGTCTAAAATGAATTTAGATGTTGAAGAGATGAATGTGGGCAGCTGGTATGTAGTTTCCAGCAAATGGAAGGCAAAACATCCGTCTAAAATGAATTTAGATGTTGAAGAGATGAATGTGGGCAGCTGGTATGTAGTTTCCAGCAAATGGAAGGCAAAACATCCGTCTAAAATGAATTTAGATGTTGAAGAGATGAATGTGGGCAGCTGGTATGTAGTTTCCAGCAAATGGAAGGCAAAACATCCGTCTAAAATGAATTTAGATGTTGAAGAGATGAATGTGGGCAGCTGGTATGTAGTTTCCAGCAAATGGAAGGCAAAACATCCGTCTAAAATGAATTTAGATGTTGAAGAGATGAATGTGGGCAGCTGGTATGTAGTTTCCAGCAAATGGAAGGCAAAACATCCGTCTAAAATGAATTTAGATGTTGAAGAGATGAATGTGGGCAGCTGGTATGTAGTTTCCAGCAAATGGAAGGCAAAACATCCGTCTAAAATGAATTTAGATGTTGAAGAGATGAATGTGGGCAGCTGGTATGTAGTTTCCAGCAAATGGAAGGCAAAACATCCGTCTAAAATGAATTTAGATGTTGAAGAGATGAATGTGGGCAGCTGGTATGTAGTTTCCAGCAAATGGAAGGCAAAACATCCGTCTAAAATGAATTTAGATGTTGAAGAGATGAATGTGGGCAGCTGGTATGTAGTTTCCAGCAAATGGAAGGCAAAACATCCGTCTAAAATGAATTTAGATGTTGAAGAGATGAATGTGGGCAGCTGGTATGTAGTTTCCAGCAAATGGAAGGCAAAACATCCGTCTAAAATGAATTTAGATGTTGAAGAGATGAATGTGGGCAGCTGGTATGTAGTTTCCAGCAAATGGAAGGCAAAACATCCGTCTAAAATGAATTTAGATGTTGAAGAGATGAATGTGGGCAGCTGGTATGTAGTTTCCAGCAAATGGAAGGCAAAACATCCGTCTAAAATGAATTTAGATGTTGAAGAGATGAATGTGGGCAGCTGGTATGTAGTTTCCAGCAAATGGAAGGCAAAACATCCGTCTAAAATGAATTTAGATGTTGAAGAGATGAATGTGGGCAGCTGGTATGTAGTTTCCAGCAAATGGAAGGCAAAACATCCGTCTAAAATGAATTTAGATGTTGAAGAGATGAATGTGGGCAGCTGGTATGTAGTTTCCAGCAAATGGAAGGCAAAACATCCGTCTAAAATGAATTTAGATGTTGAAGAGATGAATGTGGGCAGCTGGTATGTAGTTTCCAGCAAATGGAAGGCAAAACATCCGTCTAAAATGAATTTAGATGTTGAAGAGATGAATGTGGGCAGCTGGTATGTAGTTTCCAGCAAATGGAAGGCAAAACATCCGTCTAAAATGAATTTAGATGTTGAAGAGATGAATGTGGGCAGCTGGTATGTAGTTTCCAGCAAATGGAAGGCAAAACATCCGTCTAAAATGAATTTAGATGTTGAAGAGATGAATGTGGGCAGCTGGTATGTAGTTTCCAGCAAATGGAAGGCAAAACATCCGTCTAAAATGAATTTAGATGTTGAAGAGATGAATGTGGGCAGCTGGTATGTAGTTTCCAGCAAATGGAAGGCAAAACATCCGTCTAAAATGAATTTAGATGTTGAAGAGATGAATGTGGGCAGCTGGTATGTAGTTTCCAGCAAATGGAAGGCAAAACATCCGTCTAAAATGAATTTAGATGTTGAAGAGATGAATGTGGGCAGCTGGTATGTAGTTTCCAGCAAATGGAAGGCAAAACATCCGTCTAAAATGAATTTAGATGTTGAAGAGATGAATGTGGGCAGCTGGTATGTAGTTTCCAGCAAATGGAAGGCAAAACATCCGTCTAAAATGAATTTAGATGTTGAAGAGATGAATGTGGGCAGCTGGTATGTAGTTTCCAGCAAATGGAAGGCAAAACATCCGTCTAAAATGAATTTAGATGTTGAAGAGATGAATGTGGGCAGCTGGTATGTAGTTTCCAGCAAATGGAAGGCAAAACATCCGTCTAAAATGAATTTAGATGTTGAAGAGATGAATGTGGGCAGCTGGTATGTAGTTTCCAGCAAATGGAAGGCAAAACATCCGTCTAAAATGAATTTAGATGTTGAAGAGATGAATGTGGGCAGCTGGTATGTAGTTTCCAGCAAATGGAAGGCAAAACATCCGTCTAAAATGAATTTAGATGTTGAAGAGATGAATGTGGGCAGCTGGTATGTAGTTTCCAGCAAATGGAAGGCAAAACATCCGTCTAAAATGAATTTAGATGTTGAAGAGATGAATGTGGGCAGCTGGTATGTAGTTTCCAGCAAATGGAAGGCAAAACATCCGTCTAAAATGAATTTAGATGTTGAAGAGATGAATGTGGGCAGCTGGTATGTAGTTTCCAGCAAATGGAAGGCAAAACATCCGTCTAAAATGAATTTAGATGTTGAAGAGATGAATGTGGGCAGCTGGTATGTAGTTTCCAGCAAATGGAAGGCAAAACATCCGTCTAAAATGAATTTAGATGTTGAAGAGATGAATGTGGGCAGCTGGTATGTAGTTTCCAGCAAATGGAAGGCAAAACATCCGTCTAAAATGAATTTAGATGTTGAAGAGATGAATGTGGGCAGCTGGTATGTAGTTTCCAGCAAATGGAAGGCAAAACATCCGTCTAAAATGAATTTAGATGTTGAAGAGATGAATGTGGGCAGCTGGTATGTAGTTTCCAGCAAATGGAAGGCAAAACATCCGTCTAAAATGAATTTAGATGTTGAAGAGATGAATGTGGGCAGCTGGTATGTAGTTTCCAGCAAATGGAAGGCAAAACATCCGTCTAAAATGAATTTAGATGTTGAAGAGATGAATGTGGGCAGCTGGTATGTAGTTTCCAGCAAATGGAAGGCAAAACATCCGTCTAAAATGAATTTAGATGTTGAAGAGATGAATGTGGGCAGCTGGTATGTAGTTTCCAGCAAATGGAAGGCAAAACATCCGTCTAAAATGAATTTAGATGTTGAAGAGATGAATGTGGGCAGCTGGTATGTAGTTTCCAGCAAATGGAAGGCAAAACATCCGTCTAAAATGAATTTAGATGTTGAAGAGATGAATGTGGGCAGCTGGTATGTAGTTTCCAGCAAATGGAAGGCAAAACATCCGTCTAAAATGAATTTAGATGTTGAAGAGATGAATGTGGGCAGCTGGTATGTAGTTTCCAGCAAATGGAAGGCAAAACATCCGTCTAAAATGAATTTAGATGTTGAAGAGATGAATGCGGGCAGCTGGTATGCATGTAGTTTTTAGCAAATGGAAGGCAAAACATCCGTCTAAAACGAATTTAGATGTTGAAGAGATTTTAGGCAAAAAAAAAATAAGTTCTAGATTCAACTCCACGATTTTTAATATCTAAAATGATTTTGTATCGACTACAGATAAATTGTTGAATCACGAGCGATTTCTTCTGTTGCGACATCTTCTATCGTAGAAGATGCTGAAACAGACGAATGGGCTCGTGACTCATCAATTTACTTGTAGTCGATACAAACATTAATTTAGAAATTATATTTCAAAATGACTACAAACATCCTCAATAATATTTCTCCATGATTCTTCTGCAAACATCTGTTGGTTCAACCATAACTTTCGAACACTTTGACAGATTATTTTAAAACACATCAATCTCACTTAAAGAACGCCCACGACGGCCCGCAGAAAATCTTATGCTGAAAATTTTCATTGTCATTTACAATACATTGTGAATGACAAGAACGTTACATAACGGCCAAAATGTTTGCATTTCCTGTGTTACCTATAAATAGAGAATATTTTTCAAAGCTCATCTCAGTTTAAATCCAACAGCTGAATTTATAGTTACTATCAACAGGATCATTATCAACACACGCATCGAACGTAAGTCATTTTGTTGTTTGAATATCTTTTTCAACACTACCACACATATAATATCTACATTATATCCTAGAGGTTCTGCCCTGAAGAGTGCTTGTAACTTTTGAACTGATTGGACTTTTTGGATTTTTGTTAGGAGAATA